>JAJIBD010022764.1:160000-165336 GCA_021461705.1 Cryptotis parvus
AATATGCAAAAAAACTTGTCTATTTTAACAAGATTAAATGATAAAAACATACACATCAATGCACAGAGAAATAAGAATAATGGTACTTATATAAATATTGCCCTTGTTCTACAGAATGAAGCAAGTTTTATAAGGTACACCACAGGTGAGCAAATTGTTTTCTATGGTTGAGAATATACTAAAATCATAACGTTAAAAGCATATTCTTTAAGTGTGGGTAGAAAAAATATATCAAGAGTTGAAAATAAGTTTACATTGACACTCTCTAAACATATTCACAACTAAACTCACAACTAAAGTTCAGAGCAAGTCCAGTATCTATTGAAATCCAGGTTTCACGGCACTTAAAGAACTTGATACTGAGGTCGAGATTTGTTTTGTTGGTGCCTCTGCTTGTGGAACAGAACAGTACTCGGGTTGTAGATATAAACCTCAGATATCCACAGGTTGGATCATTAGGATCCTTCTGGTCTCCTGAGAAAGGAACTAATTTCAGAGCTGCAGGTCTCCTCAATCATTATTTTCTAGATACCTCTGCTTGTGTGTTAGTAAAATCTGCTTTCTATTCCTAATTAATCATGTTAAAATATAGATAAGTTCTCTAAAATACCAGTACCTTAGGAGATTGTAACAATTCAGAGAATAAATCTATTCTGTGGACTAAAGAAATGTGTTTCTATCATATTTATGTGATATAGATAAGCATTCAAATATTCTAATGCTTAGTAAGCCAGAATTATCTTCTCTTCTGTGCACTCACATATATTCTATCTGTTACATTCTTTTGCATGAAGTCATACTTCAATAACTTTGATAACCATTCACATTGCACTATGAGAGTTCCAGAAGATAGTACAGAAGTTAAGGTACCGGTCTTGCAAGCAACTGATCTTAGTTTGATATCACTTGTATCATTTGTCTTCCTGTTGTTCATTGATTTGCTTGAGTGGGCAGGAGAAACCATTCATCCCTGTCCATGCTAATGTAGCCCAAAGGCATCTGCTCACTCCAGGAACATGAAGAGCCTCAAACCATTTGTTCAGGTCATGGGAATGAGGTCTATTATTGTTACTTAGATTATCAAACTTAATTTAATAATCACACTGTATATGGTCCCCTAGCCTAAGCACCAACAGGAGTGATCCCTGAGCACAAGAGTCAGAAGAAAACCTGAATACAGCAAGGTGTTCTTTGAACACCTTAATTTCCAACACCCAGAACAAAGTTTTATCAGAGACCACATGAGCACACACACACATACACATAGATATAGATATAGAGATAGAGATAGAGATAGAGATAGAGATAGAGATAGAGATAGAGATAGAGATAGAGATAGATATACCCAAACAAGAGGAGTAGTGAGGGGGAGAGGTAATTGAATGGCATGTTTTTGTGTTAGTTTTTGTACTTAAAAATAAGTATGTTCTCATGACAACCCAGAAAGAAATCATGACTGTATCAATACCATTCCCCTATATGGGCTGCAATGAAAAATATAATTAGTGCAGGCTAAGGGAACGGACATGATGAAGGAAGGTGGGTGGGAAATTGAGGGTCTTTATTGATTCTGGGAGCTCACTGGCGGTGTGATCGATGTTGAATGATGAATCTTTCTAACAACTGTACTGTGAATAAGTTTTTACTTTGTAAATCACAGTGTTTAAATCAAGTTAAAAAATAAATGTGTTCTTCCTCCATATTTCTAAAGGTTCATAGAGTTGTGGATTATAACTCAACAATCTTTCATAACTTCTACTGAAGCAGTCACAGATACATAATACTATGTGGAGATTTTGCAAATACTTCACATAAGTTAATTAAAATTTTAAGGATAACTATATGTTGCTCTTTTTAATTATTAAAATGATTATCAAATGCTTTGTGTGTAACTTGAGAGGGGACCATTTGTCTTGTCAATTGTGTTCTTAATTCAATAGCAAAAGTTAGGTATTTTAGCTCAAGAACAGAAATTTATAATATCCAGGTTTGTAAAATAAGGTACATGGCATAAATCTAAATCTGTATAAACATTATATTGCTATCATTAAATTATATATTGTTAAGGCTTATATATAACTGTATTGGAGGGGGATTGTGGCTCCCTCCTCAGGGAGGTCCCAAGGCTCCTGGCTCAAGGGACCTCCTGTGGAATTACTATAACCTTAGCGGTACTTGGGAGTTAGGGGTGACTATGGCCACAGATGCTGGGGCCTAACTTGGTCCCCAGCAGTACTCACTGTCCATTAGGGCCGATGTCCAGGTGGGATGCTATTCTCACTGACCTGTTGATGGAATATGCAAGGTCAGAGCTTCTGAAGGTTACCCTTTAATGTTACTTTCTTTTATCCTATTGCTTGCTCTCTGCAGGAACCTCTCCTGGACCTCGGTCTTTCTCCTAGTGGTTTCTCCTGCAGGCTGCTTTCTCTTTGCTCTTTGCAGGGTTTCTGTGTGGGCTCCTCTCATCAGGGCCTCTCAGTTCCGGATATCTATGTCCAGAGCTTCAGGCTTCTGGTCTTCTCCCAGGATGTTTCCTTTCAGGACCTTTTTTCATAGGTCCTTTCAGCTCAGGGCTTTTCTCTTCCTGGCTTCTTTGCTCTGAACTCCTCAGCTATATCCCTATCTATTTCCCTAGTTACCTTGTTTCATCTTTTGCTATCATGTCTTGTGTCTCTGACTCTAATCTAACTAATTCTATGAGTTCCTCCGTGTAGCCCTATTGCCAGTGGCCCCTAACACTCTGTAATCCCAAGCTCTGTAGCCCTGTAGCTTTGATGCCAGCCCTTGGGCTCAGCCACCAGGCTGTGACTCCAGTGCTGGTCCTCGGCCTAGGCATCAGGAGAAGCTTCTCTTCACTGGTGCTGGCCACCTGGCTCAGGCACCAGGGACCCCACGGCCTAGGTACTGGCCAGGCACCAGAGGCTGCTGTTCTCTCAGTATGGACATGCCCCCCTAGGATGCTCTTCTGGGGGACCCTATTTATAGTCTCAGCAGGTTCAGAATTCCAGCCTCAACTGTCTTAATAGACCTTGGGGAGGCGAGTACTGTGCTTTTAAGATCCCATACCCAACAATACACAGTTGTGGCAATTCCGGTAGGGTATATTAGAATTATTTTAACTACAAAACTAAAGATATACTCATTATAAAAAAGTTAAAAAAAAATACCCCAAATGACAGAACAGTTTATGGAAGAATGGGATAAACTCTGCAAACAGTAATAGGACTGTAGGTTCAAAGCCAGAAAGACTAAGTGTAGGGAAGAGGGCACATTTCATAAGCTAATCTCTTTATAATTTTTGAAATCGCTGTTAAATAAGTAACTCTTATGAGAAAATAGTATCAATAATATAAAAAAATATAAAAAATCCTCTCCACCGATCAAAAGGTTTGAGTGACATATACATTCATCATCAGGGATGGAATTTCTGACATCCTTTAAATGCTTTAATTCTTTTCAAATGCTGATTTTTCTCAACCAAGTAAATTTTACATTGAAAAGATGAAATTTAATGCATATAACACAAATTTTAAGATAATTTAATAGATTATGAAGTATGTTTTGTTGGGGTCTAGGGTCAATAATTCCCTCTTCAGAACCACACAGAGTCCAGCAAGAATGCAAAGCACAAGTGGAGTTTATTTGAGCCAGCTAGCTGAGGTCAAGCTTTCAGGCATGCAGGCCAAAGCAAGACCCCGAGTAAGGGGAAGCTTTAGATTATATAGCCACTATTTGTGTCATAACCGTGAAAGCTTAAATTCAAAGAAGATCATGATTCAAAGAAAGACAGCATTCAAGTTGAACAAACAGGTTGTATTGATATGTACCAGGATGTTTTAAACGTCAATACGCCCTGCATATTGTTATATGCCCTGCATATGTTATAAACGCCAATACAGCACGGCAAGCCTCGCTAAGCTGCTCGTGTAGTATTTGGTATGCCACATACCAGTAACATTTATATTAGGTCATTTCTGTGACCTAATATAATGGTTTGAGGCTCTTTATATTCCTGGAGCAAGCGGATGCCTTTGGGTTCTACTAGCATGAGACAGGACATATGGAGATATTACTGGTGCCCGCTCTAGCAAATAGATGATTAATGGGAAGATAGTGATAGTGATAGTGATGCCCTGCCTGCATGCGAGCAGTTTCTAGATAACACGAGGGTCAGTGAAACTGTTACTTCTGAAGGCTGCCAGGCTGAGCCTGCCCAGGTGTTCTTCCCAAGGCCAAATGAGGGTGAGGGGTGATGACGTGCCCTTGGTAACTCTTCACTGCATCCAGCATCATGGAGGCTCTGTGCCTCATTGAACCAGCCTGCTGTTCTACTCACCTAAAAAGTTTCAAAAAATATAATTCAGAAAATAACTAACATCTCTGTACTTTGTTGAAAATGGAAGGACTTTTATCATGGAAGAAATTTTTTATAATGGAAGGACTTTTATATAGAAAGAACTTATCATGGAAGGAAAATGGAAGTAATTATATCATAATTATTCATTCTAAGATAATCAATATACTTTGGAATTGAACAGAGCTCACATTAGTATATTGAAGCTTGAGTTATGTATATGCATGTACAGAAGATTTTTAAACTAGCAAGCTTAAGAAGAAATTAAAACTAAAAGTGTAAATGTAATTTAAAACAAACATTTTAGTTAAGTATGATAGGATAAATTGCGCTTTTGAAAAGTTTTTGGAAATAATTGATGCAATTTCTAGCAAATATTTTTATATTTCTTGAGTATTTAATGTATTTGCAATTTGAATAAAAATGTATGAGACAGTTAATTGTTTTGCTTGTTGCAGAAAAACTTGCCTGTTAAAATAAAATCCATTACTGGCATTGAATAATCTCTTCTGTGTAAAGTAGTAGTACTTGGGGGCAATCAATAATTTACATAAGAAGATACATGGGAGGTTTTTGATAAAAAAAAACCTATAACATAGTAACTATAATCTATTTTAGTAAATTCCCAACTTGAGGTGAATGACATTTTAATACACTGACTACTGAATAGTATTTATAAGTTATCATTGCATAAATGCTAAAAATTGTATTATCTAGATTTTCAAATATCATTCCTAGATCCCTAGAAATATTCAAGTTAAAAATATATATCTTTCTTGGAACAGGGACGTATTGCAGGTGCTTGCATTACATGTGGTTGGCCTTGATTTGATCCTCGGTACTGCATATGGTATGCTGCTCACCTCCAGGAATGATGTTTGAGCATAGAATAGCTACACAGCATAAGAGATATATTAGAATTTCCTTTCCTAATTCTTATTTTTAAAAAAGGGGAAAGAAGGCTTTTGCAACTGTACTTTCT
>JAJIBD010022766.1:0-44942 GCA_021461705.1 Cryptotis parvus
CAAGGGCATCCAGATAGACAAGGAAGAAGTCAAGCTATCATTATTTGCAGATGACATGATATTATACCAAGAGAACCCTAAACTCTCTACCAAAAAACTCCTAGAAACAATAGACACATATAGTAGAGTGGCAGGATACAAAATCAACACCCAAAATCAGTGGCTTTCCCTATATACAAATAACAAAAAGAGAAGAAAGGGATATTAAGGGAAACAATTCCGTTCACAATTGTGCCACAGAAAATCAAATATCTAGGAATCAACTTAACCAAGTGTGTAAAGGACCTGTACAATGAAAAACTACAAGACGTTGCTCAAAGAGATAAAAGAGGACACAAGGAAATGAAAACACATTCTCTGCTCATGGATGGGGAGAATCAACATTGTCAAAATGGTAATACTCCCTAGAGCTCTGTACAGATTCAATGCAGTTCCTAAAAGGGATACCAATGACATTCTTCAAAAGATTTGACCAAACACTCCCTGAAATTTGTATAGAACAATAAACCCCCACGGATAGCTAAAGCAATCCTTGGGAAAAATAAGATGGGAGGCATCACCTTTCCCAACTTCAAACTGTACTACAAGGCAGTAGTAATTAAAACAGTGCGGTATTGGACCTATGGAATAGAATTGAGTATCCTGACACCCCAACCTCAAACACATGATCATTTAATCTTTGATAAAGGTGCAAAAGAGTCCAAAATGGAGTAAGGAAAGCCTCTTCAACAAGTGGTGTTGGGAAAACTGGGCAGCGACATGTAAAAAATGAATTTGGACCTATGTCTAACACCATGCACAAAAATCAGATCAAAATGAATTAAAGATCTCAATATCAGACTTGAATAAAGCACACTTAAGAAGATATAGGAAAAAACCCTCCACAACATTGAAGCTAAAGGCATCTTCAAAGGTGAAACATCACTAACAAAGCAACTAGAAGAAAAGATAAGCATATGGGACTACATGAAACTAAAAAGCTTCTGCACCTCAAAAGAAACAGTGACCAAGATACAAAGACAGTCCACAGAATAGGGAAGAATATTCACCCAATACCCATCTGACAAGGAGTTAATATCCAGGATATATCAGGCACTGGTAGAACTTTACAAGAAGAAAAACAAACAACCCCATCAAAAATTGGGGAGAAGAAATGAACAGAAACTTCAACAAGGAAGAAATTCGAATGGCACAAAAACATACGAAAAAAATTCTCATCATCATTAATCATCAGAGAGATGCAAATCAAAACAATGAAACATCATTTTACACCACAGAGACTGGCACATATCCAAAAGAGCAAGAACAACAAGTGCTGGCGTGGATGTGGGAAAAGGGGACACTCATCCATTATTGGTGGGAATGCAGCGTCTGGTACAGCCTTTCTGGAAAACAATAAGGACATTCCTACAAAGACTAGAAATTGAACTCCCATTTGACCCAGCCATACCACTCCTGGGAATATACACTGGAAAGCCAAAAAATATGCAGCAGAAACACCATCCCTACTTTTATTTTCATAGCAGCATTATTCACAATAGCCAGAATCTGGAAACAACCAGAGTGCCCGAGAATCGATGACTGGATAAAGAAGCTTTGCTACATCTATACAATGGAATACTATGCAGCTGTTAGGAAAAATGAAGTTATAAAATTTGTCTATAAATGGATGGACATGGAGAGGATTATGCTGAGTGAAATTAGCCAGAAGGAGAGAGACAGATATAGAATGACTGAATTTATTTGCATGACATAAATATATTTATGTACATATTATGATACCAATATCCAAGGTGAAGTGAAACATAGATCAGGCAGTCTTGTCAAAGGTGGAGATTATCACAAACGTGTGGGAGTCAGAGGCTAGGTAAGACAGAAAATGAAAGTGTGCTAACAATTGTTGAAAGTGCTAATACCAACCTAGAACTGAGCATTAAATATAGGCAAAAAGATACACATGACAACACTTTAATGTATGTATTGTAATCCACAATGTGGAAGGGAAGGAAAAGAGAAAGAGATAGAGAGAAAGGGATAGAAATAAAGATCCTGCCATGGAGGTAGGCTAGGGGACGGGGGAGGGAATCGGGGACGTTGGTGGTGGGAGATGGGCACTGGTGGAGGGATGGGTGCTGGAACACTGTATGGCCGAAACCCAAATATGAACATCTTATGAACATCTTTGTAATTGTATATCTCATGGTGGTATAATAAAACACTTAAATAAATAAAAAACGAATGAATGAATGAATGCATAAATAAATAACTGAATGAATGAAAGATAAATAAATAAATAAGGTGGAGAAAAATAAATAGCTCTCTGATAAATCTAACAATAACAAACAAGCCAAAAAGGAAACACAGGCAAAGGAACTAAACAAGCAAATTAAACACTGAAGTATTATCAGACCCTAGTGATAGTACAGTGGGCAAGGCACTTGCCTTTGCGTGTAGCTTACCTGGATTTAAACCCTGGAAACCCATATGGTTCCCTTGTCCTGTCAGTATTGATTTCTGAGTGCAGATTCAGAAATAAGTCCTGAGTACCAACAAGTATGGTCCACGTAAAAACAATAGGGGATAGAAAGATAGCACAGCCAATAGGGTGTTTGCTTTGCAGGTGACCAGCCTGAATTTGATCCCCGACATTCCATATAGTCCCCTGAGACCACCAGGTGTGATTTCTGAGTACAAAGCCAAGAGTAAACCCTGAGCACAACTAGATGTTGCCCCCAAAAAACAAATTTAAAAACAGAAACATATAAAAAAATAAATGCTTTTCCTACTTTTCTAGATGTAATCAATATTCCTCATGACAAAAGGTTAAAGAGCCACAATCATATCCTTATTCTTAAACTTAGTCTGATTCCTTTTTAAAAAATGTTTTGTTTTCATGTTTTAAATGTATCACCATCATTTCTGCAACCACACCTAGGTAGGTAAAGAACTAGATCTAGGAACACATGCATGAACATATGCAAATGTTTAGCGCACCCTGATTATTATAAAATAAGAATAGCGAGAATATTTGCAGGGCCTTATTCCTTTTGGTACTTACATCAAAACACAGACACATTTTATAATTGTATCATCAAAAACCATAAACAACAAGAAAAATGAGAAAAAACAAAAACATAAAACATACTCCAGAACAGTATTTACAGGATAGGGGAGGTTAGCTCAGAGGTAGAGCATTTGCCTTACATGTGTGAAATGGTCCTGGGTTTGATCCCAGTCACTATAAAATATAAAACCAAAACAGTATGTATAGTGATCCTTTTCAAAATGGGTATGTTCTTTTTATTTTAGTATTTTTTTCAGTCACACCAGGCTGTTCTCAGGGCTTACTCTCGACTCTATGCTCAGGGAACACTCCTGAAAGAACTTGGGAGAACATATGGGGTGCCATGGATCAAACCTAGGTCATCTGTGTTAAAGGCTGGAACCCTGCCCACTGTACCATCTATCCAGCCCCTAAAAATCCTAATATACTCACAGGCATATTATCTCTCTTCCTAACAAAAAATTATTAGACCTATGGGAAAAAAGTCCTTCAATTTGTACCATTTATTGCTTGTATTATTTATTTATTTATTTATTGATTGATTGATTGATTGATTGCTTTTTGGGTCACATCCGGCAATGCTCAGGGGTTACTCCTGGCTCTGCACTCAGAAATTACTCCCTGGCGGTGCTCGGGGACCATATGGGATGCCAGGGATTGAACTGGGCCGGCATGGGCTGGCCGCGTGTAAGGCAAACGCCTCCTACCCGCTGGGCTATCGCCGCCCCTGTTTGTATAATTTAAAGCAAAGCAGTAAAATTTTCAGAATCAAATCCAAAAGTATTTACATTTTAATGAAATGATTTTAATAAAGTCAACCCAGTGGTGTTTGGGGCCACCCAAGCTTACACATAACAGTGCAGGAGCAGGGACATATGCAGTGCCAAGCATCAAGGTCATATATATGCTATGTATGTTCTATACTACTTATTTCCTTGCCTGGCTATTGATTGATTGATGGCTTGATTGTTTTACGCTTTTTGGTTGCACCCAGTAGTGATCAGGGTTTACCCTGGTTCTGCATTCAAGGATCACTCCCGAGGGACTTGGGGGACCATATGGAAGGACAGGGATTGAACCTGGGTTGACCCTGTACACGGCAAGCACACTACCTGCTGTACTATCACTCTGACTCCTGGTCCAGATCTTTAGAGTTTGATACAAATATCTCTTGTGGACTGGAGCAATAGTACAGCAAATAGGGTGTTTGCCCGGCATGTGACCAATCCGGCAAGTCCCTAGCACTCCATGTGGTGTGCCGAGCCCCTTCAGTAGTCATCCCTGAGTGTAGAGCAAGGAATAAACCCTGAGCACCGCTGGATGTGGCTCAAAAAACAAAAAACTAAAACCAGAAACCCAAAACCAACCCCAAACACCAAAAAGGGAAAAAAAACCAAACCAATAACCCCCCCAAAAAATAACAAAAAACCTCTTTGCTTTTTAAGATTAAAAGAGTAAGTACTTAATAACTAAAATAAATTATACTAATACGTCATTCTGAAGTCTTTAAGAACATGATTCCTAAAGTTCAAAATTTAAAAAGGAAAAAAAAATCAAAATTTAAAAAAGAAAAAATGTACCCAGATGAAGAGGGCGGGGAGAATCTCAAAATTAGGCACTGCCTTAAAAGTTGAGGCTATGGTCTTTTTGTTTTTTTAAAGGCAGGTTACATGCCCAGCCTTGCTTAGTTCCAACTCTTGGTTCGGCACTCCGGGATTACATCTAGTGGGCTCAGGGGACTATATGGAGTGCAGAGCAAGCAACTTACCTATGGTACCACCTCTTCAGCCTAAGGTTATAAAATTTGAATGCAAACAAAGGCTATAAGTATAAATAAAATTACTAGCTAATCACAAATTCTTAAGACCTTCATGACAGCACCTGTTGGATGACAGGCCTAGCTAGTGTGGGAGCTTTGCTATTTTATCCACTCACAGCTTAATCTATTTACATGTCTTAAGCCAGGGTTCATACTAATGAGATTTCTCTTCTATGTAAACACTGATGGAAGGTGTGGCAGTTACAGAAGTCACCTTGATTATGAATGAGTAACTTCTGACTTATACATCTACTAAGACTTCTATGTTATCTAAATTGCGCACAGCTCCTCTTTATGCCCACTGGACCCAGCGTGGGACAGTTAGAATTTACCAGGAGACTACCACCATGGCTACGTTGAGACTACTGTTTAAGATTATAGGAAGGATCATACTAGTTTTCTCTCAAGCAGGCAAGCGTGACCCTTTTAGTATACGGAGATCAAGATACTCAGAATCACCCTAGTGCAGATAAATTAAGAAGGACCTTGTGGGTACCATCTAGATTACATGAAGCCCATGAAATTAAGATGTATTGCCTTATACCAGCCCCCTCTTTCTCCAGTGTTTTACACAAGAAATAATCTCGGAAGAAGGGCTTAGTCCTTGGCATAATCCTTTGTTTGTACCTGTAGTTCCTGTAGCTCCATAGTTCCTTAGAGGTCCACCTAAGTTAAAACCTGATCTTTCCCATTTAAGTTTCATCAGTAAATGCCCGAGATGAGAGCCTTTTACTGAGAGTATACCACCTACACAGCAGAGCCTGGCAAGCTATTCGTGTTTTATTTCATATGCCAAAAACTAGTAACAATTATGGACCTCAATTCCATGACCTGAAAAATGCTTTGAGGCTCTTCCTGTCCCTGGAGCAAGCAGATGCCCTTGGGCTACACTCTGCTTGTGACAGGATGTATGGAGATGTTACTGGTGCTGGCAGCAAATGGATGAACAACGGGAAGACAGTGATACAGTGGTACCTGTAGTAGGGTGTGGCACCACCCTTCTACACTCTTCTACTATCTAGAAGCTGGTTCTTTGTTGACAGGACCCTCCCTGAAGTTAGGATTACTTTTGTGTATATAAGGGGACTGATTTGAGGTACTGCTCTCTCTTTGGTGGGACTCCTCTTGGTAGGACTCCCTCTCTTTGGTGGAACTCCTTTCTGGTAGGACACTCTTTGGTAGGACTCTCTCTCTGGTGGGATCCTCTTTGGTCGGAGACTTGGGCACTCCTGTATGGTCTAAGTTCTGACCAGAGCTAGAGTTCTTTCATTATACTGGATTGCGGTGGTAGAGCTTTTATACTATTAAAAGCCTTTTTTGGAACTGTGCTGGACTTGTGAGTTTTCATCCGTTCCCCAGAGGCCTCAGAGGTAGAAAAGAACTTCTGTCCTGATACTGTTGGGGACCTCAGAGGCTCCCTGACAAGCACCAATAAGAGATCTGTTTCTGAGTCACACCTGGAAGTAGTGGAGAAGCTAATCCAGCCTCCATGACTGGGGCACTGATGATGCTGGGGATCAGACCCAGAGATCCTACATGCAAAGCATGTGCTCCCCCTCAACCCAGCAGTTATCAATGACATATTATTTTAAATGTTCAATGTAAAAATCCTATTTTTAACGATTTGGGTAAAAGAGAATTTGCACAATATATAAAACTCACTTTATCAAAGAAACGACTATAACCCAGCAAGGAAGACATAAATTTAAACTATCATGTTTGAAGACATACAGAATCCTTTTTTTTTTCTTTTTGGGTCACACCCGGCGGGTCACTCCCAGGTTCTGCACTCAGGAATTACTCCTGGCGGTGCTCGGGGGGACCCTATGGGATGCCGGGGATCGAACCTGGGCCGGCAGGGCGGCGGCGCTGCAAGGCAAACGCCCTACCCGCTGAGCTATCGCTCCGGCCCCAATTTTTCTGTACTCTTAAATGAGAACTGAACTTCCAGACTGGAACTTATAAAACAGCAAGTAAAAAAAAAAAATAAAAAGAGAGAGAAGGTGGTTTATATAACAGTGGATTGATCTTCAAGGTGCTTTAGCTTTACATAAAAGCAGAGAATACAGTTCATCATCTTCTGTGTTAAAAAGGCTAAAAGGAATGTGTGTGTACTCTGTGTGTGAGTGCATGCACGCACATATAATTGTGCATATGCCTTTAGTGGTGTAGAGAAAAAAACTTTTGGAAAAATATATATTTGTGGGATGGACAGGCTAAAGAAAAAAGGTTAAATTCTTCTGTTTACTATTATGCGCAGTTTGAATTTTGAATAATATAAAGATGTTTATCAAATAAAAAATTAAAAGTACTTTACCTTGCACCATTGTTCCTAATGACTTCCACAGTTTCTTCAACAAAATATCGATCCTTGATATATGCAAAAATATCATCACAAATTTCATGCAAGCGTGAACGATGGGTAAGGTTGGTCAAGTATAAAACTGGAATAATTAGTGGTTCTGGAAAACTCTGAAGATTCTGTCTTGCTTTTTTTTTCTGACTCAAGTGCTTCCTGATAAGTCAGTCCAGGTCTACCCGTCACAGCACAACTCCACACAAGACTGTTGCACAGAATGGTTCGTTCAAAAAAAGTCACTGATTAAAAAAACAAAAAACAAAAAATTCATTACCTATCATTCCAATAGTTTATAAAGGACTTTGCCTTTATTGAAAATTTTACAAATAATCATTAAATTCACTATGGTTTGTTACTGGTCATCTTACATTATAATACAAATCTAAGAAAAAATACTTTTAAGTAAGCATTTTTATTTTGCAATTTAAAAGGTTCATTCAGCCAAAACTGGACTCTAATCTCTTTCACTTTTGAAGCTGGCTGTACACTGAAAATACACTTAATCTTCAGTTTTTAAGTTTTTTATTCAAAGAAGTAAAAAACATTGAAGTTAATTTAAACACCTACTGAAATAAATGTTTTAACATAATGAAAACTGGGCATCAAAGCATTTAAACAGAAAGGTTAAATAAATAACAGTACTTCACAAAATAAAAAATCATTAGACAGTGCAAGAATCCTTAAAATACATATTAATACTAATTTAAAAGAAATACCAAATTTATTCTCTCCTATATTCTCTTAAGGGCAAAAAGTTACCAAGTAGGACTATCACCAATTATAATGGTTCTACTTGTATCAAAAGAAAGAAAGAAGGCAAAGAAAGAGAGAAAGAAAGAAAGAAAGAAAGAAAGAAAGAAAGAAAGAAAGAAAGAAAGAAAGAAAGAAAGAAAGAAAGAAAGAAAGAAAAAGGAAGAGAAGAAAGGAAGGAGAGAATGAGGGCGGGAGGGAGGAAGGAAGGAAGGAAGGAGACAGAAAAGAAGGATAATGAGAGAAGCACAAGAGATTTCTGGGATCTTAACACAAAACTTCGAGGTAGACAGCTACAGTATAGAGACATCGCTGAAGAATTATTCTACTCAATACTTTTCTGCACAGCTAAAATTCCTTAATCTGAGCAATAATGTATTCTTAAAATTTTTATCACTCTAAATTGAGCTATCAATGGAATAATAATCTGCCATTTAATAAAGATAAAACAGTGCCCTATTGGGGAAAAATGGTTCAATCTTGAAGTGATAATGCTAAGAAAAAAGTAAAAGATAATATGAGATGGTTTCCCCTGATATGCTAGGAAATGAACTGGCAAAAAATTAAAAGTAATTTCTACTCTTGGTTAAAAAAAAGCCAACAACAAACAAAAACAACTATTATGGCTACCAGGAAGGAAAAGGGGAGGAATTACACACATTTAGAGGTGTGAAGGAGCAGAGACAGAGCTCAAGAGGCTGGACCACATGATTTGAGTGCAGGAAGTCTGAGATTGATGGCCCAAACTATCCCCAGCACCTATGCCAACCATACATTCCCATGGTACCATAAGTCATAATGATACCACAATGCCAGGAATGAACCCCAAGCATTAAGCTGGGAATGGCCAAATACTGTTTTTTTTTTTTCTTTTTTGGGTCACAGCCGGCAATGCTCAGGGGTTACTCCTGGCTCTGCACTCAGGAATTACTCCTGGCGGCGCTCGGAGGACCATATGGGATGCCGGAGATCGAATCCAGGCCGGCATTGGCCAGCAGCATGCAAGGCAAACGCCCTACCCGCTGGGCTATCGCTCCGGCCCCATGGCCAAATACTGTTGATGTGACCTCCCCTTTGCAAAAAGAGGTGTGAAGCTAATCTGAAAATCTCTAGTACTAAAACATAAGTTAAAATTAAAAAGATATTTTTTTAAAAATCTGGGGGCTGGAGTGATAGTCCAGCGGGTAGGGGTGTTTGCCCTGCATGCGGCAGACCGGGTTTGATCTCGGCATCCCATACGGTCCCCGAGCACCGCCAGAGAGTAATTCCTGAGTGCAGAGTCATGAGTAACCCCTGAGCATTGCCGGGTGTGACCCAAAGAACAAAATAACAAATAAATACATAAATAAATAAATAGATAAATAAATAAATAAATAAGTCTGGTCCACCAATTTTTTTCAGAAGGTTAAAATATGCTTAAAATTATGACAATTAGAGGGGCTAGAGAGATAGTATAGTGGAGAGGGTGCTTGCTTGCTTTGCATGCAGCCATTCTGGGTTCAATACGCAGCACTACGTAGGGTCCAGAGCCCTGCAGCAGTGATCCCTGAGCTCAGAGTCAGGAGTAACTCCTGAGCACGGCAGGGGAACACTACATCCTTCCATCCCCAAAAGGTAAGACAACTAGAGATAAATTGGAGTGTAGGATGGGAATCACTGCTAAGAGAATATTCAAGCACTTCTGATCCTGTGACTTACATTTTTAGTAACATTTAACAGTGGAAAGGTAAAATAAACTGCAAGAAACCGTAACATAGGCTATAGTAAGTAAAAAAAAAGAACTCGAATTACTGAAAACAATCTCATATATACTAATAACCAAAAAATTACCTATGAATATTATAAAATTTTTTCTTTCTTTTTGTTTTGTTTTTGGGCCACAGCTGGGGATACTCAGGGGTTACTCCTGGCTCTGCTTTAAGGAATTACTCCTGGCAGTGACCATATGGGATACCAGGGATCAAACCCAGGTCGGCCTCATGCCAGGCAAACATCTTACCCAATGTACTATCGCTTACAGCCCCTAAACAAATGTTTAAGTCTTAAAGAAAAAGGAAGAAACTTGGAAGAAATTATTCTAAATATTTTTAATGGTTGGTTGAATTTTGATAATCAGGACTTGCATTGCTCTACTTTTTAAAGCAAGATAGATTTATTGAAACTTATTTAGAAAGATGTGCAGGAAGAGAAAGAAAGAAGTACATGCTAGAGAGAGAACACAGCCTTCTCCAGAGTGGAAATGACTAAGCAAAGAGACAGAGAAAGCAAGAGAGAAAATCATGTGCTCAAAGGAGGACACGGACTTGAAGAGCTGACATCTCTAAATTTTTTAATTTTTTTCCTAAATTTAAAAAAAAAAAAATGTGGGCCGGAGCAATAGCCCAACGGGTAGGGCATTTGCCTTGCATCGCGGCCAACCCGGGTTCGATCCCCGCCATCCCATATGGTCCCCTGAGCACCGCCAGGAGTAATTCCTGAGCAAAGAGCCAGGAGTAACCCCTGAGCATTGACGGGTGTGACCCAAAAAAGTAAAAACAAATAAATAAATAAATAAATAAAGATTTTACATATTACCATTAGTTGTCTCAAAGTGTTAAGATAGGTAGAGACGTTTCCCCTCCTTTATACTTTGGTCTACTTTTCAATAACCATACATAATCAATGTATACTTAATTTGAGGGGCTGTTTAGGCCATACTCTGTGGTGCTCTGGGGCTATGCCTTGATTTATGACTTCTGGTGGTACTTAAGGGAACCTCTACAGTGCTGAAGATGGAACTGGAGTCAGCCACATGCAGTACTTAATTATTGCAATTAGCTTTCCTTCCTGAAGGCCTCCCCTTCCTTCTTCCATCATTCTAAAAAGTATTATAAAGGCTATTGCTTACTTCTTAATTTATAAATCTATAGGCTATTACCACAATAGTTTGAGCAGAGATGAACTGCAGTTATTCCATGTTTATTTACATACTTATCTACAGAACCATACCAAAGACATTTAATTTAAGAAAATGAATAAAGAAAAAATAGGGGCCCGGAGCGATAGCCCAGCGGTAGGGCGTTTGCTTTGCACGGCCGGCCGCCTGTGCCGGCCTGGGTTCGATCCCCGCATCCCATATGGTCCCCTGAGCACCGCCAGGAGTAATTCCTGAGTGCAGAGCCAGGAGTAGCCCCTGAGCATTGCCGGGTGTGACCCAAAAAAAAAAAAAAAAAAAAATTTTGACATGCGATATAAAAAGTTTGTGTCATGTTATATAACTCTAATTCAATATAAAGATGATCTTTTTTAAGCATGTACCCTTTAATTTAAATGGGTCATATATGTAGATCATCAAGACATAAGACATTAAGACGACATTCAGAACACCCTCTGACTTTTTTAGGTTTTGAGGAAGTGGCCTTAAAAGTTAAAAAAAGTCTTGGGGCCAGAGTGATAGTTCAGTGGGTAGGGCATTTGCCTTGCACGCAACCGACCCAGGTTCAATTCCTCGGTATCCCATATGGTCCCCTGAGCACGGCCAGGAGTAATTCCTCAGTGCAGAGCCAGGAATAACCCCCTGAGCGTTGCCGGTGTGACCCCAAAAGCAAAATAATAATAAAATTAAAAAATAAAAGTCTTAAGTTTTACTGTCCAAATCTAGACAGTAAAACTTACTGTCTTTAAAAGTCTGTATTCCCTGGGGCTGGAGCGATAGCCTAGCAGGTAGGGCGCTTGCCTTGCACACGGCCGGCCCATGCCGGCCTGGGTTCGATCCCGGCATCCCATATGGTCCCCCCGAGCACCGCCAGGAGTAATTCCTGAGTGCTGAGCCAGGAGAAACCCCTGAGCATTGCCGGGTGTGACCCAAAAAAGCAAAAAAAATAAATAAATAAATAAATAAAAATAAAAGTCTGTATTGCCCTCCCCATGGAAACATTCTATATGATTTAACTTCTCAAGCTCACTTAACACATAATATTATGTTAAGTAGTAACCCAATATTATGCTGTAGTTCTAGTAATTTAAGATAAACCTAGTTTTTATTAATTTACTTTAAGTCTAGATATATTACACATAAACTTTCTAACTATAGTATATATTTTACATTACTGCATAATCGTAGATTGAAAAAATTAGTCATGTTTCATATCCTGAAAACCCCTGTGTGACATAATGGTGCCTACATAGGACAGCACAACTTTAACCAGAGCAGGTTAGTATTTGGAGTCCTGGAGTACTTACAGAGAGCTGTGGTAAAAGTTTAATGCTGTTCAAAAGATGAGGGGAGAGAGAGAAGGAAGAAGAGTGGGAAGAGAGAGAAAAAGAGAGGGGAGGAGGAGAAGAAAGAGGAAAAGAAAGAAAGGAGAAAGAGAAAGAGGAGGAGGAGGGAGAAAGGAGGAGGGGAGGAGAAGGGAGGTGAAGGAGGAGGAGGAGGAGGAGGAGGAGGAGGAAGGAGGAGGAGGATGAGGAGGAAGAGGAGGAGGAGGAGGAGGTTACTTCTACAGGGGGTTTCTCAGCCTGCAACTTGTCTGTGCTGTTTTCTTTGTCTATCCGCTCAGCAAAGTGATGGTACATTATAGCCCTGCTGTGCACAAAGATCTATCCTCTGGAGGAAGGAGGCGGGGCATACTACCATAGGGACCATTTTAAAGCTAGGATGAGGGCCAAGGGCATTTTCTCCCTACTTTTTACCCAGCAGGTTGCCATCTCTTGAGGTATCTTCACTTTTACCTCTATCTGTAATTCTATTCTCCACTCATTCACCATACATTCAAATGTACAGAATTCTGCTAATACTAAACTATCGGGGATAGATTATAACATTATTTTATAAGAAATAAAAAGCTGGCATTGTTAAAGGGGCAATTCACTGCTGTGAGTAACAAACAGAACACAGAGGCTAAGGGTGTGGCTCAAGCGACAGAACACAAGTCTTGTTACTTGCGAGTCCCCGAGTTTGGTCCTGGGTAGGGCATGGCTCCCAAAGCACTGCATCTCTAAATACCATGATGCCAAAAAACATGACAACATATAAAGTATAGTTTATACAAATGTAAGTTTAGATTTAAGTCAATACTGATTGTCTCCACGGCAGAGCCTGGCAAGCTACCCGTGTCGTATTTGACATGCCAAATACCAGTAACAATTATAGACCTCATCCCTATGACTTGATGGAATGGTTTGAGGCTCTTTATGTTCCTGGAGTGAGCAGATGCCCTTGGACTATCTCGCATGTGACAGGACATGTTGAGATGTTATTGGCCCGCTCGAGCAATAAATGATCTACGGAAAGTCAAGTGATCAAGTGATTGGCTCCCCCAATTTGTAACTGTTTCTTCAACTATCCTTTCTAACAGAAATGGGTGACAGTATTGGACAGAGGTTCAAACTAGTCCACCATCCCCTGTGGTATTTACTACAGCCTAGTCACACCCATACTATGTGAGAGAGAGAGAGAGAGAGCAGTTTTTTCTATGCCTTATGAATATGTATTATCAGTGGCTGCTTTCTCACTACCTCTACAGAATTGGGTAGATGCAACAGATTCTCTGGGTCAGAAAAGCCTGTAAGACTGATGATCTAGTCCTTTAAGGAAAGTCTGAAGTCTTTCATTATTATTATTTGTTTTGTTTTTGTTTAGGTTTTTTTTGGGGGATGGGAGGGGAGTGGCACAACCAATGGTGTGCAGGACCTATTCTAGCTCTGTCTGGACTCAGAGGAGCTCCTGGCAGTGTTCAGAAGACGATGTGTTGCTGGGGATTGAATCTGAGCCTCTTATGAATGCAGCATACACTCAACCTGTAGAGCTACCTCTTTTGCTTGTTTGTTAGGGAAAAAAACTAGTTCTAAGTTAGCTGGCTGAATATGGTAAGAACACAACTTTAATATAAAGTCAACCCCTAGTGAAGAAACTGAGGAACTAAGAGTAACTAATGTTGGGTAGTAGGAAAACTGAAAGCCGCAGTCTGGAATACTTCAATGATAGAACACACACTGGCCCCTGGGCTCTGCCAGGAGTGGCTCTGGTGACCCCCTAAGCTCAAACTGTCAAGACTCACATCCACCAACCAAGCACCAAAGGAATAACCTCTGGGCCCTCCCAAGCACCACCACTGCAGGTGACTCCTAAAAAAAGAAAAATAAAAAACCTCCAAAGAATGAAATTAAGAGGCCAGAGTGATAGCACAGCAGGTAGGGCATTTGCCTAGCACGCCGCCCATCCGGGTTCGATCCCTGGCATGCCATATGGTCCCCCGAGCACCACCAGGAGTAATTCCTGAGTGAAAAGCCAAGAGTAACCCCTGAGCATTGCCAGGTGTGACCCAAAAAATAATTAAAAAAAATAAAAAGAATGAAATTAAGAATAAAGTGAAAAAAATCAGAAAACAAATACAATTCAGAAAAGATAAATGCAATGTGTACTTCATAATCATACTTTATGATCCAAAGATCTGTCACCAGACATAGAAAAAAAATGTCAGCACAATTCAGCAAAAAAGGAAAGGGACCAAAACACCTCTATACATACCAGAGTTATAATTGAGAAATTAAGTTATTGGTAAAACCCTAGTAATTTCTCACCTAAATATAGACACATGGTATACAAGAGATGAAAGCATGGCTCAGAAATTTAGAAAAGCTCCAAAGAATTCGCTGTTGATTATGAAAGACCATCAACAGTGCAAAGGTCGGGATTATGAGAAGGCTACCAACAGCACAAGGCTTTACTGCGACAGAAGCTTCTGAAAGCCCTTTGGGGCTTGCTCTTCAAACCTGCATTCTCTCCTTTTCTTGTTGCTCTATTTCTTTGCTGCCAGCGTTCTCTGTTGAACACATTTTCCCTCTTTCTTTCCTTTAACATCTTTCTAAGTTTCAATTTTAAAAACTTATCTTGTTTTACAAGGAAGGAAGGAAGGAGGGAGGGAGGGAGGGAGGGAGGGAGGGAGGGGAGGGAGGGGGGAGGAAGGAAGGAAGGAAGGAAGGAAGGAAGGAAGGAAGGAAGATAGATTTAGAAAAGTAATATCCCTAGGAGCAGGTAGAAGTCTTTGTCTGGCATGGACCTGACCCCGGGTATGATCCTTGGCATCCCATATGGTCCCCCTGCCAAGCATTGCCAGGAGTAATTTCTGAGTGCAAAGCAAGGGCAAGAGAGGAGAGAGAGGGGGAGGGAAATAAGGAGAGAGGGGGAGGGAAAGAGGGAGGGAGGGGAGGGAGGAGGAGGGAGGGAAAAAAGAGGGAGGGAGAGAGAGAGAAAGAGAGAAAGAGAGATATCCCTAGGAGAGATCCTGGATTGTTCTACACATTTCTTTACTAACGGGAACATGAACAGAAAATGAGGTGATCATGGCCATGAGACTTACATGCCTTATATTATGGGGAAGAAATAAAAGTAACCACATTTCTAAGTAACAAAGAAAAAATTTCAAGTAACCAAAAAACAAATTTTGGTTTTATAAAGAATATAGTTATTCCTTTATACTTTATTCATAACTCAGATTTAGATAATAACATTAAGGCAGGTTCCTGAAATTTTCAAATGACACTGAAGTATGGAAAGCAATAAAGATTCTAAATATCTTGACACCAGACAGGCGATACAACTCAGTAGCAAAGCATATCCCTCACATATGGGAGGCCCTGGCTGGGCACCTGGTATCACCTGATGACCCCAGCCCCAACACACACTCCAGCCCTGGTGTCCCCAGGGGTTCACAGATATGGTCCCTATATTTTTAAAAAGGGCAAGGTGATCCTCCAATTCACACTGCTTTGCATTTTGATATAGTTCCATCTATTCAACAATATTTTTCAGAGCATTCTCCACTAGAATGTCCTTCTTTCCTGTTTTGTGCTTTTAAATATTTCTTATCTCCCATTTTGTTTCTCTGATAGCTCCATCTTTCATACACCTCAGATATTATCTCCTATTTGACAGTTTCTCACCTAACAGTTACCAGCTCCACTTTCTTTGCTCTTGTAACACCAAGGATATACATTCATTTCTCATTAGAGGATCACATTATCATCTCAGCATCTCCAAGGACTCTCCAAAGTACAGTTTCAAAATATACAAATATACTCTCATTGACAGACCACATAAATTGTTTTTTCAGCATGAGTGTGTATTTCTAAAGGACAATTTGGTGAGATACCTCAAAATCTTTTTAAAGGATTTGTTTTAATATAGTCATTCCATTTTTCAAATGTATTCCAAGGAAATCTTTGAGCTCGAGAAGGAACCAAAATGCCCCAAATTGCAGGTTGACAGAAACAAACTTTGCAATTTATGTAAATTGCAAAGGTTTTCAAAGTGCAGAACACACTAACTTTTGTGTGTATCTAAAGCACATGCATGAACAGGGAGGAAACAGGAAAGTGTGTGAATCTCAGCTTTACTATTTGAATCACCACGAGGTTACCCCTCAGGGCTCCTAAGCATTGTTTGGGAACTCCCACCCCCTACCCAGGCCCTGACACACACACACACACACACACACACACACACACACATCAGTCTATGGGGACTAGGTGGTCCCCATAACCTCTGTATTAGCTAAGGGACATGCCTTGCATGATGTTTACCCTAATTCAATCCCTGAATTCCAGGAACTGCACTGTTCCCTGAGTACTACCAGGTATATCTCCGAAGGCCTCACCTCAGGGCATCCCTGAGTGTGGCCTAGAAGCCCCACTCCACCCTCCAAAGCTCAGACTCTGAGATGACCCATGTGATCTCCGGCACTACAAAGCCCGAGTAGCTACATAGCTACAGGCCCTCTCGCTGAATCGCTGACCCAGCCAGTTGAGAATTACTGAAGCAGGTCTCTGGGCTTCCTGAATGCTACAAGGGAAGTGCCCCCAAGTAAATACTACTACCAATAACAGAAAGATGACTTTAAAGTTTGCAAAGTAGGGGCCAGAGCAATAGCACAGCAAGTAGGGCATTTGCCTTGCATACGGCCTCCCGGGCATCCCATATGATTCCCCGAGCACCAAGCACCGCCAGGAGTAATTCCCTGAGTACAGAGCCAGGAGTTGCATTGCCAGGTGTGACCCCCAAAAAGAGCAAAAAAAAAATTTGCAAAGTATACTACCATTTCTTGAATATGAAATGGTCCTGATATATATATATATGTCAGGTCAGTACAATACAGAAATGATTTTTTGGAGGGGCTAGAGAGATAGCACAGCATGTGGAGCATTTGCCTTGCACGTGCCTAATTCAGGTTGGCTCCCAAGCATCCCATATGGTTCCCCAAGCATTGTCAGGAATAATTCCTGAGTGCAAAGCCAGGAGTAACCCTTGTTGAGCATTGCCAGGTATGACCCTCCCTCCAAATGCTGAAGGCCCAAGGAAAAAAAAAAGCATGTCAGTATGTTAAAGATACAATTTTAAAAGTGACATTTGGAGATACTTTCATTCTAACCTTCTAAGACCCCTGATACCAGCTTGTGAAGGAATCCAGACTAACTTCCTGAGGATGAAAGAATACAGCATAAGTTATTTCAGAACAGTGAATCATCTTTATACTTATACATAGATTTGTCAACACCTCAATGAAGCTGTAAAAAAAAAATAAATAAACACACAGACAGAGAGAAAAACCATCCCTGCTAAACCCCTCACATGGACCAAGGCCACCTTTACTCCACACGCCTTTACTCCACACGCCTTTACTCCACACGCCTTTACTCCACACGCCTTTACTCCACACGCCTTTACTCCATACGCCTTTACTCCAACTACCCTCCAACAGACTGCAGCAAAGTGAGTAGTTAGACTTACTGCTGATGACAGGCTAGAAGAAACCAAATAGGCAATTCATGGAACTGTGAAGTACTAAATTTCTCTCTCTTTTCTCTCTCCTTTTTTTTTTTTGCTTTATGGGTCACACCCAGGAACACTCAGGGGTTAGTCCCAGCTCTTCACTCAGGAATTACTCCTGGCAGTGCTCGGGGACCATATGGGATGCCGGGGATCGAACCTGGGTTGGCGCTGCAAGGCAAACGACCTACCCGCTTATGCCATCACTCCGACCCTAAACTTTTCTTGGTGACTTGTTATACTATATATTATACATATATATTCTTCAAACAGAATATATATATTCTTCAGACAGAATGTATGTATATTCTTTTTTTTTTTTTTTTTTTTTTGCCTTTTTGGGTCACACCCGGCAATGCTCAGGGGCTACTCCTGGCTCTGCACTCAGGAATCACTCCTGGCGGTGCTCAGGGGACCATATGGGATGCCGGGATCGAACCCATGCCGGCAGAGGCCGGCCGCGGCAAGGCAAACGCCCTACCCGCTGGGCTATCGCTCCGGCCCAGAATGTATGTATATTCTGAATACACATATATTCTGTCTGAAGAATGCATTAAAAACAAGGTAACTTACACACCAAAAAAAAAAACAAGAGGCAAAACAAAAACTCTGGGCTATTGGCAGACTGACACCACCGAGATTATCCAACATTCCTTGAAAATTCCAAGCTCAAGAAATGACATTTTGATAATAATTAAATTTCATATAGCTAACTAATAATGTGGGAAGACTATGAAAGGTACTTTTCCTAAATTTGAACTAACAGCATTCTGAGTTGTAAATTGGCTATGGAGTGCTTAATAATTTAGGGATACAGTAAAGAAACTAAGCATGGTGCCAATACAAAGAGCCAAGCTGTCAGCTTGGATTCTAAGCAAACCCTGTGTACTCAGCACATACCTCTGTATACTTCAATAAACACTACGAATGGACTGGAGATAGTTTAGAGGGTAGAGTGCTTACCTTACATATGTCTGACCTGGGTTTAATTAATCCTGGCCACCACGAAAGGTCCTGAGCCTACCTGGGATCACTCTTGGTACCACTCCTAAGTACCACCACGTGACCCCAAAACCAAAATAAACAAACACTAGGAAGAATTCTGCATTGTGAGCACTATGTGGAAGAGCATAATCTCTAGACTCTGACTCATCAGCAAGAATTTTAGTACCACTAAATTGCTAGATATATAGATTCACCAGATATTAATCTTTGATTTTTTTCTCTGCACCCCAAAACCAGATTCCTTATCTGATAGAATTTAAAAAAATAGATTTGAAAAAAAACTGAATTAACAAATGAGGAGTTGCCAAACAATGATAATGAGATGTCTAATAAAATAGTTAAGCCTCTTTCAATGGAAAGATAGGTTAAGACATAAGTATGTGAAAAAGATTCCCAAATCTTGAGTGAAAAGTTTTGCTTAAAAATGGTAAATACACTCCAATTTCAGGGACCTAATTGGGTAAAAAGAATAATTTTATTTAGGAAATTACATCACATGGAATCATGTTGCAAACCCACACATTGCTCTAGCAATGATCTCTGGTACTCAGATCTGACTCTTCCATTTTGAACAATCTAGTCAAACTAAAAACAAAACTGTCAGGTAACCAAACTACAAAATAAATTCTTAAGAGATTAATAATACATTTGTAGCTAATGCAGTTATGGACAGTGTGTTATTTTAAACGAGTATTTTGAAAGCAGGTCAAACAAGAGTTAGCAATTAAAATGTATGTAGTTCAAACAAAATAAAGGAGTTTGCATTATACATAATCATTAAGGATCCAGGTTGGTCCCTAGACCCAAATAATCCAGGGACTTAGAAAAGAGCAAATGTGAAGCAACAGATACATTGTGATACAGTCAGACATTGCACTACCTAATATGGAAAGGTTATCACCATCTTCAGAAGGACAAAGGAGGAAGTGTTAGATTAAAATATGAAGTAAGATGGACACAAAACTAAAGAGTAAAAGATCCGCTACAACCTATACTAGAGTTAAGAAACAAAGTTACTTTGCATTGAATTGGAAAGTAAACAAAGAACTGGTGCAGAAATCTCTTTGAGACTAATTAGAGAAAGGTATATTCAACAAATAAAAAATCTGAGTAAACAGTAAGCACTGTGATCTTCAGAAAAATGTAAAGAAAACTATTCAGAATAATGAAATTAAAGCATAAGTTTTCAACAAATTCATTACGCCAATGGTGAGTTAATGAATGAGTGAAACAGGCTTCCTTCATGGAGTAGCCAGTGAGTGTGAAAAGCAGGTAGTTAAAATATTGCAGACCATATATTCATGAATGCTCCTTTTTAATTCTCAAAGTAATATAAAATTGAACAATCAGGAGCTGGAGTGATAGCACAGTGGGCAGGGCGTTTGCCTTGCAGGCGGCCCACCCGGGTTCAATCCCCAGCATCCCATATGGTCCCCTGAGCACCGTCAGGAGTAATTCCTGAGCCAAGAGCCAGGAGTAACCCCTGAGCATCGCCAGGTGTGACCCAAAAAGCAAAAAGAAAAAAAAATTGAATAATCAAATGGAAGTCTTCTTCCAAGACTGTCAATTAAAAGTGATAAAGGTTAAAAGTGATAAAAGTTAATACCTAATAATCCTATTAGTTGTGCATTTTTCAGGGTAATTGATCAACTATCTTTGCACCCAAAGCAATCACCTCTCCTGAACTGTTGTAATTTCAAAAAACCTGAACACAACAGCAAAGTGAAAACAAAAAACAAAAGCCCTAGGTATTAAAAACTTTTTGAAAGGACATAATATTACAAAAGGCAGTTTCTTAATACTAGTGGAATAATAGATTTGAAATAGCAAAAATATTTCATCACTTTTATTTTTCCATGATTAAGATCATTCAACAAGAACCAAAGTAAAAGAAAAGTAAATTTTAGATTCAAAAAGGCTAACAGACATTTCATTATCCCTTCAAATGTGAGAAGAGCCTCTTTAAAAGACAGCTTATAGTCAATGTATGCATGAAACACTATCATTAACAGTACTGTAAATCACAGTACCGCAATAAAAATTGGAAATAAAAAATAAAATTGCTTATATCAAAGGAGAACACAAATTGGAAACTTAAGCATGTTTCCTAGTTGACTGGCATTCTTGGCGTACAAAATTTTAAAGTTCAGAAATGCCAAGAATTTGAACTTAAATAGAAAAGAAAGGCGGGGGGGGGGGGGGGATACCATCCCTGTCAAGTTACCTAATCCAAATTCTCTTAAGTAGTTACAAGAGTGAACTCAATTTGAGTAACAAAACAAGTCCGTACAGGAACAGAGTAAGATGTGCAATCCTATTTAAAAGTACTGTCTGCTGGAAAAACTTCTCTAGATATAACATGTTTGTGCCTAACTTTCCCAAGAGCTGAAGAAAAGAGGCTGATTAAAACAAAAGCTCGAACGAAGAACTGCCTTTTGGAAGTCTTAGTGCCCGTCCCGGACAGGTGCAGAATTTGCCTAAAGCCCTCCCGCCCCTTCCTCAAGCCCCCCCCCCCCACACCCCAGAAGGGGGTGTCTACTGCATGATTGATCTGGTCTACAACACTCGGCTCCCGAGCCACAAAAGAAGTCCCTCTCGGCGGACATCCCGAGAGGATGAAGCACCAGAGAAAAGCAAGGCTCGGGCGGGCGTGTTTTCGGGCATGAATCGAGATTCCCACCCCGGGCCCCTGGAGATTAGAGCCTGTTTCATCGGAGATCGCTAAATCATGCCCACCCCCGCGTCGTCTGGGGTCACGAGACCGGGCGATCTTCGGGGGATCCATCAGGCGCGGGGCAGAAATGTAAAGGGGGTGGAAATCGCACTCGCCGCAGCGCCGACCGCTTATCAAAACAATAGCGAGTGGCACATGTCAGGCGGCCCACATGCGCGGGGGATAAAGAGCAGCGCGGCCGCGGCCGGAGTTGAACTTGTCTGAACCCCTCCCCCAGCCGCCCCGGCCGGGGACGTGAAAGTGAAAACCCGGAGCGCCCGGGGCTGCGCTCGCTCCCCCGCCCTCTCCCCGCCCCCGCCCCGACGTCTTCCTCGCCCGGTCTCCCGGGGGCGGAGACGCTGAGTTCCCCCGGGGCCCGGAGTTAGTCACCAAGAAGAGGCGGTGACAGAGCGCCGCCCGCGTCGCACACTCCGCGGCCTAGCCACGCCAGATTAGAGGCCGGTGGCGGCTGCGGAGTCCCGGCCCCCACCCCGGCCCGGACCAGCGGGAGCGCCCCCCTTTTCAGTCACCTCTCCCCCGAGTGTCCACTTTGCTCCCTCCAGTCCCCGGCCCTAAGCCGTTCCGACCCCGGCTCCCCTGGCCACCGAGAAAAAGACGCCCGGCCGGGCCGTTTCCTGCCTCCGGGAGCGGGGATTCCCTCCCCCGGGTCGGGGGCCGGCCAGCCCCGCGCCGCTCAGCCTAGAGGGGATCCCCTCGGCCGCGGGGCGGGGATCCCGGAACTGGCCCCGGAGTGCGCGTGTGGCCGCGGCGGGGAGTTTCCGCTGCCCGGCACCCGCCGCGGCTCCCCGCGGAACCCCGGCGCCTGCCGGCCCGGGACCCCAGCCTCCTTCGGGCTCGGCCGCTCCCCCCGACCCCCCGCCACCCCGTCCGACCCCACGAACGCCGCGCCGGGACCGGGCGGGGCGAATCAACCCCCCGCCCTCGCCCCCCAGCCCCGGCCCCCCGCGCAGTCAGCTGGGTGGGCTCGGGGCGCCGCGAAACGCGGGTCCGCAGCCACCCGTCACTTTCAGGTCGCCCCGCCAAGCAGCCCCCGGCGAGGAAAAGGAGCGAGACAAAAGGGCACAGGGGTGGAAGAGGGGGACCCCCGCACCCACGCGCCGGCCCGGCCCGCCCTTACTCGTAGTGGCGGAAGATCTCGTTGGTGACTTTACAGTAGAAAACTTCCTCGTCCGGCCGCAGGTCCGCGGGCGGCTTCTGTCTCACAAACGGCTTTCGGTGTAGCAGCGGCATCTCCCGTCCGCCCGCGGGCTCCCCCGACCCTCGGCCGCGCGCTCGGCTCCGCTTCCCTAGTCAGAATTGGAGGGAAAGGAAAGCCGGTGAGGGCTGGGAGCGCTCGGCAGCGGCCGTGGCTGCCCGGCCCGCGCGCCCGGGGAAGCTCAGCTGCCTTTTGTGTGACTGACGCGCCCCGGCAGCCCCCAGAGCCGCGCTCACTCCTGTCGCTCCCGGGGGCCACCGAGCCCCGCGGGGAACCGCCGCGCCCGGCTCTCCCGGCGCGCCCCACCTCCGCACGCCGCGCCGCCGGCTCACAATGAGGCCGGACGCCCCTCGGCGGCAGTGCGGGATCGGCGGCGGCGGCGGCCCTCCCCCAGCGCCGGCTCCCAGCCCGCCGCCGCCGGCTCACAACGTGCTCGGCTCCCAGCCGGCCCGCCCGACGCCCGCGAGGGCTCCCGCCGCGGGCGGACCCCGGTGCGGCTCCGCTTTGTTCCCCCCCCGCCCCCCGCCCGCCTCCAAGTCCCTCCCGGCGCCGGCCGGCTCCCGAGTGACCTCTCGGAGCCCCTCACCTGCGAGCCACGCACACTGCCACTTCTCCACCTTCTCAACTACAAAGGCGACGCGGGGAGGCTCTGTCCTCCCAGGGGGTCGCTTCTGGCCGCTGCCACCGCGCCGCCAGCGGCCGCGTCGCCCGCTGCCACGGCCTGGCTCCGCGTGGGGGCTCGCGTCCCACCGCCACCTCCCCGCCTCCCGGAGCTCCTGGGAAGTTTCTGATCTACTTTCGGCTCCCGAGGAGGAAGAGCTTTTGGGAGGAGCTTTTGCGCTTCTCGCTTCTACCTTTTTATTGGCTACTCGATGACTTTTACAGCCTGTCACTGATACAGGAAGAGACGGCGGAGAGCCCGGGAGAGCTACATTATTAATTAATGGAGCAACCCCTTGCGAAGAATCAGAAGCATCCTCCATGTTTGAGATTAGCAGCCAAAAAGATCGGGGGTGGGGGAAAGCAATGGGGTTTCGCAGACACCGCGCTAACAAAGTGAAGCCTTCATCTTCCAGCCTGGTACCAAGCCTTGCTTCCACGATGAGAAAAGGGTTCCAAGGACGATTTAACAACTATTTTAGAGAGGGAAAGAGGAATGAGGAATAAGAAATGAAAAGTACTTTTGCGACTTGCTTTTTCAAAATTAGGATTTCTCTTGTTTAAAGGTTTGCTTGGGGGAAACACCCTTCGGGAAACGAAAATACCGTTTTTGACAGCGGTTCTCGCTCATACTTAGACTAATTCAGGAAAAAAAAAACAAAAAAAGAGTATGTTAGGAAAGATCATTATGCCTCCAGGAATTCCCCCCACACACACACGTATTTAAAACTAATGTCTAAAATATCTCGCTGAAAGTAAATGATCAATATTTGTCACTTAGAAAGCTACAGATTATGGATTTGCTACTGAATTTTTCCTAAAAGCAACTTTTCCATATAATTTCCATATGTGAAACTAAGTTCAATGTACATGGGACATGTGACTTTTTCATTTAAAATATTAAAAGATACAGATATTAAGAATATTTTTGAATGGCCTTTTTGCTGCTGCCCTTAACATCTATTTATTTTCAATTAACTTGTAAGAATGCGTCTAAAAGACAGTTTGAAGAGTTTTGTTTTAACAAAGGGTTATCCAAACTATGAAAGATAGTTAAGAAACACTGTGAATCATGATTCTATGGTCCATGTAGGTAATATGTATATTTGGGAGCAGATAAGGTGAGGAGTCTATCCAATTTTCTAATGTTATCCTTTTAAACTTCTTTTTAGGATGTGTTTACATGCATCTAGCAACAAAAATTTTAAAAGACTGTATTCTTTGAACATTTAAAATCATTAATAAACTCATATGGAGAAGTCACAGAAGCTTGGAAATGCTTTAATTCACAAATACATATTAAGTTTTAATCAAGACAGCTTCCCCAAAAGGTGGTTTAAACTGGCCTCCAACTAAAATATAAGGTGATAATTTAAAATTCCTTACCTAAACAGGATTAATTATACTAGTGAAAAATTTGTAGGCCACAAAGAGACAAAAGAAACATGAGGGTGGATCCCTATGAGCTGATACCAAGGCATCACCCACAACCCAACTAAACCTGTTAAACTAAAAAAGCTGAGGAAATTTTGACTAGTTAGTATGTATATTTCTTTCATCTATTTGGTAAGGTGTTATAATTATTTCTTAACATGTTTAACTGCAGTAATGATATTAGTTTTATTAAATACAAATTAAACTATTGGACTCTTGGTACTAGTTTGAAATTTTGTTTTCTTCATCAAACTGCTACCTACTTAATTTCTCTACTAAAGTTTCAATACTATCAAAAGTCAATTATCTGAATCATTTAGATAAAAATCTATTTGAATGTCTTGAAATGTATTAAATTATTAGAAGTTACTTATTTTAGTTCTGAATAATGTAAACTTGAGCTAGAGAAATAGTACAGAGATAATACAGAGTTAGTAGAGGATTGTAAAGGGCCCTGCTTTACACAGGCTAACCTGGTTTCAAGCTTGTACTGCATAGGACCCCTGAGCACTACCAGGAATGATCCCTGAGCATGATATCAGAACTAACCCTTGAACACTGCTAAGTATGACCTTAAAGCAACTATTACAGAAACAAAAAACCTTGAGCTAGAATAATTTTCCTTCTTTTATTGACTAATTTTAAAAGCCTTTACCCAGACACAACAAGAAAGCAAATACAGGGCCAAAGGCAACATAATAGAACTGACCTACACAACAGAATTTGGTGAGGAGCATTGGTAGAGGGTGGTGAGTACACGGGTCATGGGTATAGTGTTGGAATTATCTACATGAGAAACTCTCATTAACAGTATCGTAAACCACAGAGCCTCAATCAATTTTCAAGTTTTATTTTTTTTATATATATAAAGGTTTTACTTGGGAGGTTTGGTAAGACAGCTGAGAGAACTCGTTGAAATCTCATTTTGGGGCTGGAGTGATAGCACAGCGAGTAGGACATTTGCCTTGTACGCGGCCAACCCAGGTTCGATCTCGGCATCCCATATGATCCCCCAGTACCGCCAGGAGTGATTCCTAAGCAAAGAGCCCAGGAGTAACCCCTGAGCATTCTGCGTATGACCCAAAAAAGCAAAAAAAAAAAAAAAAAAAAATCTCATTTTGTGGCTGAATAGACCAAAGCTTAGGAATTAGAATCTAGGTCTTTTAACTCCTTAGAGCACAATCATCTTTCATGTGATTAGATAATATCTAATCATCTTATATATCCCATTCACCATATCTATAAATTAGCTAAAATGTTATTGCAAATCCTTCCTAACATACATATAGGGATAAAATTACTCATGGTTAGATGTTAGAACTTTGGGGTCAGAGCGATAGCACAGTGGGTAGGGCATTTGCCTTGCATGCAGCCGACCCAGGTTTGATCCCGGCATCCCATATGGTCTCCCGAGCACCGCCAGGAGTAATTCCTGAGAGCAGAGCCAGGAGTAACCCCTGAGCATTGCTGGTATGACCCCCCCCCACCCCCAAAAAAAAAAGCAAAAAAAAAAAACTGTTAGAACTTTGTTTTGGGAATTATCAAAGAAAATAATGATGTTAGCTATCTTAATTTTTTAACAAATGCTGACATATTATAACTACTTGCATGCACCAATAAATATAAACACTTTGTGTTCTTTATCTCTAAAGTAGCAGTTAGAAACATATTTAGAGAAATGGGTGAAAGAGGTCGAAGGTACAAACTTCTAGTCATAAATATCATGAGAATAGATGAACATCGTGTAAAATGGTTAATATTGTATTATATATTTGAAAGTTTCTAAGAGAGTAGATTTTTAAAGTTCTCATCAGGAGGGGAAAACACATATGATGATGTGAACTATATTTGTTTTGCAGTGAATACAACTTAATCACTTATACCTGAAAAATACGTGTCATTGTATCTTGATTTTTTAGGTATTTAATACAGTTTCCCTGTGCTCTTCTGAGAAGGGTGTGGGGAGAAGGTACAGGGAACTTCATAATGACTTTCCTATATCTATTCGACACCTTGTCTCAACTTTGATATTCTTTTAATGTTCCTTAGTTTGTAACCTGCCTACAAAGATTTGGGGAGTAGGAGTTCATACCTACTGCTCAGGGCCTGCTCCTGGAAGCTTCATACCTAGTGGTGCTCAGGGCTTACTCTTGGCTCTGTGCTCAGGGGATCATATAAAGTTACCGGGATGGAAAAAGTGCCCTACCTGCTGTACTATCTCACCAGCTACTATGAAGACTTTAATATATTGTTCTTTAGAAGCAATGAATATGTTTCCCTTCTTGTCTAACACTGTGGGTCTAGGATTAGTGGTTCTAGACCTTGGCTGCCCATTGGAATTATTAAGAGTTTTTGTTTGTTTGTTTTGGTTTTTGGGTCACACCTGCCAATGCTCAGGGATTGCTCTTGGCTCTGCACGCAGGGAGTTGCTCCTGGCGGTGCTGGGGTGCCAGGTATCAGACCCAGGTGGACGTGTGCAAGGCAAACTGCCCTACCTGCTGTACTACCACTCTGCCCATTAAGAGGGTTTTTGAAATACTAATTCCTGGTCCATCCCCAGACCTCTAGGGTAGGAGCCCAGGCCTTTGAAATTCAAACATATACTCAGATAATTCTTAACATACTACAAGGTTAAGAACTATTGTTAGAGGACGTTTGGTGTTAAGGATGAAGTGCTAACGTTGGAAAACTTGGAGTTTTAAAAAATTCAAACCCTTGTGATTAAAATTATGAATTATGGAACAGAAGTAGAAGTTTTAAAAAATTAGTCTGATCAAGCTGGAGAGATAGTACAGTTCGTAGGGTATTGCCTTGCACGCAGCAGACCTTAGTTCAATTCCTGGCATCCCAGATGGTCCCCTGAGCACCACCAGCAGTAATTCCTGAGGGCAGAGCCAGAGGTAACCCCTGAGCATTGCTGGGTGTGTCCCTCCCCAGAAATAGTCTATGATCATCTTTGTTACTGTAGTAATAGTTTACATTTAATGAATGTTTCCAGCATGTTATGCATTGTGTTAATGGTTTTAAATGAATCATCATCTCATGCAAGTCTCAGAACTAAGTACTATTATCATTTCCATTTTACAGAAGTTGTTGAAGAAAGGTTAATTAAGTAGCATGCTCAGGGTACTATAGCCAAGAAACCAAAATTCTCAAATACTAAATACAGGAAATTCCTTACTATTTTATAACTCCATATGCTGATTTGCTAATCTAGCTTAGATGTAAATTGAACGGGGAACCTGATTCTATGTGCTAGAGCCTAGAATCTGTAAAATCTGGAGACAAATGTAAAATTGGGAAAAAATATGTGCAATATACTGACAAAGGATTAATTTCTCTAATGTAAAAGTATTCTACATTATTGCATAAATAACAATACATTACAATAGCCAAGAAACTAAAGGAAATGCAAACTACTTTCATTTATTTGTTTGTTTATTCATTCATTTGTTTGTTTGTTTATTGCTTTTTGGGTCACACCTGGCAATGCTTAGGGGTTACTCCTGGCTCTACACTCAGGAATTACTCCAGGCGGTGCTTGGAGACCATATGGGATGAGGGAATCAACCTGGGCCTGCCGATGCAAGACAAATGCCCTATCCTCTGGACTACCTCTCCAGCCCAAAACTACTTTTATTTTCTTTTGTTTTTGTTTCTAGGTCACACCTAGTGGTGCTCAGGGATAACTCCTGGTAGTGCTTGGGGAACTATAATGTAGTGCTGCAAACTCGGATCAGCTGCATGCAAGGTAATAGCACCTTAACCCCTGTTTCTCTCTTCTCTCTGTCTCTGTCTCTCTCTGTCTCTGTCTCTGTCTGTCTCTCTCTGTCTCTCTCTCTCTGTCTCTCTCTCTGTCTCTCTGACTCTGTCTCTGTCTCTGTCTGTCTCTGTCTCTGTCTCTCTCTGACTCTGTCTCTATCTGTCTCTGTCTCTCTCTGACTCTGTCTCTGTCTCTGTCTCTGTCTCTGTCTCTCTGACTCTGTCTCTGTCTCTGTCTGTCTGTCTCTGTCTCTGTCTGACTGTCTCTCTCCACCCCGTCCCCGCTGCAAAAGTGCTTTTTTGTTATTGTTTGTTTAGGGCCACACTCATCTGTGCTCAGGACTTACTCCTCGCTCTGTGCTCAAGGCTCTGTGCTCATTCCTGATGCTTCCCAGGGGACATATGTGGTGCCAAGGATTCAAACTACGGTTGACTGTGTGCAAGGCAAGCATTTACCCTCTCTGCTATCTCTCTGGACCCCACAAACAGCTTTTTTAAAACATATAAAAAGATGATTCCCAGTATCATTCATTATAAAAGAAATGCAAAGTAAAAGTTGGGGCCGGAGCGATAGCCCAGTGGGTAGGGCGTTTGCCTTGCACGCGGCTGGCCTGTGCCTGCCGGGGGTTCAATCCCCAGCATCCCATATGGTCCCCCAAGCACCGCCAGGAGTAATTTCTGAGTTCAGAGCCAGGAGAAACCCCTGAGCATTGCCGGACCAAAAAAAAGCAAAAAAAAAAATATATATACACACCAAGTGGTATTTCTTTAACCCTCAGATTAGAAAAAGCATCATTAGGGCCGGAGCGATAGTCCAGTGGATAGGGTGTTTGCCTTGCCCGCGGTTGGCCCGTGCTGGCCCGGGTTCGATCCCGGGCATCCCATATGGTCCCACGAGCACTGTCAGGAGTAATTCCTGAGTGCAGATCCAGGAGAAACCCTGGCCTGAGCATTGCCGGGTGTGACCCCAAAAAACCAAAAAAAAAAAAAAGCATCATTATGTGGTAATCTAACATAGTTGCTTGACTACATAAAATGTAAATTGGCTACATTCATCCCAAATTACAGATGTACAAAGAAGTTTTATCTCTTGGAAAATATTCCACAAATATGTTTATATACACTACTTTATTTTGACTTTGTTAGGACTCACATATTAAAAATAATGGTTATACCCACAATATAATACTTCCATACAATGAAATAGACATTTCACAAGAAATTTTTTTTTAAAGCAAGGTATAGAAAAGATGTAAGGCAGAGTAAAGGTATATACATATTTGCTTAATGAAATGTGTCTAAGAACGTAAAAAAAATAGCACTGTCGGGCGGGGGGGGGAGGGATTGCTAAGGGGCAGGGACGAAAGGGAGACTTTACACTACAGAAACAAACTTTAAATATAGAGATTACAAGGTAAAGAGGCAGGTCGGGACAGATTGCTGATGTAACAAATGTTTCATTTTACAATTAGAAATAAGTTTAGAATAGCAATAAAAAGTAAAAATGCCTGTGCTAAATATTTTATAGGACCTAACATGGTGCCTTTCCCACAACAGAAGTTCAATGTATATTTGCTAGCTGCATCAGTGATTAGAAGTATAAAATATAATTTTTAACTTGACTAGAATAAAAAAAGTCAGATAGATGGTTACTTTCATCTTAAACTGGAAAACAATTTCATATCTAACATTCAAAAAAAAAAACTCCCCAGGGCCGGAGCAATAGTCCACTGGGTAGGGTGTTTGCTTTACATGTGGTGACCAGGGTTCAATCCCGGCATCCCATATGGTCCCCCGAGCACCACCAGGAGTAATTCCTGAGTGCAGGTGTGATCCCCAAAAAATGCAAAAAAAAAAAAAAAACCCTCCTTAGATTGTATATGTTAATTATACACCAACTTTGAAAAAAGCCATACTTTCATTAGTCAGATCATCATCATCATCATCATCATCATCATCATCATCATCATCATCATCATCATCATCATCATCTTTTTGGGTCACACCTGACAATACTCAGGTCTTACTCCTGGCTCTGCATTCAGAAATTACTCCTGACGGTTTCAGTATTTATGGGATGCTGGGGATTGAACACAGGTTGGCCATGTGCAAGGCAAGTGTCCTACCTGCTGTAGTATTGCTTCATACCCCTATTATTTTTAAGATATAACTTATGAGGACCATATAGAAGGCTTTTTTATGTTTGTTTGTTTGTTTGTTTATCTGACTTTTATTTTGGGGCCACACATGACCACGCTCAGTGGTTACTCCTGGCTCTGTGCTTGGGAATTGCTCTTGGAAGTGCTTGGGAAGCTGGGGATTGAACCTGGGTTGGCCACATGCAAGGCAAATGCCCTACCCACTGTACTATCTCTCTAGTCCTTAATATAGAAGGTTTTAAAATGTTAAAATTATAGTTCTTTTCCTTATTTTCATAAACCGTAAAATTCTGTTTGTAACAAAGTATCAGATAAAGCTTGTATTAATATTTGCAATTTTATTTGATACTTTCTAATAATAGGATGCAAAATACTGGAATGTATTTTGTTCTTGTACTTTTGGAAGGAAGATAGCTTCCAAACATAGCTCATCAGGAGGTCTGGGGTCCCAGTGGTGGCTTTCAGCCAACCTGCTGGCGGTTCAGTGCAAGGTCCGGGATAGGATGCTGCCAGGCCCTGCAGTGCCTGGGAACCGGGGCCACCTGGTGGTGCTGGGGGCTCCAGGGTTGCATATGCACTATACTCAGGGCCACATGGTGCAAGGAATCGAACGTTGGTCGGTGCACCTTAATTACTGTAGTATCTCTTCATGGTCAGGCTAAAGTTTACTATCAGATATTTAAATATTAAATGATTTTAAATCTTTTAAAAAAGTTTACCACAGTGTCTGGAAACACAACAAGCTCAAAACCTATTAAAGCACTATGTTCTCCCATTTTTTCTTATAATATTTCTTACACAGTAAATAATTAGTATTTATGACATACAATTTATAACATTTATAATTAGGTCACATCTTTCTTTCCCAGTTAGCTCATGTGATTGAAGCATAGTATCCCAAGTATGAATGCTGAAAATTTGCCACCAAATACTAGCAATTTCTATGTCCTTAGGCTACCTGAAAAGTATGGATACTTTTAAAAGATGGATAAAATTTAGAACCCAGGGGCTGGAGCAATAGTACAGAGCATGAGGTGTTTGCCTTGCACACGGTCAACTGGGTTTCAATACCTGGCATCCCATAAGGTCCCCCAATCACTCCCAGGAGTAATTCCTCAATTCAGAGCCAAGAGTAACCCCTAAACATCACCAGGTGTGGCCCAAAAAAAAACCAAAACCAAAAACAAAAAAAAATCAGAATCCAGGTCTGAATATATTCTTGCTAAATTCTAACCCAAGAGCTACAGTGAAGTGTTAAAATAATTCATGGTAACTTATAAAATAAAACATTTGGAGTTGTCGTATCCCACCCAGCCTATTTTTTTTCCTGTTGCTGTCGACGTACCTAGACCTCAGAAGCCTTGCAGCAGCCCTGTTTTCTCTAGTCCAAATGTTTGAACTTATTTCTTAGGACAATTTAAATTTACCTTTTCAGTTGAAAAAAGATGATAAACTATTTTTCAACAACTTCTTAATGTTTGCTACTACATTTGGGAACTAATTTATGATACCAATCAGAACAAGCATATTGCCTATTTCTGGTACATAAACCTAATTTTATACTAAGCACTTTTCTTTTTCTCATTTCAATTTTCTTTCATGCAGTAAAGACTTTACCCTGAGGTCTGGTGTGATAGTGGAATAAAGATCCCCAGTGATGTCTACAACCTAATTCCCAGAACACGTAAACATGTAATCTTGCATGGTGGGGAGGAAAAGCTGTAAACATGATTAAGGCAAAGAAATTTGAGATGAGCAGATTTTCCAGGATTATCCAAGTGGGCCCAGGTAAAGTGCTTCCCTTTCCTGTCGTGCTCAGAGCGAGATGACAAAGGAAAGCCCTGATGTAAAAAGGAAAGCTCAGATCCTGGTCTAGGATCCAAAAGGAGTCACAAACCAGGGGATGTGTGGTCTCTAGAGGCTGAAAGTAGTAAGGGAATGGATTCTCTTCTACGTGCAAGAAAGGTATTCCAGGGCCCTATCTACAGCCTTATTATTTTTTTTTATTAAATCAGACATAAGTTGGACTCTTAGTTTACCATAAAAATGGTAGCAATTCTTCTGAACATCAATAGAAGACAAATACATTCGTTTTTCAGCCTGAAAATATTCTTCATTTCTAGGGACCAAAGTGATAGTACAGTGGGTAGGGTGTTTGCCTTGCATGTGGCTGACCCAGGTTCGATTACGGGCGTCCTTTGTGGTACCCCAAGCACTGCCGCGAGTAATTCCTGAGTGGAGTGCATGGCCAGGCATAACTGCTGAGCATTGCTGAGTGTGACCCAAAAAAGCAAAAAAAAAAAAAAAATCATTTCTCAGATCATTTTCATGGACATTGTGAATAACACCTTGGAAACATTTCTCTTTCAGTAAGGTTCTAGAAACTCCTGCTTCTAGAATTTTTCGGTGACTCATCCAGATGTTATTCTTTCAAGTAGCAAAAATTCATACAGCCATTTCATAATAGACCACAACTTTAACCATATATAATCATAACATACATAATTAGAAATAGTATATATATATATGTGTGTGTGTGTGTGTGTGTGTGCGTGTGTGTTTCCTCTTTATTACTCAGCCCTCTTACATTTCATACAATTGTTCATTCCAAATTAATATAAAAGTTGAAGCCTCTTACCAGCAAAGAGTTCACCTTATTCACTCTACTTTTGCTCCCTTCCTACCTTGTCCTCTGGACCCTGGTTCTCCTGCTTCCGCAAACTGCCCCGCGTTTCCTTAGCATCGCCTCTTCCTCCTCAACTGCCCCGCGTTTCCTTAGCATCGCCTCTTCCTCCTCAACTGTCCCGCGTTTCCTTAGCATCGCCTCTTCCTCAACTGTCCCGCGTTTCCTTAGCATCGCCTCTTCCTCCTCCACTGCCCTGCGTTTCCCTTAGCGTCGCCTCTTCCTCTTCAACTCTGACCCAAATGCTGGTGTTCCCCAGTCTTGTCCCAACCATTATCTTCTCTCACCGCCCATCAGAAAAACATTAAATCATCTTCCCATTTATATTAACTGCACCAATTCTCTTTGAGCTCTTCCAAGCTTTTTCATTTCTTTGCAAAGGCTCTAGCATAGCTCCTCAAGATTTCTGCATGTAAAGTGACTCACCAAAGTCACATTTTATAAAGATTAATCTAGATTTGTATAGCTCTGACCAGACAGCTCAGGACCTCAAGGCAGATAAACCAGTTGCGAGGGCAGAGACTTGTAAGCAATGAATGACGACAGCAAGAATTATTTATTACCTTGGTGATGGGAAGGAATTAAAATCAGAAGAAATATTTCAGGGGAAGTATTTAGTATTGATTATACATTAAAGGAGGGAAAGAAAACATCAGAAATGACTGGCAATTTCTTATGGGGAAACTAGAAAGGAATTATTACATTAACAGAAGTGGAGTAGTCATGTATAGAAAACAGTAGGGAAGGGAAAAAGAAGGATGGAAATATAAGGAAATTTGGATTGATAACAGAAGATACATTGAATGGGTTAGGTTTTTAAATCTTAGGAGGTAAGATGAGTGCGCAGCAATAGACTGATTCCCGAGAGATACAATTCTATTATACTGCCGTGTATATGTTCTTAAGCAGTACATTTATATACCATACAGTGCTTTAGATTATTTTTTTTCAAATAAGGGCTACACTAGAGGGGCTACCAAAGCAACACCAGGTAATGCTTTTGGGGCTGTGAGATGTTAGGGACCAAATACTGGGCCTTGCATGTGCTAAGTATGTGCTCTACCACTTAAGCTATTTACCCAGCCCCAGGGGAGCAGTGCTGGGATGGTACGTACAGCGGGGTCATTCTTCAAAATGTAAATTTCCAGAGTACGTAAACCTTGTGTGATCAATGAATCATAAACATTTTTAGCTATGACTAATCAAGAAATAGTTGTGAGACTTGGGGTGCTTACTTCTGAGAAACAATAAATAAACAATACTGCTTTGCCTTATCTGTTTTTTTTTTATTATTATTATTATTATTTGCTTTTTTGGGTCACACCGGCAATGCTCAGGGGTTACTCCTGGCTCTGTGCTCAGGATTTACTCCTGGCAGTGCTCAGGGGACCATATGGGAGGCCAGGGATGTGCCAGCGTGTGCAAGGCAAACGCCCTCCCCGCTGTGCTATCACTAGGCCCCCTGCCTTATATGTTTCTAAGGAGTTAAATTTGCAAATGCACTTAGAGTTGTTATGTGATGGTTATCTCTTAGTCATAGTCAGGATTTTTCTGATGTCTATAACAATAGTAATTACACTCATTTAATGCTGTAAGCAAGAGTCTTGGGCAATCCCTATGGCAACAAACTAATATGTTAACATAAGTGGGGAGTCTAGTTTTAAATTTAGAAGGTGTCATGAGAACGCACATTTTTCCATTATTAATTTAGAAACAATTAAGCTTACTTCATAAAACGTGTTGGCCTCATGTTTTAGAACTAAGTAGCAGAAGAATTGACCGTGCCTTATGTTCTCTTGTCAGACATATACCTATGTTTCACTTTGTAGCCCCACGAACTACACTTAGCCCTGTTCCAACATAGATACCTTCCTCATGTATCTATGAAAAAACACCAAAATGTGATGTTAAGTGTTTTATTTGGACATAAGGCCTAAGGAATGAAATATTTAAAGACCCCAACCTTTCAGCTGGAGGAACAGTACAGCAGGCAAGGCAATTGCCTTGCATGGATCCCACTCAGGTTTGATTCCCTGGATCTCATATGGTCCCCTGAGCCTACCAGGAGTGATTCCTGAGTGCAGAGCTTGGAGTAACCCCTGAACACTGCCATCTGTGCCCCAAAAGCAAGAAACAAAAATGGATAAAAAATGAAGACCCCAAACTTTATAACAAAATTTTAGAAAAAGTTATTTTTTTTTAATTACATGAAATTGATGTGTGTTTGGGGCCAGAGCCTTAGCACAGCGGGTAGGGCGTTTGCCTTGCAAATAGCCGAACTGGGTTCGATCCCGGCATCCCATATGGCCCCCTGAGTACTGCCAGGAATAATTCCTGAATGCAGAGCCAGGAGTAACCCCTGAGCATCACCAGGTGTAACTCCCCCAAAAAGGGACTGATGTGTGTTTTACCTATATATTGTAAGGTATGTTTTATTACCTTAAGCGTATTACATGATGCTTCCAGGAGCGTCATGTCTACCTGGACGAGCCCATTAAGATCAGCCGCTCCGTGGCCTGTTGTCGGCCTGCGCAGAATAATGCTACCTTCGACTGCAAAGTGCTGTCCAGGAACCACGCTCTCGTCTGGTTTGATCACAAGACAGGCAAGTTTTATCTCCAAGACACTAAAAGTAGTAATGGTACCTTTATAAATAGTCAGAGATTGAGTCAAGGCTCTGAAGAAAGCCCACCATGTGAAATTCTTTCTGGTGACATTATCCAGTTTGGGGTAGATGTGATGGAGAACACACGGAAAGCTTCGGCGCAGGGGGCTGGTGCCTGGGAGTCAACCAGGCCCCCTTGCTCTCCCTGTGCCCAGCCGCTCATGAGGCGCCGGGGAGGCATGGTGGGTTCTAGCCCTGGCCTGCCACCCCAGCAGAGCCTCACAACAAGCCAGACGACCCCTCCTACTCCATGGGGGCCGCCATTTTCCACATTCGTACTTCTCTCTCGGCACAACTCCACCCAGCAGACCAGACTATCACAGCCCGGCTCAGCGTGGCCACTAGTGGCCGGCGCAGTTCATCAAAAAATGCTTTATTTAGAGGTGACTACAAGAGTAATGCCACCCGCACGGCAAGCCTGGCAAGCTGCTCTTGTCATATTTGATATGCCAAATACCAGTAACATTTATATTAGGTCATTCCCATAACCTAATATAATGGTTTGAGGCTCTTTATGTTCCTGGAACAAGCGGATGCCTTTGGGTTCTACTAGCATGAGACAGGACATACGGAGATATTACTGGTGCCTGCTCGAGCAAATAGATGATGAACGGGAAGATTGTGATCGTGATGTTTTATTAAATAAGGTGTTTGGGACCAGTAAAATTAAGGCCCCACAGAGGCACTCCACCTCAAAAAATATTTAATAATTTCAAGGGCGGGCGGCCCAGCGGGGGGGCCGCCGCAGCGGGCCCGCGCCCGGGCGCCCCCCCCGCCCCCCTGTTTTTTTGGGGGGAAAAGAAAAGGAAAATTTCAAATAATTAACAATAATTCAATTTAATATAAATTAAATTAAAGATAATTTTGTTTATTAATAAACTAGAAACCTAGTTTATTCCTTGGATTTAAACACAATAAATCAATTAGAAAAATCATATAGGAAGCAAATTCTAGGAGTAAAACACTGCCAACATAAAAGTCATAAGAGATCAGACTAAAGATAGAAGTTACAAACATGAATATATTTGATTTTATTATCCCTATTTTAGGGATAATAAAACTGAGGTTTAGTAGGGCAAGCAAATTTTCTAAGTTTCCACAATTGCACATGTGAAAATTGGGATTTGAATCCAAATGAATTCAGATTGTTACAGAGTATTCAACAAATATTTAAGAGTCTTTTCTATATGCCACTCTTCCAGATACTTGAGTCACATAATGCAGGAAAAAAAGATTCTTGCACTCTGGTGCTTATTGTCATTAGTAGACAATCCCTCTGTCATCTCCTCTGCCACCAATGTACACAAAGAAAAAAAATACTTTTCCAAACAAACCTTTTCAGAGATAGTTGATTTTATGCCTTTATCATATTTCTCTAAAGCATGGTATAATTAATCATTGTCTCTTCCAGTGGATCCATCCAACTATATTTCATATATACAAGTTCATTTTTTTTTTTTTGGGTCACACCCGGCAATGCTCAGGGGTTACTCTTGGCTCTGCACTCAGGAATTATTCCTGGAGGGTGCTCAGGGGACCATATGGGATGCCAGGGATGGAACCCAGGTTGGCCGTGTGCAAGGCAAGCGCTCTACCCGCTGTGTTATCACTCCGGGCCCCCACAAGTTCATTTTGAAAAATATTTTTCCAGAGATAGAGAGAAAGGGAAAGAAATAAAGAACCTGCCATGGAGGCGGGTTGGGGGGAGGGGAGGGAACCGGGGACATTGGTGGTGGGAGATGGGCACTGGTGGAGGGATGGGTGCTGGAACACTGTATGACCAAAACCCAAATATGAACATCTTTGTAATTGTATATCTCACGGTGGTATAATAAAATACTTATTAAAAAAGAAAAATACTGGCCAGAGTGATAGCCCAGCGGGTAGGGCGTTTGCCTTGCACGCGGCCAGCCTGTGCCGGCCCGGGTTCGATCCCGGCATCCCATATGGTCCCCCAGTACCGCCAGGAGTAATTTCTGAGTGCAGAGCCAGGAGTAACCCCTGAGCATCGCCGGGTGTGACCCAAAAAGCAAAAAAAAAAAAATACTTTTCCTTATCCCAGTCTGCAATTATCATACACATGAAAAAAAAATCCTGACTTATGACCAAGTTATACCGCTATAACAATATCCCATACTATATTCTAGTTTTTTACTTTCTCCAACCTATTCCCCAAATTTCATAGAACTCAGTTTGACTAATCTCTTGCTGCCTGGGTTTTCTCCCAATGATGGTTTGCAATCCTCATGCCTCTCAATTTGTCATTAACATTTAGCCATGCTGACTGCTCCTTCCCTAATAAGTGATCATTGTGAAACGGTCTTACCCTGCATGGTGATGTTTCCACAACAGCAAGAATATCTTTAGTAAGAAGCAATAGGGTCTTCTAAGAATACTCATTATATCAGATGTTCAAAGTCAGAAACTGATTTTGTCTGAAAATCATGCAGAGAGCTTTCACATTTTTCAGAACTTTCTAATTGAAAATAGAGACTACACATGTGTATTCCTTGTATCATGGATTTCACTAGAAAACAGAGATAACTATAATTTAATATAAAAAGACAACTTTTTTTTTTTGGCTTTTTTGGGTCACACCGGTGATGCTCAGGGGTTACTCCTGGCTCTGCACTCAGGAATTACTCCTGGCGGTGCTCGGGGGGACCATATGGGACGCCGGGGATCTAACCCGGGCCGGCACAGGCCGGCTGCGTGCAAGGCAAACGCCCTACCCGCTGGGCTATCGCTCCGGCCCCTAAAAAAGACAACTTTTATCACTAACTATGCACTCATAAATTGATACAAGAGGGGGCCAGAGAGATAGTATAGCTGGTAGCTATTGCCTTGCACATGATCAACTTGGGTTCCATTCCTACATCCCATATGATCCCCTGAACACTGCCAGGAGTGATTCCCAAGCACAGAGCCAGGAGTAATACCTGAGCATTGCTGGGTGTGGCCTGAAAGCCCCACTCCCTGACCAAAAAATATTAGTACAAGAATTTACACATAACCATCTGCACTTCTATATTATTGGCAGCACTATTCACAATAGCCAGAATATGGAAACAACCTGAGTGCCTGAGAACAGATGAGTGGATAAAGAAACTATGGTATACATCTACACAACGGAATACTATGCACCTGTTAGGAAAAACAAAATTATGATATTTTCCTATATAATTCCAGCCTAGAACTGAGCAGTGAATACATGTATTTCAAGCCACAATGTGTAAGAGAAGGAGGGGGAGGAGAGAGAGAGAGAGAGAGAGAGAGAGAGAGAGAGAGAGAGAGAGAGGCAAAAGTACCTGCCATAGAGGCAGGCTGTGGGAGCGGGGAGGGAATCAGAGGACACTGGTGGTGGGAAATGTGCACTGGTGGAGGGATGGGTGCTGGAACACTGTATAGCTGAAACCTAATCATGAACAGTTTTGTAATTTTGTATCTCACGGTGGTATAATAAAATAAAAACAAAATAAAAACAAAATAAAATAAAAATTAAAAAAATAAATTTGCCTATAAATAAATGACATAGAGAGTATCATGCTGAGTGAAATTAGAGGGAAAAGGACAGATATAGAATGACTACATTTATTTACAGGATATAAAAAAATAAAAGCATGATACTAATATCCAAGGCCAGGCAAAACATGGACCAGGAGGACTTGTCAGTGGTCAGAATCTACCACAAGTATGAGGGAGTTAGAGGTTAGGCAAGATAGAGCAGGGACCTGTGTGCTAATGATTGTTGGAAATGGTAATGCCAGACTAGAACTGAGCATTGAATGTAGGCAAAGAGATATACATAATAGCCCCTAAATGTATTTCAAGCCACAATGTGTAAGAGAAAGGAGAGAGGGAGGGAGGGGGAGAGAGAGATGGAGGGGAGAGAGAAAGAGAAAGAGGAAAGAGAGGCAGAGGAAAAGTGCCTGCCATAGAGGCAGGTTGTGGGAGGGATCTGGGGATATTGGTGGTGGGAAATGTGCACTGGTGGAGGGATGGGTGCTGGAACACTGTATGACTGAAACCCAATCATGCAATCATGAACAGCTTTGTAATTGTGTATCTCACGGACGTATAATAAAATTTAAAAAATGTACTTAAGTAATATTATTGAATTTAGTATTTATTCATTTGCAGGTTGGGGGACACTAAACAGTGCTCAGGGAACACCAGCAGTGCTCAGTGCTCAAGTGTGTGGGGAACTAAGTGGGGATTTAACTTGGGCCTTTGGCATTCCAAGCACTGGCATTAGATTTGGAGCTATATCCTTGGCCCCCCTCAGAGTTTCTTGTAGTGTTTGCAAATCATTAACAAAACTGCTTATTATACTATTCAGGAGTCTGCAAAAGTATTTGCTGTCTTGTGTGTGTATATCTATAGACAGATACTAATGTGTAAACATATCACTTCACTTGTATCACTGTCTTCCCGTTGATCATCGATGTGCTTGAGCGGGTACCAGTAACATCTCCCTATTCCTGTCACATGTTAGTGTAGCCCAAGGGCATCTGCCTGCTCCAGGAACATAAAGAGCCTCAAACCATTCGTTCAGGTCATGGGAATGAGGTCTATAATAGTTACTGGTATTTGGCATATCAAATACAACACGGATAGCTTGCCAGGCTCTGCCATGAGGGTGAAATACTCTTGTAGTTGCCTCTAACTCGTGCATTTATTGATGAACCACTCGGAGGCCCCCAGAGCCGGGTTTGTGATCAGCTCTTCTGCTGGGAGGAGCTCTGATGAGTGGGGAGTTCGAAGTGGAAAGCGGCAGCCCTCATGTTGTGGGGGTTCCTCTGGCTTATTGCAAGGCTGTGCTGGGATGGCGTGCCAGGGCTCAAACCCACCTTCCCTCCCAGGCACCTCGTGATCAGCAGGGCACAGGGAGAGTCGGTAGCAGCTCTGTCCGTGTATGAGTCTCTGGATCAGGTATACCTGGGCTGGGCTTGAAAATAGACTGCTGTAGGGTGGATCTCTGACGAGGGGAGTACCACGACCAGTACCATCACCCAGTGCTATCGTGACATGGGCGCCCATGCCCACTCCATCCAGATCATGAAGGTGGAAGATATCCCAGCCAGCAAGTGCCACAGGCCTGCCATCAAACAGTTCCACGACTCCAAGATCAAGTTCCCGTCAGTGTAACAAATATCATGGCTTAACCTTTTCCTTGTGAAATACACAAAACACTACATAAAATACAGAACTTAGTGAACTATCACAAAACAAATACTATCCAGCTAAAGAAAGGAAACAGAGCCCACCATCCCCAAAATTTTAAATGTATCCATGTTGTCACACAAATTGGTACTTTACTCATTTTCATTGCTCTGTGGTTTTCTGTTGCATAGATTCACCATAACTTATTGATTTCTTGATGGATGTTGGGTAGTTTGTCCTTTTGTAGTCAATGGATTGTCTTGGACATGTGAATATATAAGTAGGAGAGGAATTGTTGGGTGATAGGGCATGAATATTTTTAACTTTAATAGGCAAACAATCTTCCAAAATGGCCCTATAAATTAGCACTCTTCCTGACCATAGTATATAAATTCCTCTATAATTTAAATAGCTAACTTAAATAACTAACTGCATGTGCTCACTAATGCTTAGTTAGACTTCCCTTTTTGTTTGTTTGTTTGTTTACTTGTTTTGGGCCACATATAATGATATCAGCTCAGGGATTACTCCTGGCTCTGGACTCAGGATATTTTCCTGCCAGTGCTTAGGGAAACATATGGGAAGTCAAGGATAGAGCCCAAGATGGCCACATGTAAGGAAAATGCTCCAATTCCTAGACATTTTTATTCCTCTGGTAGGTACATAGTAATATCTTACTGTAGCATAACTTTTTTATTTTTTGATTGCTAATAAAGTTATCTTTTTTAGGGTGGACTATTTGGGAAGTTTTTGGGTCACAACTGATGATGCACAGGGTCACTCCTGGCTCTCACATCAGGAATTACTCCTGGAGGTGCTTGGGGGACTATATGAAATACCAGGGATCAAAACTGGACACAAGCAAGACAAGCACCTTACCTGTTGTACTATCTCTCTGGCCTCTAGTAAGGTTATCTCATAACTGTTAGATTATTCTTTGGTGACTCTCATTACATTTTAAAATATCATTTTATTTTTAGTAGTTGAAATTAAAAGCATAAATGTTATAACAGCAAATAGTGACAAAAAGCAATCAACAGATCTTTAATTTTGCTATTGACTCCCTAAAGCAAGGCCACAAAAGACCAAAAGTCATTTTATACAAGATCAAAAAGTTAGTTTCTTTGAACTGTATTTGAGGCCAGGAAATATAGAAAAAAAGCATATTTTAGGAGGTTTTAAACAAGTTTATCTGTTTCAAAACTTGATATATGAATAATATAGGCTTGAAAAATTAGAGTGGCTAGCACATTTTCTCCTAGGTGGCCAGAGAGAGAAGACAGTATTAGCTCAAAGGACCAACTTGTTAGTTTCTCGTGGCTTTTGGCAGCAGTAGAAACTCTAATAAACAGACCAAAATATGTTTTTTAAGAGTAAATCTAAGCTTGACTGGTGTTCCCTTATAGGTCAAAAGTAGTTACAGTGGAGTGCTTACTTCGGTGGCACATATACTAAAAGTAGCTACAGTGGGGGCTGGCAGGAGAGAGACAGCTCACCATTGGGTCATGGGAAATACACAAATGTAGAAGAATTTCATTTCCTTCCAGGGCAGATCACTGAAGTTTTTGCTAAGTCCTGTCAACAGCAGCTCAGTAAGATCTGTCAAATGAGAGAAAAAAATCCCCTCTTTTGCCAGACATTCCTAGGACTGTTAAGAATAATTAAACAGGCCAGAGAAACAATAGATTGTTGCAGAAAGTAACTGTCTTTGGAATGTCAGAGTCTGGTTTTATATTTCCTTATAAAGCTTGGGAAACTGCAGATTTCCTCATCTATTAATGGAGATAAGATTCCAGGCTCATAAATGTTTCTACGTGAATGCTAGTGATTATATTAAAGGGATTTGATGATTTACTTATGATGAATATATCACTTGAATCCCGTTATTTGTCTATTTGCTTGAGCGGGCGCCAGTAACATTTCCATTGGACCCTATCACGTGCCAATGTAGCCCAATGGCATCTGGTTGATTCAGGAATATGAAGAGCCTCAAACCGTTCCTTCAGGGTCTTGACAAGGAAGTCTGACCATCTTGTGGGTGGGCGGCCACATGATCTTTTGACATCCCGTGGGATCCAGTCGGTAATGGCTCTAGTCCAGCAGTCGTCTCCAAATCGCATTACATGCCCAGCCCATCTGATTTTTGATGCCTTGGCAAACGAGACAGTGTCCCTGACTCTGGAATAGCGATGGAGGTCAGAACTCTGGATTCCTTCTCTCACTTGAGTGAGGCGTGATATTCCAAGCATAGCTCTTTCGATTCCTCTCTGGGAGACCCAGAATAGCATTCTCATCCTGCTTTCGTAGGGCCCAAGTCTCTGAGGCGTATGTTAAGGCAGGGAGAATGGTGGAGTCAAAGAGATGTGCCCAGAGCCGGAGGTTCTTTGTCCTTTTAGCTATTTCTTCCATGCCTTTGAAGACATTCCATGCCGCTCTCTTCCTCCTGAGCAGCTCAGGTTTTAGGTTGTTCATCATGTTGACTTCTCGACCTAGGTACACATAACTGCTGCATTCAGAGATGTTTGTTCCATTGAGAGTGAACGGGGCCTCTGGAACTGGTTCATTTTTTCATAAACATAGCTTTCTTTAGATTCAACTGTAGACCAATCTATCCACATTCTCGGTCGAAGTCAGCCAGCATTTGTGCCACTTGGCTAATGTTTGGTGTTATTAGAATGAAGTCATCAGCGAAGCGGAGGTGGTGTAGTTGCCGACCATCTATCTTCACTCCCATACCTTCCCATTCTAATTGTTGCATGATGTTCTCGAGGGTGGCGCTGAAGAGTTTTGGTGAAATGGTATCACCCTGCTGAACCCCTCTTTTGACATCAATGATCACTTCTTTGTAGAATGGTGAGATCCTGGTGGTGAATCCGTAATACAGCTCACGAAGGATCTTGATGTATTGGGTTTGAACACCCTGTTTGGCTAGGGCTTCGATGACTGCTTCAGTCTCCACAGAATCAAAGGCTTTCTTAAATGAATGAACGTGAGACAGAGCGGCATCTTGTACTCCCTACAAACCTCAATGGGCTTGGTTACCGTGTGGATATGGTCGATTGTGCTGAATCCTTTCCGGAAGCCAGCTTTCTCGCATGGCTGTCCTTCATCTAGTGTTCTGCCAATCCTGTTCAGGATGACTCGTGTAAACAGCTTGTAGATGACGGACAACAGGCAGATGGGGCGATAGTTGCCAATGTCGTGAATGTCTCCCTTTTTGAACAGTAGAACTGTCCTGCTGGTTTTCCATTGGGAGGGCACCTTGCATTCGGACAGGTAGCGTGTGAAGAACTGAGCTAGTGTATTGATGAGTACCGGTGGCAGATTCTTCAGGTGTTCGGGTCTGACTTTGTCTGGGCCTGGTGCTGTTCCCTTCTTTACCAACGAAATGGCATGTCGGATTTCAGAAGGGAGAACGTTGGGAATGACATATCCATCCTGTGGAATTTGGTATGTGGGCAGGTGGGCGTGGTTATAAAAGAGATCTGAGTAGAAGTCATGGATAATCTTCTCCATTGCCTTTCTGGAAGATGTGATAGATCCACCAGAGGATCTATCACAGATAGATAGATCGGAGGGCAGTCATCTTGGTCTTATAGTTGGCGAAGGACAGGATGGCGGTGTGAATGCTTTCCCGGCTTCTGCTGCATCTTCCAGTATTTCTGCTCTTCTGTTTTTTCTTTTT
>JAJIBD010022768.1:0-21609 GCA_021461705.1 Cryptotis parvus
AAATATATAAAAATCTTCATGACTTGAGTGCTGATTCCTCTTCTTTGTGTCTGTGTCAATGAATTCTATCACTAGGCAGAGGGTGTGTATTCTAACAAGACAGTGCCTTGACTAATAATACATTGTCAGTTACCTTAAGAAGCTTCCTGAACTGTGAATAAATGCAAATTAATGACATGATCCTTTAGAATGGAAACTCCTTTTCAAATAAAGATGGTTTTGTTTTTCAAAACATGTATTTTCAAATATCTCCTTTTTAGTAAGAATAGTAGTCTAGCTTCACATGTTATTTTGCGAGTAAAAATGCCAAAAAATTCTTTTGCTCTCCTTTTATAAGTTGCTTATTCAACCCAAATTCAGTCAAAATCCTTTGTCTTATTATTGCTCACACCAGAAATGCATGGCATGTGATCTTGAAGGACCAGAGAAAATTTTAAATATGAATAGAAAATGAATGTGGAGCTGTTACAGTAGGCCAGACACCTTATCTAACTCTCTGTGTGAATTTCCACCTCGCTGCTTACTGAGACTGGAAAAGACAGACTTCATTCACCCTGCTGGAAAAATTGCAGTGCCCGAGAGCTCACCCCTCCTCATGATTGCCACCAGATAGCTCTATGCACAATGCAATTCAAAAGGGATGAAAAGTTTCATTTTGAAGAATTGTAAATTGAACATTATCTGTATATTCATGTATGACAGTTGGATTTTTAAAAGCTTCAAGTGGAGAAAAATCTAGTTTTTTATATAGACTAAGTCAATAAGACCCCTGACAAATACTCAGTAAATATTAGGCATATAAAGTGAAGCTGCTTGTACGTCACATTCCTATATGTGATTTTAAAAAACGGGGGGGGGTGTAGCATCAGTGTTTCTTTTTCACATTATAATCAGTTTTTCTGGGAGGGCAGTGCCATCTTGAATATTCACTTCCTACTTGGATTTTGTGTTATTTTCATAGAATGCTCATGAGGAAAAGAATCATTTCCCCCTAAATGAACATCAAACAGGTATTCTGTTCTGCTTTCCCATTCAAACATGGCTAAAACTTAGCTGCTTGGGGATGAGGAGGAAGCAAAGGAGTATGTTTTCTAAAATCTGCTGGTTGAGAGGCAAACTATGTAAGAGAAGTTCATTAAATGTTATCTTCTCTAGGATCAACCTGTAAGACTAGATAGGTTCCAATATTTAATTTCTTTAAAAATTTAATTATTTTTTAATTAAAGCACCATGATTTATGAAGTTATTCATAGTTGGGTTTTAGACACACAATGTCTCAACTCTGATACCACCAATGGTGTTAACTTCCATATATCAATGTTCCCAGGTTCCTCCCATACTCCCTGAAACCCCCAGTCTGTCTTTTTTAATATTCTTTCATACTGACATTTGTTCATATGAAACTGCCCTTTATTCAAAACCAGACTATTTTTTAAATTGTATTGAGCAATTAATATATACAAAAGTAAATAAAAATTGTTAGGACTGTCTCTAATTTATGTACAAAATCAAATGACAGATTCCATTTGAAACTTCACTTATTTAGTCCTAAAATGTCCATCTTTCAAGATAAACTACATAAAAAAGAGATGATAAAGCATATAGTAGAAATTCAAAAGATTCTGGCTCAGTATTTTAATAAATGTAATTGTACATTATAGTTGTCTTAGTTTTATAGAAAACTAATGAAATGGTGACACTATTTTCATATACTCTACACCCTGGTTTCTCTATTGCTTATATTGTGTTAGTAATTTTGCAGTTGACAGGTCAATATTATTACATAAGTAAGGCTCCCAGTTTTGGGGGTTCCTTTATATTTGCCAAATGTCTTTTCCCTTATTCAAAAATCCCACTCATGGTGCCATATTACATGTAATTGTAATGTTTCCCCTATCTCTACTTGCCTCTATTAATTTCACATTTAAGCTCATTATTGGAATTTAGATCCCATTGATGGGTGTTCGGGAGAAAAATCTAGATTTAAATCAACTCAAATCACTAAGTATTAAGGAACATACTATTAATGTGACTCATTACTCAGTGTTAAGTTTTTACTATTGGCTGAGAAAGTGTCAGAGTATTTCTCCATCATGCTTCTCCCCACTCCCTCCTCACTGTACTCTGGAAGGAAGCTAATACTAAGAAATAGAGAGTAGAATTTCATCTCCATGAATAGGGATCCATATGTAAACTATTTGAAACTTAAAGAAAAATTGGAACCATACCTGGCTGTGCTTGGGCTTACTCCTGACTCTGTGCTCAGGGGTCACTCCTGGATGGGTTGGGGGTGATCAAATTCAGCTTGGCATCTTGCAAGGTAAATGTGCTATCTTACCCTCTGTGGTATCACTCCAGGGTCTATTTAAAGCATTTCTTATTTGGAGATGTATATAGTCTCCTGTTTTGTATTTATATTTCATTTACATCACTCCAGAATCATGAGTTTATTTTATAATTTAAATAATTATCCAATATAAGTTTTTAATTGTTAAAATTGTTGTGGTTTTGGCTATTGGTAGTCTCTTAAAAGACTCCTATATCTCTTTCATAAAGCATCACTGCTGGGTTTTGGTTAGTTAGTTTTGGATTTTTTTCTCAAAACAACAATTCTAGTGCATCTTGTATTTTCCACTGATCACTATGTAGTCTGAGAATATTTCTCCAACTAGTTTTATTTCGTTTGTTGTAGAATTATATTGAAATCCAATATCTGTGTCCTGATTGTGCTCACTGCTACTATATTCTTTGTATTATGAAACCCTCGGTTAACATTGCAAGGAGTAACAAGTGTACATTTAAATACTTGTATGTATACATTATACAAATATGTTAAACATGAGTTCAGAATGCTTTCTCTAAGTCTGATCTATTACCCCAGTGCATTCTAAACTTTCTGCTTTGTCTGACTTCACACTCTAATACACAGTGAGAAACCTGTTTCAAAACATTTGCAATTTATGTATTTATTGTAGTTTCATAATAAGTCTGGGAATCAGATAAAGTCCTCCATTTCTGTTACATACAGTTATCCTTGATGGGGAAAATGGCGGCCCTCATGGTGTGGGGGTTCCTCTGGCTTCTTGCGAGGCACTGCTGGGATGGTGGGCATAGCTAGAAACTGCCTTCACTCCCAGGCGCCTCTTGATCAGCTGAACACAAGGAGAGCAGGTAGCAGCTCTGCCGCGTGTATGTGAGTCTCTGCCATTTTCCCCATCCAGAATCCCCAGCTCATCAGAGCTCTACCCAGCAGAAGAGCTGGTCACAAGCCTGGTTCGTCAGAGTCCTACTCTACAGCAGTCTTTTTCAAGCCCAGCCAGGTATTCCTGATCCAGAGACTCACATACATGGGGCAGAGTTGCTATCAGCTCTCCCTGTGCCCAGCTGGTCATGAGGCACCCTTGAGGGAAGGCAGGTTCTAGCCCTGGCCCGCCATCCCAGTAGAGTCTCACAAGAAGCCAGAGGAACCCCCATACCATGAGGGCTGTCCTTTTCCACATCTGGACTCCCCAGCTGGTCAGAGCTCCACCCAGCAGAAAAGCTGATCTTTCCCCATTGGTTCATCAATAAATGCATGAGATGAGAGGCGACTACAAGAGTACCCACACGCACGGCAGAGTCTGGCAAGCTACCGTGTTCTATTTAATATGCCAAATACCAGTAACAATTATAGACCTCATACCTATGACCTTATGGAATGGTTTGAGGCTCTTTATGTTCCTGGAGTGAGCAGATGCCCTTGGGCTACACTAGCATGTGACAGGAGGTATGGAGATATTACTGGTGCCTTCTCGAGCAAATCGATAAAATCAGTGATGCAAGTGATACTGTTATCTTTTCTATATCCTGAACTTTTCTATATAAATCTTAGCATGCTTTATATAGAGAGAATAGCTTGTTCAGAATTTGAGTATCATGTAGGATAGTTATCTCAATTTAGGAAGAATTATCGTAAAAATACTAAAGCCCAAGAGATAAGTTGATAGGGTGCTTACTTTGTAAAAGTCAACCCAAGTTTGAACTCCAGTACTGCATATACTCCCCTGTTTGCTGCAAGGAATGATACCTGAGCAAGCATAGATGGGAAAAAGCAAAAATAGAAAACAAAAGCTTTAAAGGTAGGAGTATGGCATACACTCCACTTTTCTTGGCACACTAAGTTCTTTCATCAGTGTATGTAAATTGGTCAACATGGCTTTATATGTTAAACCCAAGTACCTAGTAAACAGTGTATTTTTCAAATTATAAATTATATATGTTTAAATATATATGTATATATGTGAGTGTGTGTGTGTGTGTGGAGAGAGAGACAGAGAGTAAAGCAATTGAGTCAGTATATTGATAGCAAGGTAATTTAGATGCACTTATTCTCCAGATTCTTTGGGGGACTGATATAAGATTATATAATCTTCAAATAGAGGCTATTTATTTCTTCTTTTCTATTCTGTCTATATTTTATCTTATTGTATGTATGAGCAGGTTATTCAGTATGATGTTGTAAAAAGTTTTTCCTTAGTGCTGTCATAGTAAGGGCTCTTTCAGAGTCAGGGAAATAAACATTGTTATTACTGGTTTTGTCATATTGAATACACATTGGACAGCTTGCCAGGCTCTGCCATGCGGGTGGAATACTCTCAGTAGCTTGCTGGGCTCTCTGAGAGGGGGTGTGGGAAGAAGATTCTTGGTAATTTGGAGATGAGTCACGTGGCCGCGAAGTGGGCGCACGCAATGGGGAGAACTGGTAGCAGCTCTGCCTAGTGGATCTGCATCTGTGGTTCAAGCATTCCTGGGCTTGAAATACTTTCCTCTGAAGGGTGGGTCTCTGTATTCTGGGTATCTTCCAGCATGGTGTGGGGGTTCCTCTGGACATGTAATGCAATTTGGAGATGACTGCTGGACTAGAGCCGTTACTGACTGGATCCCACAGAATGTCAAAAGATCACGTGGCCGCTTGCCTACAAGATGGTCAGATTTCTTCGTCACAACCCTGAATAAACGGTTTGAGGCTTTTCGTATTCCTGAAGCAAGCAGATGCCATTGGGCTACACTGGCACGTGATAGGATCAAATGGAAATGTTACTAGGGCCTGCTCAAGCACATTGACGAATAATGGGATGTCAAGTGATCAAGTTGTAAAAAGTGGTAAAATAACCTGACATTTTTGCATTCTTTTTATAACATTTTATTATATCACTGAGAGATATGTGATTACAAAGATGTTTGTGTTTGAGTTTTGGTCATACAATGCTCCAGCACCCATCCCTCCACCAGTGCTCATTCCCTACCACTAATGTCCCCAATTCCCTCCCCCCTCCCATAACCTGCCTCTATGGCAGGCTCTCTCTCTCTCTCTCTCTCTCTCTCTCTCTCTTCCTTTTCTTATACATTGTGGCTTGAAATGCATACATTTAGAAGTTATCATGTGTATCCTTTTGCCTATATTCAATGCTCATCTAGGTTGGTATTATCATTTTCAACAATTATTAGCAACTGTTCCCTTCTCTGTCTTACCTAAACTCTGACTCCCACACATTTGTGGTTGGTTCCACCTATTGACAAGACCTCCTGATCCATATTTTGCCTGGACTTGAATATCTGTATATATATTATGTATTTATATATATTATATATATTATATATTTATTTAATTAATAATATATTTAACATACTTTAATATATTTATTATTAATAAATAATAATACATTTATTATATATTTATATATTGTATATATTATATATTTATTCTTAAATATATATGTGTGTCTGTGTGTGTGCCTGTGTGGGTGTGTATGGGTGTGTGTGTGTGTGTATACATATTACATCACGCAAATAAATGCAGTTATTTTATATATGTCCTTTTCCTTCTGGCTAATTTCACTCAACATGATCCTCTCCATGTCCATCCATTTATAGGCAAATTTCATAATTTCATTTTTCCTAACAGCTGCATAGTGTTCCATTGTATAGATAGAGCATAGTTTCTTTATCCAGTCATCTGTTCTCGGGCACTCTTGTTGTTTCCAGATTCTGACTAGTGTAAATAGTGCTACTATGAAAATAAAAGCGCAGATGGTGTTTCCACTGTGTGTTTTTAAATTCCCAGGGGTATATTCCCAGATGTGGTATGGCTGGGTCAAATGGGAGCTCAATTCCTAGTTTTTGGAAGAATGTCCATATTGTTTTTCCAAAAAAGGCTGTACCAGTTGAAATTCCCACCAACAATGGATGAGAGTCCCTTTCTCCCCCATATTCACGCCAGCACCAGTTGTTCTTGTTCTTTTGGATGTGTGCTAGTCTCTGTTGTTTTGATTTGTGATGATGAGTTTTGATGAGTCATGATAAGCATTTTTTCATATGCCTTTTGGCCATTAGAAATTCTTCTTTGTCGAAGTTTCTGTTCATTTCTTCTCCCCATTTTTTGATGGGGTTAGGAGTTTTCTTCTTGAAGAGCTCAGCCAGTGCCTGGTATATTCTGCATATTAACTTCTTATCAGATGGGTACTGGGTGACTATTCTTTCCCACTCTGTGGGCTTTCTATCTTGTTCACTGTTTCTTTTGAGGTACAGAAGCTTGTTAGTTGCATTTTTAGTGGGAAGAATTCAGCTTCCTATCATTAACTACAATGTTGGATATGTGTTTTTGGTTTTATAAATTATTTTTCAAGTTCTTATCTATTTTCTCAACTGCTGTGTACTGGAGGAACACAGACATTAGAATCTATCTAGTGCTTTTCAGCAACTTCCTGTTTTTCCCTTCTTGCCTGCCTATGTTATGAATTGCACTGATAAATTTTAAAACATTAAACCTGATTTAGATACCTTGGGTAAATCCCACTTATACCCACCAAGGGCTAAATCCCACTTACTCCTAGTATACATTACATATTATTGAGTTTTGTATGCTGATATTTTTCTTTTGAGATCTTGGTACCAAACCTATATTTTATTCTTGTAATGATATCTGTTGATATATTAAGATAATTATGGTGTTTGATAAAGAATAAGCTAGAAAATAATTTTTAGACTTGTATTTTCTGGGAAAGATTATAGAAAAATATTCACTTGTTCACTTGATATCCCATTATTCATCGATTTGCTGGAGCAGGAGCCAGTAATATTTCCATTTGACCCTATCATGTGCCAGTGTAACCCAATGGCATGTGGTTGCTTCAGGAATACAAAGCCCTCAAACCGTTCGTTCAGGGTCTTTATGAAGAAGTCTGACCATCTTTTTAGGTGGGCGGCGACATGAACTTTTGAAATCCCATGGGGAGTCAGTTGGTTACGCCTCTAGTTCAGCGGTCATCTCCAAATCACGTTACATTTCCAGCCCATCTGATTTTCGATGCCTTGGCAAATGAGACAGTGTCCCTGACTCTGGAACAGTGACAGAAGTCAGAGCTCGGATTCCTTCTCTCACTTGAGTGAGGCATGATATTCCAAGCATAGCTCTTTCGATTTCTCTTTTGGGAGACACGAATAGCATTCTCATTCTGCTTTTCGTAGGACCCAGGTCTCTGAGGCGTATGTTAATGCAAGGAGAATGGTGAAGTTGAAGAGATGTGCCCAGAACCAGAGGTTCTTTGTCTTTTTAGCTATTTATTTGATGTTTTTGAAGGCATTCTATGCCGCACTCTTCCTCCTGCTCAGCTCAAGTTTTAGGTCGTTAATCATGTTGACTTCTCGACAACATACACATAACTGCTGCATTCGGAGATGTCTGTTCCATTGAGAGTGAATGGGACCTCTGGAATTAGTTTATTTATCATGAACATAGTTTTGCTGAGATTCAGCTGTAGACCTATCTACATTCTTGGTCGAAGTCAGCCAGCATTTGTGCCGCTTGGCTAATGTTTGGTGTTATTAGAATGATGTTATCAGCGAAGCAGAGGTGGTGTAGTTGCCAACCGTCTAGCTTCACTACCATTCCTTCCCATTCTAATTGTTGCATGATGTTCTCAAGGGTGGCGCTGAAGAGTTTTGGTGAAATGGTATCACCCTGCTGAACCCCTTTTTTGACATTGATGATCACTTTTTTGTAGAATGGTGAGATCCTGGTGGTGAATCTGTAATACAGCTCATGAAGGATCTTGGTGTATTGGTTTGAACACCCGTTTAGCTAGGGCTTCAATGACCGCTTTACTCTCCACAGAATCAAAGGCTTTCTTTAAATCAATGAATGTGAGACATAGTGGCATCCTGAACTCCCTACAAACTTCAATGAGCTTGGTTACCGTGTGGATATGGTCGAGTGTGCTGAATCCGGTAGCCAGATTGCTCGCATGGTTATCCTTCATCTAATGTTTTGCCAATCCTGTTCAGGATGACTTGAATGAACAGCTTGTAGATGACAGGCAACAGGCAGATGGGGCGATAGTTGCCAAAAAAAAGATTAGATTTTCTTTTATCACGATCATGATCCACGATCTTCCCGTTCATCATGTATTTGCTAGAGCGGGCGGGCACCAGTAATATCTCCATATGTCCTGTCTCATGCTAGTAGAAAGCAAAGGCATCCGCATGCTCCAAGAACATAAAGAGCCTCAAACCATTATATTAGGTCATGGGAATGACTTAATATAAATGTTACTGGTATTTGGCATATCAAATACAACACAAGCAGCTTGCCAGGCTTGCCGTGCGGGTGGCATACTCTTATAGTCACCTCTAAATAAAGCATTTATTGATGAATCGTGCAGCCACTAGCAGCCCACGCCAATCCAGGCTGTGATAGTCTGGTCTGCTGGGATGGAGTTGTGAAGAGAGGGAAGTCGGATGTGGAAAATGGTGGCCCCATGAAGTAGGGAGGGGGTCGTTTCACTTGTTGTGAGGCTCTGCTGAGGTGGCAGGCCAGGGCTAGAAACCGCCATGCCTCCCAGGCGCCTCATGAACGGCTGGGCACAGGGAGAACAAGTAGCAGCTATGCCCCCATGTCTTAGAGTCTCTGGTTCAGCATACCTGGGCTGGATTGAAAAAAAACTGCTGCAGGGTGGGTGTTGATGATCCGGGCTCTGATAGTCTAGTCTGCTGGGTGGAGTTGTGATGAGAGGGAAGTCCAGATGTGGAAAATGGCTGGCCCCATGGAGTAGGGGGGTCTTCTCACTTGTTGTGAGGCTCTGCTGGGGTGGCAGGCCAGGGCTAGAACCTGCCATGCCTCCCAGGCTCCTCTTGAGCGGCTGGGCACAGGGAGAGCAAGTAGCAGCTTTCTTTTTATATTTAACATAATTCACTGAAAATGAATGAAGTCTCAGTGACTTATGTTAAATATTTACTCTCAATGGAATAAACATCTCTGAATGCAGCAGTTATGTGTACCTAGGTCGAGAAGTCAATATGATTAATGACCTAAAATTTGAGCTGCGCGGGAGGAAGAGAGCCACATAGAATGCCTTCAAAAACAAAGAATGAAGAATGCCTTCAAACATAGAATGCCTTCAAAAACATCAAAGAAATGGCTAAAAAGACAAAGAACCTCTGGCTCCAGGAACATCTCTTCAACTTCACCATTCTCCCTGAATTAGCATATGCCGCAGAGACCTGGGCCCTAGGAGCGCAGGAATGAGAATACTATTCGGGTCTCCCAAAGAGAAATCGAAAGAGCTATGCTTGGAATATCACTTCTCACTCAAGTGAGAGAAGGAATCTGGAGCTCCGACCTCCATAGCTGTTCCAGTCAGGGATGCTGTCTCATTTGCCAAGGCATTGAAAATCAGATGGGCTGGACATGTAATGCGATTTGGAGACAACTGCTGGACTAGAGCCGTTACCGACTGGATCCCACGGGATGTCAAAGATCACGTAGTCGCCCACCTAGAAGATGGTCAGACTTCCTTGTCAAGACCCTGAAGGAACGGTTTGAGGCTCTTCATATTCCTGAAGCAACCAGATGCCATTGGGCTACACTGACACATGATAGGGTCAAATGGAAATGTTACTGGTGCCCTCTCGTGCAAACCAATGAACAATGGGATGTCACTTGATCAAGTGATCAAATTCACTGAAAATATTCAGGCCTACTTTTTTAGAAGGTTTAACAATGCTGTTTCAATAATCAATGTAGATCTATTAGAATTAGCTTTTTAAGAACATTTTTGTAATTTATTCTTCAAGAAATTGGTTCATTTTGCCTTGTTTAGCAAAAAAGTTCAAATTACTGTCTGAATGCCTTGTACTAGTTGCTTTTATCAGATAATTTCTTTCCTAGAAATATTGGAGACCACACAAGGCTGTGCTTGGGCTTATTCCTGACTGTGGGATTACTGATAGTGGTATAGGAGCCTCATGGGGTACCAAGGATCAAACCTAGTATGGCTTCATGTAAGGCAAGCACCTTACCTGATGTAGTATCTCTCTAGTCCCATTGATCCTTATTTATTTTATATCTGATATTGCTAATTCCATACCTTCTCTCCTTTTTTCTTTGTTTATTTGATTAAAAGTTTATAAGGTTGGTAGATCTTTGCCAAAAAAATGTGTTTAAAATGGTTTAAACAATCCTGTTTCTTGTTTCAATTTTATTTCTAACTTGGATTATTATTTTTATTCCATGCTGTTTTAGACTTAAAGAGCTCTTTAATTAACTAAATTAATATCTTATGTTGTTGATTTTATATATTACTCATTTTCTAAATGAGCATTTAATTCTATAAAATTTCTGTATTTTGATGTGCTTTCATTTTCATCTAGCTCAAAATATTTCATAATTTCTTTTGGGATTTTGTATAATTGGTGGTTTATATGTGTGTAGATTTCAAAATATTAGCTGTTTATTTCATATCTATAGTTTGTTTTATTCCATCACAATCTGAGATAAACTTTGTATGATTTCTATGTTAAATTTGTTGTGTTTAATGGTCTAGAAATTGCAATATTTTAGCAAATTACATGTAATCTTGAGAGGAAAATGATAATTCTTTTTTTAACTAAAGGAGTCCATAAATGACAATTAGATTAAGTTCATTGATAGTTCCATTTAGCTCATCTATATCCTTACTGATTTTCTGCCTGTTTGATCTATTCAACAATGAAAGGGTGTTAAGGTCTCCAATTAAGAATGGATTGAATGTATATGTATTTTTTAAATATCAGGATGAATTTGTCAGGGCCCAGAGATAATAAACACAGAGGGTAAGATCGTTTCTTTGCAGTTAGCTGACCTGGATTCAGTTGCTTGAGTAAAAAGCCAGTAGTAAATCCTGAGCACTACCAGGGTTTGGCCCCCAAAATAAAAGCAAAAAATGGATTTGTCAGGACCTGAAAGATAGTTCAGGGGTTAGGATGCATGTTTTGCATATGAATGACCCCGGTTTTATTTGGAACTACCTTTTTTCCCAAACATTTCAGGGTGCATCCTTGAATACCCAAGAGCCCTGCATCCTCATTAGAGGCAGATAGGAACCATCAACCTTTCATTATAAGCAAGTGGGAACCCAAGACATCTTGAACACCACTTGGAATGCCCACCCATCAAAGAAAAAAGCTCTTCTTCATTTACTTCTAATTTCAACTTTATGTATTTATCTTCATCTCTTTTTTTCTGATATTCTTTTTATCTGAAACTGATAATGCTGCTACTCTAACTTTTTTTTTTTTTTTTTTTTTGCTTTTTTGGGTCACACCGGCGATGCTCAGCGGTTACTCCCTGGCTCTGCACTCAGGAATTATTCCTGGCGGTGCTCGGGGGGACCATATGGGATGCCGGGGATCGAACCCGGGCGGCACAGGCCGGCCGCGTGCAAAGGCAAGCGCCCTACCCGCTGGGCTATTGCTCCGGCCCCTGCTACTCTAACTTTCTTTGGGAGAGGAAAGGATTGTTGAAGGACTGACTAACAGAACTCAGGGCCAGTGGTAGCTCCCAGTCATATTTAGCTCACCTGGCAAGGTCTAACATCCTGATGCATGAAAATTGTGTTGCTTGGCTCAGCTATCCAGGAACCTCAAGGGTTCAAATACCTATAGAGAGACCAGTTCTTCTCTGGGTCACCAAGTGGTGCTGTTTAAACTCAGTCACCTAAGTAGTATCCCTGACCTCTAAGTTCTCTCTCTCCCTTTAAGCTTTCTTCTAATCAGTGTTGTTGTACCATATCTTTATTTTCCATTTTATTCATTAGCTGTTAGTATCTTTCTTTTCACTTGTATCACTTGCCTTCCCATTATTCATTGATTTGCTCAAGTGGGCACCAGTAACATTTCCATACATCCTGTTGCATGCTAGTGTAGTGCAAGGGCATCTGCTCACTATAGGAGTGAGAAGAGCCTCAGACCATTCGTTCAGGTCATGAGAATGAGGTCTATAATTGTTACTTGGTTTTGGCATATCAAATATGACATCAGTGACTTGCCAGGCCTCTCTCATGTGGGTGGTATACTCTCAGTAGTCGGCTCTCAGTTCATGCATTTACTGATGAACTGCATGGCTATAAAGTTGTGGAGTTCTAGCCCTGGCCCACCATCCCAATAGAGCCTCACAAGAAGCCAGAGGAAACCCCACACCATGAGGGCCACCATTTTCAACATCTGAATTCCACAGTCATCAGAACTCCACCTAAGAGAAAAGCCGATCTCAAGCCCTGCTTATCAGAGTCCCACCCTACAGTGAAGCCTATATCAAGCCCAGGTATGCTTGAACCAGAGACACAGATTCAAGGGGGCATTGCTGCTACTGGCTCTCCCTATGCTCAGCTGATCAGGAAGCGCCCAGGAGGGTAGGCGGGTGCTAGCCCTGGTCCGCCATCCCAATAGAGCCTCACAAGAAGCCAGAGAAAGACCCACACTATGAGAGCTGCCATTTTTAACATCTGGATCTTTCTTTTTAAAGTAAGTTTTTCACAAAAAAATATAGTTTATTCACATTTTACAAAATAAATCTGCTCTTTTCTCTCACATCACAATCTCATTTGAAATTATTTTTCTTTTTTGCCTTCTTCCACTTCATCAATAATTTTGTTCCTCTTCCTTCACCTTTTTTTCCTGATTCAACTATTTATTCTTCATCTAAAAACTACTTTCCGACTAGACTTTTACTAGCAAACTTTTATATAGAATGGGAAGAGGCACTAACATGGCAAGACTTTATCAAATAGGGATAAAGTAAAACACATGAAAGGAATTAGCCACATATTTGCATCTTGTGCCAGTACATGAGGGCTATGCTTGGCTGAAGATAGTGAGTAGTTAGATCAGGTTTGACAAATAAATTGGCCATATAAAAATAGATTTTTTAGTTTTGTTGATTTGATCACTTGATCACTTGAATCCCGTTATTCATCGATTTGCTCGGCGGGCGCCAGTAACATTTCCATTGGACCCTATCACGTGCCAATGTAGCCCAATGGCATCTAGTTGATTTGTTGGTTTACCTAGGTTTATTTCATTTGCATATTATTTGCCTATTATTCGTCCTTATGAAAATTCTGTCTTGCTTCCAGAGAAAAGGTATATAGACAGATATCTTATCTCTGAAATAAGACTGTACAAGTATCCTTCCAGGAATACTGGAAGGATGGTGGTTTGGGCATAACAGTTTAGGTGGTTTGGGCATAACAGTTTAAAGTGATACAACTCTGAGAATCAGGTAGTCCTTTAAATTTTTTTTTTATTTTAATGGGGGGTGGGTGGGGTGTGGATGTTTAAGTCACACCTACAGTGCCCAGGGGCTTCTTGGGCTCTGTGCATAGGGACATTCTTGAAAGAGCTTGGACAACTTTGGAATGTCAGAATAGAACATGGGCTGGCTATATTCTAGACCAATGCCTTAACCCTATATTATCTCTCCATCTTTAAGATAAGGTAATTCTCAGGATGATTTAGAAATTGAAAAATTCTCCTCTATTGAATGATATTTTGTTCCTAGTTTGGTTGTATAACTAATAGTCTCTTACAGAAGCAGAAAAATCTCCCTCCATTACATACTTCATTCTAAATCTCAAACAGCACTCTTCTGGACTGATGTCACAAATATAGATGATTCTTAAAAAGCACTACACTTAGAACAGGAATTCTTAGAAAATTATGAGCATGCTGGATACTTAATTTATGATTTTATTGGTGGGATTGGTATACATGGAAGTGATCAGTGCTTATTCCTGGCTCTGTCCTCAGAGATCATTCTTCATAGGTTCATGGGACCATAAGGAGTTCTGGGGATAAGGTCAGTTTCCTATCTACTGAACTACCTCCTATAATATTTCATACCTTTAAAAACTTAATTCTTAATATGCTCCAGTGAACTACATCTTTCCCATTTTTGTTTTATATTAGCATCAATCATAAAAATATTTTAAATACATATATTCAAATGAATATAATTGTTGGGCATCAGATAAGTATTTTTTATTTATTTTTTCCTTTTTGGGTCACACCCGGCAATGCTCAGGGATTACTTCTGGCTCTGCACTCAGGAATTACTCCTGGCGGTGCTCGGGGGACCATATGGGATGCTGGGGATCGAACCCAGGCCGGCAAGGGCCGGCCACATGCAAGAGCAAATGCCCTACCCACTGGGCTATCGCTCCGGCCCCAGATAAGTATTATTTAAAGCAGTACAGTGAAGTCATATAAGGAATAAACCTCTACCTTATACATTTATACACTTAGAAATAAATTCAATGAATCTATCAATTGGAATTTTAGCCCATTATATCCGTGACAGTGAAGAACAGCTGGTTACTGATACTTAGACTAGATCTAAGGTCAAACAATTTTCCAGGCTTATCTTTGAATTAAATCACTGGTGATGCCTTTTAATTCTTCATAGAAACTCTTTGTTATCTTTGGATTACTTTTGTAATTCTTATGAGCAAATTTCACAAGCATAATCTCTTAGAAGACAAAGGTTGGTAGAAGACCTTTGTCTTTGACAGAAGTTTTACTTTTGTCTATGACAAAATGTTTTACTACTTAATCATTGTTCCACTTGATCACTTGACTTGACATCACTTGACATTCCGTTATTTGTCAGTTTGCTCAAGTGGGTGCTAGTAACATTTCCATTTGTCCTGTCATGAGCCAGTATAGCCCAATGGTGTTTGCTTGCTCCAGTATCGAAGAACCTCAAGCCGTTCGTTCAGGGTCTTGATGAAAAAGTCTGACCAGGGGGCTGGAGCGATAGCACAGCAGATAGGGCATTTGCCTTGCACCACGGCTGACCCAGGTTTGATCCCCAGCATTTCATGTGGTCCACCGAGCACCGCCAGGAGTAATTCCTGAGCACAGAGCCAGGAGTAACCTCTGAGCATGGCCGGGTGTGACCCCCCAAAAAGAAAAAAAAATTAAAAAATAAAAAGTTTTATCATCTTGTAGATGGGCGGTCCACGTGATCTTTTGACGTCCCATGGGATCCAGTCAGTAAGGGTTCTAGTCCAGCTGTCTTTTCAAGTCACAGTACATGGGCAGCCATCTGATTTTCTATGCCTTGGCAAATGAGACAGCATCCCTGACTCTGGGTTGTCGATGGAAGTTGGAACTTCGGATTCCTTCTCTCACTTGAGTGAGTCGTGATATTCAAGCATAGTTCTTTCGATTCCTCTTGGTGAGACCCAAGTAGCATTCTAATCCTGCTTTTGTAGGACCCAGGTCTCTGAAGCGTAAGCTAATGCAGAGAGAATGGTGGAGTTGAAGAGATATGCCTGGAGTTGGAGGTTCTTTGTCCTTTAAAAAACATTGCTCCCAAATCAAAACTAACTCAGAGTGAACTAGCATTTAACATTTTTGAAACAGTGACTTCTGAGCAACTATTATTGGTGGTCAGCTTAGAATTTGCTATTATTCTGTGTAACACAAAACTTGTATTAAAGATTTTCTATTGTTATGCAGCTTTGTTGAAAAAAACCTCTGACACATTCATTAAGCTTATTGGGATAAGACAGGGTACTGTTGAGCAATAAGTCCAAGACTCTGGAAAACTCATCCTTTTCTTTTTCTGTTATACTTAGGTATATTGAGTTCTTGCTTTAATTTCTGCCTGAAGCTTATAAAATGGGAGCATAACGAAATATATCTCACAATCAAACTTTTTAGTGGAGAGTAAGATTTTTCCTCAAAGAAATGGATCTTTTAATTTCTACCAAGTTATTTTGGGAATATATCAATAGAAGAAACTTAGAAACAGGTTTCAGTACTCAATCCTCAGAAATGCCAAACTTCTGCTTCAGGGATATAAAAATAGAAATGTTTATTTCCCAGAAGTTTTTAAACCAAGAAATCTCAAATTAAAAAATTAATAGAATAAAAAGACAGTTTTGAAAACTTTGTTAACAAATTACATTTAATTTACCAGAAGACTGACAAGAATCCAAAGAACTTTGAGTATACAAAATCTGCTACAATGCAAGTGTACATAGTAATATACTAAAGCACGCTGTATGTTTTCGATGGGGTAAAGAATCCTATATTGAAATAAGAATGAATGGCGTTTTTAAAAAAATGAAAAGAACTATAAAAACACAGTTTCTGCTTGTTTTAGGTTTTATTTTAATAAGCACACAGTGAGTATATCTAGATATACATCAGAAATAGTTATTTTCAAAGGAGTCTCAAAATAAAACTTTTATACATCACAAAATATTATTGATGACATAACTAGGAAAACATTAAGAGTAGTTACAATTTATTTTTTTATGCCTGTGCTGTTTCATCTAGGTTGGGCATTAGCTGGTAGAAGTGGAAGAGGATTCTTTTAAAGTGTGGCTAGAATGCCTGGTGAAATAGAGAAAGCATGTAGCTTGATTTTTGTGATTTATTAAGTTATAACTATCTTCCCGTTCATCATCGATTTGCTCGGGCGGGCCCCAGTAACATCTCCATATGTCCTGTTTCATGCTAGTAGAGCCCAAGGGCATCAGCTTGCTCCAGGAACATAAAGAGCCTCAATCCATTTTGGAATGAGGTCTATAATTGTTACTGGTATTTGGCATATCCAGTACAAACAGGGTAGCTTGCCAGGCTCTGCCGTGCAGGTAGCATACTCTTGTAAGTCCAGCATTTATTGATGAACAGTGCGGCCACTAGCAGCCGCGCGCGGGCCGGCTATGATAGGCTGTTCTGCTGGGTGGAGTTCTGATAAGAGAGAGAAGTCCGGATGTGGAAAATGGAGGCCCTCATGGAGTGGGGGGTCGTCTGGCTTGTTGCAAGGCTCTGCTGGAGTGGCGGGCCAGGGCTAGGACCCTCCATCCCTCCTGGGCGCCCTTGTTTGCGGCTGGGCACAGGGAGAGCAAGTAGCAGCTCTGCCCCATGTCTGTCTAGACTGGGCCCTCTAGGATGAACCCAGAGCCACGGCAGAGCCTGGCAAACTACCCATGGTGTATTTGAAATGCCCAAAACAGTAACAATAATTGACCTCATTCCCAACGAAAACTGATCTACTATGATAATTTGTAAAAACTTTTGAATCCAACAATATTAAGATTCATAATTTTTTTTAAATTCATAGGCATGTTAATTACCTATGGAAATTCTAGATCATCTTCTAAATACTATCTGATTAATCTTGATCTTAGTAACTTTTACAACTTAATCACTATCACTATCTATCACTAGATAGATAATTTAAAAAATTATGAATCTTAATATTGTTGATTCAAAAGTTTTTACAAATTATCATAGTAGATCAGTTTTTATTGTCACTTTACAGCAAAACTGATCATTTAAAATCCTGCTGTTTTATACTCACTGGAAATCAAAAATTTCAACATACTTTGCTGTCCTGCCCCTCGAGGTGTTGTAGGTTTGGCTGAGGTGCCTAACTGTGTCAGCAGAAAGTGAACAGATGGCAGACAGGAGACAGGCTTGTCTACATCCAGGGCTCTGCCCCGTGGGCCCTGGATGGTTGATGGTCTGACATAGAAAAAGACTGGACCCTCTAGGATGAACCCAGAGCCACGGCAGAGCCTGGCAAACTACCCATGGTGTATTTGAAATGCCCAAAACAGTAACAATAATTGACCTCATTCCCAATGAAAAGAGACGTTACTGGTACCTGCTCAAGCAAATCGATGAACAATGGGAAGGCAAGTGACAAGTGACTTTGGGAAGACTTCCATGAGAACAGTTATTCATCTCTAATGGTGGTCACATTGGACTCACAATCTAAGTTCTATCATGGCATCCCTGTTCTTTGGTAACTGGAGGTGGCAGGATTATCATCTGTCTCACACTCAGTTTGTATATTTGTCTTCAGGAAAATGAACTGGAAAACAGAGTCTGAGATTTCAATTCCTGTTGAAAGATTTCACAAAGTCTTGATTAAAGGAAAAATAAAGGACTATAGTCCTGTGGAGTATTGAAAGAGTTGGCCACCCGATGGGGTGACTGACTGGGAGCCCGGAGCGCTGCACCTATCAAGGAAAACTCTGAGAAACCGGGTCCTATGCAAAAGCAAGGGTTTTATTAATAAGCGAGTATATTCGGGCCCCATAGCATGACCCCCAAGCGGTCAGTGGCTAAGAGCCCCGAACCCTTCCAGGGAGGATTTTTTAAGAGATAGTTCCTGCCGCTACAGAAAAGCCCACGCATAACCATCCAATAGATTTAAAATATTATATCAAGGTCTGCGCACAACAGCCAATCACTTTGTACCAAGTAACCATTCCCCACCAATCAGATCATTCTTAATACTTCTTTTTATATTTGGTGCGGCTAGATACATGCGTGGGATCATGGGTCAGCAATGGCTATGTGTGCGTGCAGGAATGCAATCCAGGCAATTCAGGCCAGATAGTAGATTCTGGGCGGGGGTCTCATAACCTTTAACAGGAATTTGGTCTGGGCCTTTTTGTAGATAACAAAAGGTTACTTCAAGATGAAAAGGACACTCAGGCCCTAAATTGGTAACTTTCCATGAGTAGGCCTGCCCTGGTTGGGAAAGGGGGCGGGGTGGGGGGTTCTGCCCTTCTTTCAGTATCATAATCTAACTTTAGAGAGAATGTTCTCATTGAAACAGAAACATTTCAGCAAATTCCTGAAAAAGCAGTTGCCTGTGAAATCGTTGCATGAAGACAAGCACTGAAAAGACTGGATGCAAACATTTATACTGTTTATGCCAGAGATATTGAAGAGAGTGTAACAGATGCAGCGTGACTGAAGAGGAGTTACAAGTGTTGAGGGTTGGAAAGGCAGTTGATCAAGAGGACCCAATCGTTGAAGACCTTGTTCTGTTTACTTTGTCTTTTACTTGAAAACAATTGAGGAATTTTAGGAAAGGAGAGTTAGTAAGTCTTAGGTTTTTAACTTTTCCTGCTGTGACTAATGAGAGACTACTTAGGCAGAAGAAGACAAGATATGAAACTTTTGCAATGACCCAGTAGAGCAGTAATGATCTCAATATAACATTGGTAAGTAGGATGATTCTGGATTTATTTTTAAAATTAAAACAAGAGAATTCATTGATAAATTAAATATGGTGTATGAGAGGTAAAGAAGAATGAGTTAAACCCTCATTATTTAGTAATGAGTAAATTTAGTTTCCGACTGGTTCAGCACCTCCATGATTGTGCGAAGAATGCCGAGAGAGAGAAAGACACAAAAGGGCGCTTAGTCTTCAGAAACTCTTGAGCTCATTCGCCAGCGTGGCAAGGCGCTGAGCCTCAGGAGACCAAATGCTAACATCCAAGCTTGCTAAACAGTGCAGAGAAGCGATAAAAGCAGACCTCAAAGACAGAAGAGCAGAAATACTGGAAGATGCAGCAGAAGCCGGGAAAAGTATTCGCACTGCCCGCCTGTCCTTAGCCAACTATAAGACCAAGATGACTGCCCTCCGGCGCCCTGATGGATCTATCACATCTTCCAGAAAGGCAATGGGAGAAGATTATCCAGGACTTCTACTCAAATCTCTTTGATAGCCACATCCACCTGCCCACATACCAAATTCCACAGGATGGATATGTCATTCCCAACGTTCTTCCTTCTGAAATCCGACATGCCATCTCATCGGTAAAGAAGGGAACAGCACCAGGCCCAGACAAAGTCAGACCCGAACATCTGAAGAATCTGCCGTCGGTCGCTCATCAATACACTAGCTCGGCTCTTCACATGCTACCTGTCCGAATGCAAGGTGCCCTCCCAATGGAAAACCAGCAGGACAGTTCTACTGTTCAAGAAGGGGAGACATTCACGACATCGGCAACTATCGCCCCCATCTGCCTGTTGTCTGTCATCTACAAGCTGTTTACGAGTCATCCTGAACAGGATTAGCAGAACACTAGATGAAGGACAACCATGCGAGCAAGCAGGTTTCGGAAAGGATTCAGCACAATCGACCATATCCACACAGTAACCAAGCTCATTGAGGTTTGTAGGGAGTACAAGATGCCACTCTGTCTCCACGTTCATTGATTTACAGAAAGCCTTTGATTCTGTGGAGACTGAAGCAGTCATCGAAGCCCTAGCCAAACAGGGTGTTCAAACCCAATACATCAAGATCCTTCGTGAGCTGTATTACGGATTCACCACCAGGATCTCACCATTCTACAAGAAGTGATCATTGATGTCAAAAGAGGGTTCGACAGGGTGATACCATCTCACCAAAACTCTTCAGTGCCACCCTCGAGAACATCATGAGACAATTAGAATGGGAAGGAATGGGAGTGAAGATAGATGGTCGGCAACTACACCACCTCCGCTTCGCTGATGACATCGTTCTAATAACACCAAACATTAGCCAAGCGGCACAAATGCTGGCTGACTTTGACAGAGAATGTGGAAAGGTAGGTCTACAGCTGAATCTGAAGAAAACTATGTTCATGAGAAATGAACTAGTTCCAGAGGCCCCATTCACTCTCAATGGAACAAACATCTCTGAATGCAGCAGTTATGTGTACCTAGGTCGAGAAGTCAACATGATGAACGACCTAAAACCTGAGCTGCGCAGGAGGAAGAGAGCGGCATGGAATGCCTTCAAAGGCATCGAAGAAATAGCTAAAAGGACAAAGAACCTCCGGCTCCGGGCACATCTCTTTGACTCCACCGTTCTCCCTGCATTAACATCACGCCTCAGAGACCTGGGCCCTACGAAAGCAGGATGAGAATGCTATTCGGGTCTCCCAGAGAGGCATCGAAAGAGCTATGCTTGGAATATCACGCCTCACTCAAGTGAGAGAGGAATCGGAGTTCTGACCTCCGTCGCTATTCCAGAATCAGGGGACGCTGTCTCGTTTGCCAAGGCATCGAAAATCAGATGGGCTGGACATGTAATGCGATTTGGAGACAACCGCTGGACTAGAGCCATTACCGACTGGATCCCACGGGATGTCAAAAGATCACGTGGCCGCCCACCCACAAGATGGTCAGACTTCCTTGTTAAGACCCTGAAGGAGCGGTTTGAGGCTCTTCATATTCCTGAATCAACCAGATGCCATTGGGCTACATTGGCGCGTGATAGGGTCCAATGGAAATGTTACTGGCGCCCGCTCGAGCAAATCGATGAATAACGGGATTCAAGTGATCAAGTGATCAAGTGATCAAATTTAGTTTCCACACTAAATTATTTTCCCATTTTATACACAAATGTCCTTAATTTAAAGCAGACCCTTTAGCAACACAAATGTATGAGTGTAATATGAAATATCCGGGATTTAAAATACTCCAAGCATAAGTTTCCTCTATATGATCAGACTT
>JAJIBD010022769.1:0-45204 GCA_021461705.1 Cryptotis parvus
CATACCAAATTCCACAGGATGGATACGTCATTCCCAACGTTCTCCCTTCTGAAATAAGACATGCCATCTCATCGGTAAAGAAGGGAACAGCACCAGGCCCAGACAAAGTCAGACCCGAACATCTGAAGAATCTGCCATCGGTGCTCATCAATACACTAGCTCGGCTCTTCACACGCTACCTGTCCGAATGCAAGGTGCCCTCCCAATGGAAAACCAGCAGGACAGTTCTACTGTTCAAGAAGGGAGACATTCATGACATCGGCAACTATCGCCCCATCTGCCTGTTGTCTGTCATCTACAAGCTGTTTACACGAGTCATCCTGAACAGGATTAGCAGAACACTAGATGAAGGTCAACCATGCGAGCAAGCAGGTTTCCGTAAAGGATTCAGCACAATCGACCATATCCACACAGTAACCAAGCTCATTGAGGTTTGTAGGGAGTACAAGATGCCGCTCTGTCTCACGTTCATTGATTTACAGAAAGCCTTTGATTCTGTGGAGACTGAAGCAGTCATCGAAGCCCTAGTCAAACAGGGTGTTCAAACCCAATAAATCAAGATCCTTCGTGAGCTGTATTACGGATTCACCACCAGGATCTCACCATTCTACAAAGAAGTGATCATTGATGTCAAAAGAGGGGTTCGACAGGGTGATACCATCTCACCAAAACTCTTCAGTGCCACCCTCGAGAACATCATGAGACAATTAGAATGGGAAGGAATGGGAGTGAAGATAGATGGTCGGCAACTACACCACCTCCGCTCGCTGATGACATCGTTCTAATAACACCAAACATTAGCCAAGCGGCACAAATGCTGGCTGACTTTGACCGAGAATGTGGAAAGGTAGGTCTTCAGCTGAATCTGAAGAAAACTATGTTCATGAGAAATGAACTAGTTCCAGAGGCCCCATTCTCTCTCAATGGAACAAACATCTCTGAATGCAGCAGTTATGTATACCTAGGTCGAGAAGTCAACATGATGAATGACCTAAAACCTGAGCTGCGCAGGGAGGAAGAGAGCGGCATGGAATGCCTTCAAAGGCATCGAAGAAATAGCTAAAAGGACAAAGAACCTCCGGCTCCGGGCACATCTCTTCGACTCCACCGTTCTCCCTGCATTAACATACGCCTCAGAGACCTGGGCCCTACGAAAGCAGGATGAGAATGCTATTCGGGTCTCCCAGAGAGGCATCGAAAGAGCTATGCTTGGAATATCACGTCTCACTCAAGTGAGAGAAGGAATCCGGAGTTCTGACCTCCGTCGCTATTCCAGAATCAGGGATGCTGTCTCGTTTGCCAAGGCATCGAAAATCAGATGGGCTGGACATGTAATGCGATTTGGAGACAACCGCTGGACTAGAGCCGTTACCGACTGGATCCCACGGGATGTCAAAAGATCACGTGGCCGCCCACCTACAAGACGGTCAGACTTCCTTGTTAAGACCCTGAAGGAACGGTTTGAGGCTCTTCATATTCCTGAATCAACCAGATGCCATTGGGCTACATTGGCACGTGATAGGGTCCAATGGAAATGTTACTGGCGCCCGCTCGAGCAAATCGATGAGTAACGCGATTCAAGTGATCAAGTGATCTTGATTCTATGTCTTACCAATTATGTTTCAGAAATAAATTTATATGTGTCAATAGGGCTTCCTCAGGTGTTGAGCCATTGATAATAGATAATTTCTGCTTGTGGGTTATTTATGTGGCTGAGCTAGTATTGCAACTTGCTACTTTACCTGCCACTCCAGACAGTAACTCTGCAATTGCTTTTTGATTATCTTACCTTTTAATACCTAGTTCCTAGCAATGAGAAAAGTGAATGCTGGTCTTTCCAATCTCCTGAATTCACATTGCCAGAGGAATAAGGGTTTTCAACAAAAACTAGAAGAAGGCAGCACTGATTTTGTTCACCTTTTAGTAGCACTGTGATTGGTAGCAGCAATCAGAAATCATAACACAGATCCCCATATTCGGAGAACAAGATACTCATTGCTCACCTGGCTCCCTCTAGTTGTGTGGAATGTCCAGCAATATAGCCTATCCTGTTATCCACAAGACTGAGGGTGGAAATAGGTAGCCACATGAACTGAGAGCTGAAATTGGTTTAACTTAGCTGCTATTTAGTGCCCAATCATTTTCTTAGAATTGTAAGACTTTAGCAGAGTTCTAAAATGGTTACATCAGAAAGATTTACCAGTGTAATTGTTGACTCCATTTTCATTTTTGATAGTCAAGGTCATTGATGTATACTTTATTTATACAAAATAATTACATTTTTAGTTGTATGGTTCTAAAAATTTGAACAGATATATAGTTGACTAATAAATGCCATATTCAATGGTAAAATATTTTTATTACCTCAGCTTTTCCCTTGCTCATTTTCAGTCAATTACTTCTTACACTTAGTCTGACACATCTGTTCTTTAAATATTTTTTGACCCTTTGATTTTTCTTCTTTAGAATAAAGAATAAAAAGGTTACATATGCAAAGTATAACCTTTGGAGTCTGGTTCATTATTTTATTTAATGAGTTTTACTTAATCATGAATGATTAAGTAAATTCAATTTTACTTAATCATTTTATGAGTATTTATTATAATACTCTGTTCATAATATATATTTTATACAATGAATTGTTTATCACAAGTTCATAGACAGTTGGGTTATTTCTAGTCTATTACTCATGACATGGGACTCACAGACATGGGGCAGAGCTGCTACTGGCTCTCCTTGTGCACAGCCGCTCACGAGGTGCCCCGGAGGGATGGCAGGTTCTAGCCCTGGCCCGCCACCCCAGCAGAGCCTCGCAACAAGCCAGATTACCCCCCACTCCATGAGGACCTCCATTTTCCACATCTGGACTTTCCCCTCGTCAGAACTTCACCCAGCAGACCAGCCTATCACAGCCCGGCTTGCGCGGCCACAAGTGGCCGCGGCGGTTCATCAATAAATGCTGGATTTAGAGATGACTACAAGAGTATGCCACCCGCACGGCAGAGCCTGGCACGCTATCCGTGTTGTATTTGATATGCCAAATACTAGTAACAATTATAAACCTCATTCCCATGACCTGATGGAATGGTTTGAGGCTCTTTATGTTCCTGGAGCAAACAGGTGCCCTTGGGCTCTACTTGAATGAGACAGGATATATGGAGATATTACTGGTGCCCACTCGAGCAAATCAATGATGAACGGGATGACAATGATGCAGTGATACTCATGAATAAAGCTGATACAAACTTTCACGTATTGGACTTTCTGTGTACATAGTTTCTCATGTCTGTTGGGAATTAAGAGTGGACATATAGAAAATCTGATTATAATCAATGCCAAATAGATTTTCCCAGAAGAATGCTTGTTTTATTTTGTATAGCCAATGAATTATATTTATACCCTACAAATTTCCTATCATCAGAGGCACTTGATAGTTTTTTTTTTGAGCTAGTCTATGAAGAAATGAGTAATGATGTGTATGGAATGTTCTTGCACCTGTTAATCATGTGGTGAAATCATATGCAGTATCAGGAGCTTGTTCCTTTGGGAGCAGTATGAAAAATGTAAATAAATAAATAATGAATAATAATTTTCTAAAGTGTAAATTATATCTCTGTAATAAGGTCAAGAGAATAAAGAACAGTGTAAATTTTACCATTTTGGTTTTCTTTCAAATTGTAATATTTTTATATAAAGACAAATTATGCTAAAAACATCATATTTGAAAGGTTCCCTAGGGTTCTAATGATGATCAAGCAATAGGGGAGACTTTTTGGGGAACATGATTTTACTTCTCTGTTGGTTATGGTCCAGACATCAGGCCTGACTGGAGTCCCCAATTATACTAGGGTTCATCAGGTTCCCTGGTCACGCTCAGGGGTCAGCGGCAGTCCCATCTGGCCCATGGACACAGAATCATAGCCACCAATCTTAGAAAGTTCAAGGTTCTAACTATCTGTACACCAATAGAAGAACAAGAGCCGCGAGAAAGGAGATCAGTGAATCTCCAAGTGAAGTTAGGAGTAAGCCCTGAGCACTGATTTTGTGGCCCAAAACAAAAAAAAAACATACAAATAAAACCAGAAAATATTTTTTATATACACCAATGTAGATTAATCTGAAAAGTGTTGAGCTGACTGGAGAGAAGCTTATATAAATGGACACATAATGTGTAATTATAATGATATAGTTCTGAAACATGAAAAACCATAGTGGAAAAATTCAATATAATGAAATGCAAAGGTGTAGGTATTAATGAGGAAAAAGCTAGTGGGGTTTCTAGAGTAATGAAGCCTCTTATAATAAATTGTTGGTAAAAAATAAAACAAACACAAAATTATTTTTAAAAGTATCTCCCTATGCATTAAGAACTATTGTCTCCATTTTGGTAAGAATATCTTTTTATAATTAATTTGCACCTAAATAGAAAATTATTAGAGAATCTATTAGAAAAACTGCTACGCAATTTTTATTTCCCTTTTCCAGTTCATCTCGCTATGAAACAGAAGCAAACTATAAGAGAAACTAAAGAATTTCTTGTAAGGATGTCCACACTATTTTCTTTACTGGCATGAAAGGTAGAATCTTCAAGGCGGCTTTCCCAGGCCTGATCTCTTTGCCTCAGATGTATTCTTGTTGATGTTGCTTGCTTTTAAAATTCTTGGTTTAAAAGCCAGGGCACTTTTTATTGAAGTGTTAAAAACAAAGCATCATTTGTATCAATGCAATACTCCAATTGAAGAACTCTGCGCACTTCAGAAAGAAGTGAAATCATCAACACTTTAATGTGATAACTGATTTCCAAACGAGTCATAAGCTTGATTATCATCTATACCAACTGGTCAGTAATTTTGAAAACCATGGTTTGGAAAAGAAATAGTAAAGTTTCTTCTAAGTTCCCAAAGGCAATTTCAGATAAGAAATAAAAGCATTGCCTATGTCAGAATAATTTGTGTCAATTACTGTGCACTTGCAGTGGTGAGTGTGACCATAGACTTGCCTGTTATCAAAGAATTCAATTATCTTCTCTGAGTTGTATGTCTTCTACATTCCCTTTCCACTGCTGCTTCCATTATTCCATTTTCATGGTGTCCTCGGTGAAATACACATACACACCATTACATAAAGGCATAGTTCAGTAATTTTTCCAATAAAAATATTACAATACCCTTTGATTCATATAGTAATGCATATTTTACTATGTTTCAAATATGTTGCCACTAATGTTCAATAAGATGACACTGTCTATAGCAGTAGTTCCTAAATATTTTTTAAGTATTTTATTATACCACCGTGAGATATACAAATAAAAAAGATATACAATTAAAAAAGTTCATATTTGGGTTTTGGTCATACAGTGTTCTAGCACCCGTCCCTCCACCAGTGCCCATCTCCCATCACCAACGTCCCCGGTTCCCTACCCCCTTCCACAGCCCCCTCCATGGCAGGTTCTTTATTTCTTTCCCTCTCTCTCTCTTTCTCTTTTCCTTCCCTTCCAGACTATGGATTACAGAACATACATTAAGAGGTTGGCATATGTATCCTTTTGCCTCTATCTAATGCTCAGTTCTAGGTTGGCATTAGTACCCTCGACAATTGTTAGCACACTGTTCCATTTTCTGTCTTACTAATCTCTGACTCCCACACATTTGTGATAATTTCCACTTTTGACAAGACCTCCTGATATATGTTTCACTTGACCTTGGATATTGGTATCATAATATGTACATATATATTTATGCCATGCAAATAAATGCAGTCATTCTGTATCTGTCTCTCTCCTTCTGGCTAATTTCGCTCAACATAATCTTCTCCATGTCCATCCATTTATAGGCAAATTTTATGACTTCAATTTTCCTAACAGCTGCATAGTATTCCATTGTGTAGATGTATCAAAGCTTCTTTATCCAGTCATCGATTTTCGGGCACTCTGGTTGCTTCCAGATTCTGGCTATTGTGAATAATGCTGCTATGAACATAAAAGTAGGGATGGTGTTTCCGCTGCGTATTTTTGGTTTCCCAGAGTAGATTCCCAGGAATGGTATGGCTGGGTCAAATGGGAGTTCAATTTCTAGTCTTTGGAGGAAAGTCCATATTGTTTTCCAGAAAGGCTGTACCAGCCAGCATTCCCACCAACAATGGATGAGTGTCCCCTTTTCCCCACATCCACGCCAGCACTTGTTGTTCTTGCTCTTTTGAATATGTGCCAGTCTCTGTGGTGTAAAGTGGTATCTCATTGTTGTTTTGATTTGCATCTCTCTGATGATTAGTGATGATGAGCATTTTTTCATATGTTTTTTGGCTATTCGAACTTCTTCCTTGCTGAAGTTTCTGTTCATTTCTTCTCTCCATTTTTTGATGGGGTTGTTTGTTTTCTTCTTGTAAAGTTCTACCAGTGCCTGATATATCCTGGATATTAACCCCTTATCAGATGGATATTGGGTGAATATTCTTTCCCATTCTGTGGACTGCTTTCGTATCTTAGTCACTGTTTCTTTTGAGGTGCAGAAGCTTTTTAGTTTCATGTAGTCCCATATGTTTATGTTTTCTTCTAGTTGCTTTGTTAGTGATGTTTCACCTTTGAAGATGCCTTTAGCTTCAATGTCGTGGAGGGTTTTTCCTATATTTTCTTCAATCTACTTTATGGATTCAAGTCTGATATTGAGATCTTTAATCCATTTTGATCTGATTTTTTGCATGGTGTTAGACACAGGTCCAAATTCATTTTTTTACATGTTGCTGCCCAGTTTTCCCAACACCACTTGTTGAAGAGGCTTTCCCTTACTCCATTTTAGACTCATTGCACCTTTATCAAAGATTAAATGATCATGTGTTTGAGGTTTGGTGTCAGGATACTCAATTCTATTCCATAGGTCCACAGGTCTGTTTTTATTCCAATACCATGCTGTTTAAAGAGTTCCAGTGCACTGTTGCCTAGAGCCTCTGTATCTTGCCTGGAGTTACCTCCTGCAGACCACTTTGTAGATAAGGAGCAGAAAAGAGTTCAATATGGGGCAGTATATCTCACTATGTATTCTATGTTAACTGGTATAAATATTTTCTCTCATGCTCCCACAATCATTGTGGAACTAGATAGGTCTTACCTGTATATTTACCTGGTCACATAGGAACCCTAAGTAATTAGACCAGAGAGAAATGCTGTTTGCCTCCAAGCAAGCAAGCATGGCTCTCTAATAAGTCTAAAGGCTAAAATACAAACAACTATGAAGTAAAGAATCTTGTGAAGGCTTGAAGAAATATGTACCTGGCTGTAGAATGTCCATTGGTACAGATCCATAGCCTTTGTATTCTGAGATACAGTTAATCTCAGATGCCCTTCCCCCATACCACTCTACCAAGAACCTGGAGCCTTGGTTAAGCAAAATTAATCTTTCAATGAAACTAGGTGAGGTCCTGGGAGAAGTTGCCTGAGGTAGATTGACCCTAACTGTTTTCAATTGATGTGGGCGTGTCTGAGCTGAAAAGTTATTAAAGCTGTAGTCTGCTTTCTTCTGGGCCTTTTACCTTTTACCTTTTCACTCTTTCGCCTTTTGCCTTTTTGCCTTCTCCCTCTTTCTCCTTTCTGTCTCTACTCTCCTCCTCTCCGTTCTCTTCCTTATTGGACCTTACCATGTGGTAGCAGTCATCTTGACCTAGGATTCTAAACCTACACATGGCCAGGGCCCAGCCAGGAACCTAAAGTCCAGGAGTTTTCCTATTACTAAATTGTATACCAGAACAAGTGTGAGTAAAACCTTTGAAACTTTGCTGAATTCTCAAGTCTTTTTCCGGCTGCTGGCCACTGATCCCATGGGCAGAAGGGGATCCCTAGTCCGTGCTCCCAGATTTTGTCTGGGCTCCCAGCACTCCCCAACAAGTGGAGGTTCCACCAAGATTTCCTTTATTTGTTCCCGGATTTGGTTGGTGAATCCAGTGCTCTCTGACATAAGAATAGCCTAGGTGGAGCTGGAGCGATAGCCCAGCGGGTAGGGCGTTGCCTTGCATGCGGCTGGCCCATGCCAGCCCGGGTTTAATTCCCAGCATCCCATATGGTCTCCCGAGCACTGCCAGGAGTAATTCCCTAGTGCAGAGCCAGGAGAAAGCCCTGAGCATTTCCGTGTGTGACCCAAAAAGCATAGGCCGCGAGGTTCATCAATAAATGTTTTATTTAGAGGTGACTACAACAGTATGCCACTGGCACGGCAAGCCTGGCAAGCTGTAAAATGATATGCCAATTACAAGTAACATTTATATTTGGTTATTCCGTGACCTAGTATAATTGTTTGAGGGTCTTTATGTTCCTGGAGCAAGCGATGCCTTTTGGTTCTACTAGCATTAGACAGGGCATATGGAGATATTACTGGTGCCCGCTCTAGCAAATAGATGATTAACGGGAAGATAGTGATAGATAGTGAAATAAATAAATAAATAAATAAATAAATAAATAAATAAATAAATAAATAAAGAATAGCCTAGGTTACTTTAAGACCGAGTTTATAGAATTTCCTATACAACTAGTCAAATGAATTCTGTAAGTTGTTGCTGAGAATTACAATCATAATTACAATTAACCATGGGAATGTGTTATGAAACAAGAATGTGCCCTTAAATGATTTCATTATTCAGTGAGCATGATGGAATATAATTACACAAACCTAGATGGATCACTGTACAACTAAGCTATATGGTATACCCAGTGGCAACCACCTTTAAATATATGCTATATATCCTTGAGTGAAATGTACTAAAGCAATATATGACTGTACTAAGATATTTGTGTTGTGGAAATCAATGAATATTGTGTTATAGAATGTAAATAATTTGAGTAATATTTGACATGCTACTGATTATAATATTACATAATCCCTTTCTAAATGTTACTATTTATTGCACCAAAATTTCCTAAGACACTTTGCCTGGAGCCATACTTATAATAGGGTTGGGCTAATGGTTTAAACATATACAGACACTTTGCCTCTACAACATAAAGGCGCCCAAAGTGAGGCCTATATTATCTCCAGTTCACTTCCCCAATTTCTTTAATGCCTCTAGTACCATTGTCATCCTTTGATGTTGGAGGACAGGTTTAGCTAACCTGGGAGCTTTGTTGTTTTGCCCACTCCCAGCTCAATCTTATTTAAGCCAAGGTTCATTCTAATGAGACCTCTCTTCTATGTAAACACTGCTAGAGGGTGTGGCAGTTACAGAAGTCACCTTGATTGAATAACTTCTGACTTATACATCTACTAAGACTTCTATGTTTTCTAGATTGGGCACAGCTCCTCTTTATACCCACTACACCCAGCGTGGGACAGTTAGAATTTACCAGGAGACTACCACCCTGGCTACGCTGAGACTATTGGAAGACTACAGGAAGGATCATACTAGTTTGCTCTAAGCAGGCGAGTGTGACCCTTTCAGTACACGAGAACAAGATACTCAGAATCACCCTGGTGCAGATAATAATAAGAACCTTGTGGGTACCATCTAGATTACATGAAGCTCGTGGAAGTTAAGATGTATTACTTTATACCAGCGCCCTCTCTCCAGTGTTTTACATAAGAGATAATCTTGGTAGAAAGGATTAGACCTTGGCATAACCTTTGTCTATACCTGCAATAGGGTGTGGCACTACACTCTGTTTAGAGTTCTTTGTTGACATGACCCTCCCGGTTGGATTACTTTGGTGTATATAAGGGGCTGACTTGAGGCCCTTTCACGCTTCACTTTTGCCTTTTGGGCCTTTTAGCTTTCGTCTTTTGGCTCCTCAGCCTTGCGGCTTTTGGCTTTTGGCTTTTTGCTCTTTGGCCTTTTGCTCTTTCTTCTAGGTAAGACTCAGCTCGGGTGAGATCCTCTCTCTCTTTGGTGGGAGACTTAGGCTCTCTTGTATGGTCTAAGTTCTAACCAGAGCTAGAGTTTGTTCATTATATTGGAGTGCTGTGGAATAGCTTTTGTACTATTAAACGCCTTTTTGGAACTGCACCGGACTGTGAGTTTTCATCTGTTCTCACAGCGCCCTCGGAGGTAGAAGAGAACTTCTGCCCTGACACTGTCGGGGACCCCGCGGCCATTCCCGACACTTTGATGCTCTTTTTTATCTTTCTGATTTTCAGTGAAAGAGTCATTATGCATTATGGAATATGTTATCAAATGTCCATAAATTTTCATGTATTATAAGCAAAGACATTGCCTCTCAGTCTAATTTTTATTGTCAAGAACCCTTGTGGAGTCAGAGATAGTACAGTGGGTAAGGCACTTAACTTGCATACAACAAACCTAGGTTGTACCCCAAGCCATTACAGGAATTATTCCTCAGCATAGAGCCAGGAGTAAGCCCTGAGCAATACTTGTTATTGCCTCAAAATAAACAAGCAAAAAAAAGGCGAAACACCTTGCAAGTAAGATGGTCTCTTTCACCAAATTTAAACTTTCTGAGTTCAAATTTTCTCCTCTGTAGTGTAGTACATTGCATGTACAAGGCCAGGCGTGGCCTTCTTTACATCACTTTGTGGGAATTGGAACATTGCAAACTAAGATTAATTTTATGACTATTATAAGTAATTAGTTGTCATTTTTCTTTTTTTCCCAGAGGTTTTGTGTCTTCTGTCAGTTTCCATTATCTGTGACAAGGTAATTGATTAGTTTGAAAGTATACTTCAGTTTTTCATGCCAACTGCATATCAATTTCAATTGGCCTCTACTCCTAAAAGTTTGTAATATTAATTAAGTTCCAGGGAGGATGATATAAAAATTAAGTCCTGGTATAGAGGAAAGATGTAAAGCTGTACATCCAAATGCAGAATCAATAACAATGAAAATAAGAGATTCAGACCACGCAATCGATCTTAAAAATATTTTTATCACAGTAGAAACAAGGGCCATGAAAACTGGTACATGGTTGGAATCCTGTCTAAGTGGTTGGGGAGAAGACAATTAGGATAGAGAAGGGACCACTGTGACAATGATAGTTGGAAGTGATTATTCTGGATAAGAGTGCATGCTGAAAGTAAATAAAGGAACAGACATCAGGATCTGTATCACAAACAATAATGCCCAAAAAGAGAGAGAGAAAAAGGAAAAATTCCTGACATAGAGGCAGGCTGGTGAAGATGATGGTGGGAGGAAATTTGGGAACATTGGGAGTGGGAAATGTACACTAGTCGAGAGATGGATGCTTGAACACTGTGTAACTGAAACCCAACCATGAATAACTTTGTAATGGTGTAACTCACAGTGATTCAATTTTTTAAGAAAGTGCCTGTCAAAAAGGCAAACTGGGTTAGAAGAGGGAAACCTGGGGACTTTGGTGAATGGAAGTTGACACTGTTCATGAGGCTGGTGCTAGAAAATTGTACGTCTAAAGCTCAACTATGAAAACTTTGTAAATCATGGTGTCTGAATAAAAAATATTTACAAACAAAAAGATTCCCTGGCAACAGCCAACACATGTAAGTGGGCTGGAGCACATTCTTTGAATACATTCAGGAGACTCAAGCTAGATCCCCAGCACTAAATTCTGCTCTGAGAACTGCCAGGAATCAGACCCAAGCAGTAAACTAAGAGTAACTCCTAAGCAATGCTGAATGTGACCGAAACACCCTTTTAACCCCTCAAAAGTCCTAAACAATTAGGTTTTTTTTTCTGTTGCTAACTTATAAATTTTTGTGTGATTCTTTCAGCTCTGAAAATCTCATGTACAGGTTATTTGTAGATCCAGGCATTGCAAGTCTAAGCTGATACCATCAATTACATACCTGGGCACTTGAGACACTGTATTTCCTTCTCTGCCAGGCCAGAAATATGATAGAACTCTTTGCATTAGACCTTTCGCAGTAAACGCAGAGACATTATGGCAGATCCTTGGTTGCTGCTCCATTCACATTTTTATCAAATCTGTCTTCTGTTTGTTTTTAAGACACTGTATAACGTTACAAGTTTTGTCTTTTTAACTTTCAAAAAGGTAGATTTATGTATTTATACATATATATATACATATATATGTGTGTATATATATTAAAGGAGCTCTGCCCCTCAAGGTGTTGCAGGTGCGGCTGCTGTGCTCGACTGCATTGGCAGGTGGCAGACAGGAGACAGGCTTGTATACACCCAGGGATAGTGTATACACTGGCCCTGAATAGTTGATGGTCTGACACAGAAAAGAATGGGTCCCCTGGGGTGAACCCAGAGCCACATAGAGCCTGTCAAGCTACCCATGGTATATTCGATATGCCAAAAATAGTAACAATAATGGACCTCATTCCCAATGAATGGAGACATTACTGGCACCCACCTGAGCAAAAAGATGAAGAACGGGAAGACAAATGATACAAGTGATACTCTTATACATAGTGTATTTTTTGAGGATCCTTATATTAATTCTTCTGAAGGAAAGGCTCAACATATTGTTCCACTGTAATTTCTGCATATGTATCATCTTATAGATTGGATATGAACTAAATGAAGCTCTCCTGTTTATTTAAGTTTAAAATAAATTTCTCAATGTCTTTAATAAATCTCACTACATTTTCCTATGCAAAGGAAGAGGAAGAAGACACTCGTTATACAAATTTCATCTCTGTGGCCATATACGGTCACGAAAATACTTTTTACTCTGTCTTATATAAGTACAGTTTCATACACTTAAATAATAGTAAAGTCGAAAAAAGGTTTTAGAACTCATCTGTGCAAGCTCAAACATAAATGAGATGTATAACTTTATATGATAACACAATTTTGGGAACTTTTCGGATCATGGTAAAATGTTTATGTAAGTGAGTTTGATACTAATTCTCTTTTAAAACATTTGTCTAGGGATTGAAAATATAAGATATGGGATACATGTGCTTTCTGTGTATCTTTCCTACCCCAGTGTAACACACAGCACTATTTGGTTCCCCAAGCACAGACCCTGAGTGGCATCATATCATTGAGCCTTAGAATAGAAACACTGGTCTGGTTGACAAAATGCTGTTTGGATGGAACCCCCATCCAATTAAATAAGTAAAAATTAAATTAAATAAATAAAATATTTGTTAATTTTCCAAGTCATCTCTAAACTGTAGTACTAAACATTAAATTAATCTAAATTTTCTCAAATATTAGCAGAAATCTCATTGCCAAACTAAACTGAATTTAGTGTACTACCATTTTAGTTTTTAAATGTTTTTGCTTCAAAACCTTTAATATTATGTTGTTTAATATTCACAATACATGTAGTTCAGATACAGTCAGGAACAACAGATAATCACAAAATTTAATACTGTATTGAGCTTTTATTGTGTGTTAATGTTATTGTTGATTTAGTGTATTCATACTCATACTTAACTGAATAAATGAAGTGAATCGCTGACTAACTAGGTTTATCACATATATATTTGTGCAATTGATTTTCTTCTTGTATTTAATCTAATTGCACTGTGTAAATAGTTTAGTAAGTTTTAATCCATTTTCCAACCTCTTAGGAGTTGTTTTATTTTTAGTATTATTTCTATAATCAAAACTCTTGGTGTCGTTTTCAAATTTTTCAACATATCTGAAACAAATGCTTTTATACCTTTACTTTGTTATTCTTTTTTTTTTTTTTTGGCTTTTTTGTCACACCCGGCAATGCTCAGGGGTTAGTCCTGGCTCTGCACTCAGGAATTACTCCTGGCGGTGCTCGGGGGACCATATGGGATGCCGAGAATCGAACCCGGGCCGGCATAGGCCAGCCGTGTGCAAGGCAAAGGCCCTACCCAGTAGGCTATCACTCCAGCCCCTTTAATTTTTTTTCTTTTTCTTTTTTTTCTTTGTTATTAATTAAAACATCATGTACAACAGGATTGAAAACAGAATTCTTTGATATTATGTGCTAGCTTTCCTTTCTAATTCACATGGTTTTGAAGACTTGTATTTTTATAATTATCTAAAAGGTTTCACATCTACCTTACTCTAATGTCACTAGCATTAGTTTATGTATCTTATTTTCAAACTTACCATGACACGGGGTAATATAAGAGGTTGGGACAGGATAATGATTAAAAATTGACTCACAGGAAGGTCCGTGAGTTATCACAACTTTTCTTTATACTGACTGTGATGGTGATTTTATGGACTGGGTAAGAATAATCATTTATCAAGAGTCCCTTTTTCCCGCATCAACGCAAGCATTTGTTGTTCTTGCTCTTCAGGATATGTGCCAATCTCTGTGGTGTGAGATGATATCTAATTGTTGTTTTGACTTGCATCTCTCTAATGACTAATGGTGATGAGCATTTTTTCATTATGTCTTTTGGCCATTCGAATTTCTTCCTTGTCGAAGTTTCTGTTCATTTGTTCTCCCCATTTTTTGATGGGGTATGGCTGTTTTCTTCTTGTAAAGTTCTACCAGTGCTTGAAATAGTCTGGATATTAACCCCTAATCAGATGGGCATTGGGTGAATATTCTTTTACATTGGACTGTCTTTGTATCTTGGTCATTGTTTCTTTTGAGGTGCAGAAGCACTGTTGGTGGGAATGTAGACTAGTACAGCCTTTTTGGAAAAGGAATATGGAAATTTTTTGAGGAATATGGACATTCCTCAAAAGACTAGAAATCGAGCTCCCATTTGATTCAGCCATACCACTCCTGGGAATACACCCTGGGAAGCCTAAAATACGCAGCAGAAACACTATCCCTGCTTTTATGTTCATAGCAGCATTATTCACAATAGCCAGAATCTGGAAAAAACAAAGTGTCAGAGAATCGATGACTAGATAAAGAAACTTTGGTATATCTACACAATGGAATGCTATGCAGCTGTCAGAAAAAATGAAGTTATGAAATTTGCCTATAAATGGATGGACATGGAGAAGATTATGTTGAGTGAAATTAGCCAGAAGGAGAGAGACAGATACAGAATGACTGCATTTATTTGCATGACATAAATATATGTGTGTGTGTGTGTGTGTGTACATATTATGATACCAATATCCAAGGTCAAGCGAAACATAGAACAGGAGGTTTTTTTCAAAGGTGGAAACTATCACTAACTGTGGGAGTCAGAAACTAGATAAGACAGAGAATGGAACAGTATGCTAATAATTGTTGAAAGTGCTGATACCAACCTAGAACTGAGCATTAAATACAGGCAAAAAGATATAGACGACAACCTCTTAATGTATGTATTGTAATCCACAATGTGGAAGGGAAGGAAAAGAGAGCAAGAGAGAGAGAGAGAGAGAGAGAGAGAGAGAGAGAGAGAGAGAGAGAGAGAGAGAGAGAGAGAGAGAAAGAGAAAGAAATTAAGAAACCTGCCATAGAGGCAGGCTAGGGAGGGAGGAGGGAACCGGGGACATTGGTGGTAGGAAATGGGAACTGTTGGAGGGATGGGTGCTGGGACAATGAATGACTAAAACCCAATATGAGCATCTTATGAACATCTTTGTAACTTCATATCTCATGGTGGTATAATAAATATTAACAAAAGAAGAAGAATTTTCAAGAGTCATAAAACTACATTCAAATAGTTACATTTTACTTAAGTTATGTAAATTTTCCATCAGAAAAAAATTAATTAAAATCTATAAAAGTAAAATCTCTCTTGAAATTGAAGAAGACAAGCATTTTCCTAGTACGTATCTACTAGGTCCTGGGAATAATTGATTTAAAATTCTGAACTCCAAGGAATATGTTAGAAAAGCTATTACAATGTAAAGAAAATTATCTTCAGGATTTAGAGAGCAAAGGTCTAAATTAAAAATTGATATTGATTCCAGACCTTTCAAAACCAAGATATAAAACAATGTGAAACTAGCAAGTCACAGAAACTAAGTATTCACTTGAAATGATTTCACAGACTCTTCTCATTCAGAAATGAACTACTGAAATATGGTCTATATCAAACCAAGATCCAATGTTTTGGTGAAAAAAACTGATGGTGAGTATGCAGTATATTTAATTTTATACATGAGACAAAATAAATGAGGAAATATATACAAATAATTCAGCATTTAAAATGGATAAAGTAAAATAAACTTCTATTTCAATTCTACTATTGTTGTAGTAGGAATTAAAAATAAGCAGCTAAAACTTAAAAAGCAAATAACAAAGAAGGTAAGAACAAAGGGCCTTGGGTGATATATAGCACATGAATTAAAAAGAAAAGTTCTGGAACAAATAGAACAAAATAAACCTATCGTAAATATCAAAAGAGACTTTTTAAAAGATAAAATAAGATTACATGGGGAAAAAGACAACACTGTAATGAGTACATTTATTCAGAAATTGAATATGTAACTAAAAGCTTTATTGCTAGGAGTAGAGTGAGAGGTCCAAGGGCTGAAGCATAAACTTCTCCTGTTCAAGGGCCCAAAGTTTGTCCCCATTCTGGCATGCTCTCCAATACCATCCGAGGCAGCACTGCTGTCCACCAGTGTGTGACTCTGGAGTTCCCAAACATCTGAACCCAAGAAGCATTGAATCACTGAGCACTGAAATATCAAGCCCCCCAGGTCCTGGTTGAGTATAACCAAGTCCCTTAGGTCCACATCCACATAAAAGCAAAGCTGAAAGCATGTAATACATGTTGAAGCAGTGTGGAAATGATCTCTGACCCCTTATGAAACAGTTATACTAATTACAAGTGTGAATAATGTTAACAATGTAGAAACTAAGAGAGAAGTAGTTTAGGGTAAAGTTTAGGGATCTATCTCAATCTGAAACAAAGTCTAGATATAGTTTTAGGGTCCCTGAAGAAAGAATGAACCTTGATAATAAGATGTGAATAATATGAAATTTATCCAGGAAATCATTTGATTATGTTTCCATTTTTCTATCACTTCTAAAGCTAGCATTTTCACCATTTTATTTTATCAAGGCACTGTGATTTATAATTGTTCATAGTCGAATTTTAGATGTATAGTATTGTAGCACCTATGCAACCAGAGTCACTTCCTTCCGCTGTGTTCCCAGGTTTTCTCCCACATCCCTTGCCTCCAGTCTGCCCTCCTGACAGGCAACATTGTAAGCCTGGTTGATAGAGTTTGGGTCTCTGGGTTTTAGTGTTGTTTGGATATTTGGCTTTATCATTCCTTAACTGCATCTCTTTACCAGACTCCCTTCACTTGACCCCTTGCTTAGCATTTTTTAAAAATTGCTTTCCCCTCTCTAAGCAAAACTGTATTTATCCTTTAATTCTGGGAGTCGTTGAGTTTTTCTAAACCATATAGAATCTATATATTTTTTCTAATTATGGTCTCATTCTTCGTAGTAGAAAGATGAGAAATTCCTCATTTTTCTTGTCATTGCTATCTCTATCAATTCTGTTATGAGCTAGAATTTTAGATTCAAATTTTATGAACCACAGTGTGCTTCTTTTTATATATTTTATATTTTAGGTCTTTCATATATTTTATAAATAATTCAATGACTTAATGCAAACTAGTTGTGTTTTCATTTTATACTACAGCGTGCCCAATTTTTAAGTTTCTTATATTAACTAATTTCTTGGTTGTCTGGAATATTTCAAATCCCCTCTCCTCCACACACAGGCAAACGAATACACACACAGGACAAGAAAGTGAGAAAGTGATAACCTGTTGGATGACACAGCCTAGCTAGCTTTAAATCTTTGCTGTTTAAACTACTTATAGTTTAAGCTATTTACATATCTTTAAGCTAGGTTCATGCGAATGAGATCGCTCTTTTGTGTAAACACAGAGTAGGTGGCAGTTATAGGAGTCATTTTGGTTCTGAATAAAAACTTTTGGAATATTATTATAATCTCTATTATGATTTCTATGCTGTCTGGATTGGGCAGAATTCCTCTTAACACCCACTGGTCCCAGTGCAGGACAATAGAATTTACCAGGAGACCACCACCCAGCTACATTAAGACTATCATTTAAGATCAAGAGAGGGGGTCTTGCTAGTTTGTCCTCCAGCAGGTGAGCATTTTCCTTTCAATAAATAGAAGACAGGATACTCAGAATCACCCTGGTGCAAAGTAGAAATAAGAAGGACCTTTTGAGTACCATCTAGATTCCATAAAGTCCATGAAATTATGATGTGAATTTACATCCATTAAGATGCATTTCTTTATCGAGTCCTCTCTCTTTCTCTCCAATGCTTTGACATAAAAGATAATCTCAAAGGAAGGGACTGAGCTTTAGCATTATCATTTTTTAGACCTGAAACAGAGGTGTGGTACTACCTGATATCTACACCTAAAAGCTGATTCCCTGATCTTTGTTAACACAACCCAACATGAAGAAAGGATTATGGCTTTTGGGTATATGAAGGAACTGACTGAGGAAGATCAATCCACCTTTGTTGGAGACCTGTGGTGTATCCTAGTTCATGATTGGGTGTCTGACCAAGCTGGGGAATCCCATTATCTTGGATTGTAGTAGCAGAGCTTGTTTTATTATTGGCAATTAGTAAAGGCTTTTGGAACTGAGCTGAACTTGTGGTTTGCTGTCTGACACTGGTCCTTGAGGTAAAGTGGAACTCACTCCCTGTTATTGTTGGGGACCCTGTGGCATCCTAACAAAAACCTTGCTAATTGCTTGCATCTTTTTAATTGCTATTTTAATAATATTCATATTATTCGATAGAAAAAATCAATGTATTGGAGCATGATTTGTTTTTCTAATGAAACAAAAGATCGTTATGAATCACTTTAAATTCCATTCACATAAAGTGGGCAGAATAAAAAAGAGAGAGAAGGACTGGTCACCTCTGATTCATATCAGGAAACATGAGGCATGATGTTAGAGAGAGGGTTTGTAGTTTAATTTTATTTTATAAAATAAAATATTATGAGTAATAATAATATAATAATATTATAAATAATTCTCATCCTGGATATAAAATATAAACATGCCAACAGCTATTAAATCGTACTTTAAATGGGTTAATTGTATAGTTTTAAAGTTACATCTCAATAAAGCCTTATGAAAATGAATCTTACTACCACCTTATGTGTACCTCCTTACCAAAATAAGGTTATTGTTTTCATTGTTGAATATTCTACTATTTTTTAGTAGTAGTAGAGTATTCAACAATGAAACAATGATCTGATTTGGGGGGAGGAGGCACACATAAAGTGGTAGTAAGATTCATTTTCATAAAGCTTTATTGAGATGTAATTTTAAAACTATACAATAAACCCATTTAAAGTACAATTTTGGGGGTTACATGCAGTAATACTCAGGGGTTACTACTGGCTCTGCACTCCGGGATCACTGCTGGTGGTGCTCAGGGGACCATATAGGATGCCGGGGATCAACACAGATTGTCCGCATGCAAGACAAATGCCCTACCCATTGTGCTATTTCTCCAGCCCCTCTTCTTTTTTCTTTTTCTTTTTTTTTGGGGGAGGGGTCACACCCAATGATGCTCAGGGGTTGCTCCTGCCTCTTTTCTCAGGAATTGTTCCTGGTGGTGCTCAGGGGACCATATGGGATGCCAGGATCGAACTCAGGTTGGCCGCATAAAGGGAAATGTCCTACCTGCTGTGCTATTATTCCAGCCCCCTCTTTCTCTATTTTGTGGTGCCAGGGATGGGCTTTACACATGAAAGGTAAGCTCTCTACTGATGAGTCACATTGCTGGCAGAACAAAATTGATTTGGTTTGGCTTTTGTTGGCCCACACCAGTAGCGCTAAAGGGCTACCCCTAGTGGATCCCTCCTAGACCTGCTATAGGCACTGTGCAATGTGGGCCTTCTGCATGTAAAGATTTTCAAGCCATATCTGTGGTCTGAAAATGAGGTTTTTTTTTTTTTGAGTAGTTCTTCCAAAATGTGCTGGAGCAGTATTTTGCCAACTGGTCATTTGTTTGTTTGTTTTGCTTTTTGAATCACTCCTGGCAATGCTCAGAGGTTACTCCTGGTTCTGCACTCAGGAATTCCTCCTGGTTGTGCTCAGGGGACATATGGGATGCCAGGGATCGAACCCAGGTCAGCCGCATGCAAGGCAAAAGCCCTACCCACTGTGCTATCGCTTCAGCCCCTAACTGGACTAGAGTTTCATTCAGTGGCCCAAGACTGCTGCCCAGAAACACTGAAGGGCCACGCCCTGTGTCACTCGGAGGGCATTTGGTACCAGGGATTGAGCTCGGTTGGGTGTGTACAAGGCATGCACCCTAACCATTGGTCCCAGAAAATGAATCTTTTTGGGGGTTGGGATACTCAGGGCTTATTCCTAGCACTGCACTAAGGGATCACTCCTAGTAGGTGTAGGGAACCAACTGTGTGGCATGCTGGAGATCTCACCTGGGTTGGCAATATGAGAGCAACTGTCTTACCCACTGTACCATTTATCCAGCTTAAAGAACTGCATTTTTCCAAAAGATTTTATTATAGTTTAGGTAACATGATTCAGAAATGAATTAAATCAAATACAGGGGCAGAGCTGCTACTGGCTTTCCCTGTGCCCAACTGATCATGAGCGCCCATGAGGGAAAACAGGTTCTAGCTCTGGCCCACCATCCCAGCAAAGCCTCACAGGAAGCCAGAGGAACCCCCACACCATGAGGGCCGCCATTTCCAACATCTGGACTCTACACTCATATGAGCTCCATCCAAGAGAAAAGCCAATCTCTCCCTGTTGCGGTTCATCAGTAAATGCACGAGATGAGAGCCTATTACTGAGAGTATGCCACCTGCATGGCAGAGCCTAGCAAGCTACCCATGTCATATTTGATATTCCCAAAACCAGTAACAATTATAGAACTCATTTCCGTGACCTGAATGAATGGTTTGAGACTCTTCATGTTCCTGGAGCGAGCAGATGCCCTTGGCTACACTAGCATGTGATAAGATGTATGGAGTTGTTGCTGCTGCCTGCTTGAGCAAATCGATGAACATCGGGAGACTAGTGATACAAGTGATACTCTACTATTAAATAAAAACATTTAGTTTTATGATACCTTTCAAAAGTCTAATTTGTTCCTCTGTTTTTAACATCTCTCTTCATCACCACGGTTTAAACTCAGATTATGAACTCAATAAAAATCTCATCAATTGGCATTTTATTCAAACCTAGCCAAATCTTACATGTGTTCAAAAAATTATCCCCAACATTGACTCTGAGTTCTATTTTGCTTTTATGTGTGTCTGTGAGCAACTGGCAATTTTACCCATTAGTCAAATTATTTCCTCAACAATTTCTCACATTCATGTCTAGAGACTTGCAACATTGTGATCATATGGAACATCAGATGTTGGGAAGCCACAGGGTTCCCCAACATATCAGGGAATGAGTTTCCTTTTACCTCAAGGAACAGTATCAGATGGACAAACCACAAGTTCGGCTCTGCTCTAAAAGCCTTAAATAATTACCAATAATAAAACAAGCTCTGCTACTATCATCCAAGATAATGGCATTCCACAGACCTCTAACTCTTGATCAGAACTCAGATCATGCACTTGGGCCCAGGTCTCCAACCAAAGTGAATGATCTACTTGGTGAGTCCCCTTTATATTCCCAATAGCCATAATCCTTTCTTCAGGGAGGGTAGGATCAACAAAGATCTATAAATCACCTTTTAAGAGTAGACATAGGGTGGTGCCACACCTGTTTCATTCTAAACAAATGATTATGCTGGGGCCTAGTCCCTTCCTCTGAGATTGTCTCTTTTGTCAAAGAACTAGAGAAAGAGACAGAGAGAGACAAAGAGAGAGAGAGAGAGAGAAAGAGTGAGAGAGAGAGAAAGAGAGAAAGGGCTGGTATAAAGAATGTATGTATATTCATGGGGAGAACAATAATAATTTCAGGTCATGGACTACTTCTTGCAATCTATATGGTACCCATAAGGTCCTTCTTATTTCAACTCTGCACCAGGGTGATTCTGAGTATTTTGTCCTCTGTTTACTAAAAGGGTGATGTTCACCTGCCTTTAGAAAAGGCAGATGATTGTCTCAATGTAGTATGGTGGTGGTCTCCTGGTAAATTCTAATTGACCCATGTTGGGACCCATAGGTGTTAAAAGGAATTGTGCCCAATCTAGATAGCATAGAAATCATAACAAAAATATTTCAAAAGTCATTAATTCAGAATCAAAATGACTCCTGTAACTGCCACATCCTCCACCAGTGTTTACACAAAAAGAGAGATTTCTCTAGCATGAGCCCTGGCTTAAAGACATGTAAATAGCTTAAACTATAAGTAGCTTAAATATCAAAAATCCCAAGCTAGCTAGGTCATGTCATTCAACAATCATGCTCTACCAAAACTCTATCTCAAAACCTTTCATTCAAAGATGAAACTTTCTAATGGTGGTATTTAAGGCAACAGAAAAGATTGAAGAGGTGTTAGGGGGTATAGAGGAAGGAGCCCTGAAATCAGAACCTGTGATTATGCCCTCCATGACTCCTGCTGAGTGTGGCAGTATTTTAATTATAACCCTCAGGGCTGCCATTTCTCCATGGAGTTCCTGTTGTTTACTTCAGGGAGCTATGGATAACTTTATATATGTTTTGGTATTTATATTTGCCCTCCAGATGCCCTCTCTTACAAATTAAAAGTGGTTAATTAAAACCAGTGCTTTAAAGGATGTAATCAATTCAAATTATTTTTATATTATATTACTTTGTTCAAGTCTTTTATGAACTTTGGCATTTTCCCATCTCTTTAATGCAATGCTAAAAATACTTTAATTTTCAAACATTTATGAAGTAAAGAAAGAAAAAGAAAAAGAAAAATACACACATTAAAATATGTTTTTTTAAGGTTTATATGTATTCTGATGGGATTTTTTTTTCATGGTGACCAGCAAGGATATAAAATACTTTAAAGGAACTCAGCACCACTCATCCAGCATCTGCTGGTCTAAGTGGATTTGAAACATTATTGGATGACACTCCACGATGAGCATCAGACAAAAGGAAAGCTTTGCCTCTCTAGGAGCTGAAATGTTGGAAGATGCACTCAAGGGCTTTAAAAGATCCTTCCAATGCCCTGCCCTTTGACCTCCCATCTCTAGACCAATACTTCATGATGTTTCAGTACAAGCTCTCAGTGTTAATAAATAGTTTCTGGTTGGTGGTAGAGGAAAGATTCCATAACCCCAATTAATCTGCTGGTATTAACTCTTCACATTTAAATCTTTAGCTATATTTGGTTTCTCTTACTTTACGTTTGCTTCAACCTAGATTTCTTTTCTTCTTGGGTCCATGACTATGAGTTAATCCCCTTCTTTGTGTTCAGTGTGTGATTCTTTCAGATTAAAACATATACTTTCCCATGGCTTTTTTGTTTTAAGCAGATCATCAAAAGTTCTCTTATAATTTTATCTCTTATACATGATGTGCCTTGGATATGACCGTGTCCTTTTCCACAGTCACATTTTGATTGGTCACCTTTCCTCAGTTCTGCAGTTACCATCATTCACATCGGGGTTGGTGTTTCTTGGGATCTTTCTTGCATTTCTGACTCACTTTAAGCTAATGGTCATCATGCTACCAGTATGCTACCAGTCTTCCTTCTTCCAATTAGCATATAACTCCTCCAGTTATTACAAAGTTTGCTTTGACTTCAGAAGAAGGACCTCTTCTTTGTTTCCACTGCCCTTTTGCAGCTTTTTCAGGAGGCATCAGTGTCAGGTATTGAGGCAATTTTTAATTATTGACTCATCAGCGTTAACTTGCCCTAGGAATAGAGAATCTGCTCTTTCCCATTTGTGCTATTGAGGGCAATGTCTGAGATATGATAAATAAATAAGAGTGTATGATGAATGTCTGATCCTCTTTGGGCCACAGGAGAAAACTGTCAGAACAACCATGCCACTTTCTCCCTTTAACGAGGTATCGTTATTGGAAGGAGCCACAGTTTCTGCTATGGAACAAGAAAATGCGCAAAGCATCCATTGTTTTCTAAGCCGACATGTGTAGGCTTAGTAAATCCTAAATTTTGGAGCTTGTCTGTTTGCATTCATTTTAACTTTATATTTAACTTTATGCATTTTAACTTTTTTTTTTTTTTTTTTGCTTTTTGGGTCACACGTGGCAATATTCAGGTGTTACTCCTGGCTCTGCACTCAGGAATTAATCCTGGCAGTGCTTGGGACCAATACCCACTGTACTATCGCTCCGGCCCTTCTCTGACCCATTTTAAAGGAACAACAAAAGTGAGGTTTCCACTCCAAAAACTTCATAGATATGACCTTGCTTCATCATTGTGGGATTCTCAGCAACAATCATCTCTCTGCTGGTCAGTTCTGTACTGCAATGTAGAAAAAGTGATTTCACTTTCACTGCATTTCATCATTGTCAGAAGTTCCTGATGAAACGATATGCATGGAAATACACAATGATAAATCTTTATTGGCATCAGTTAGGAGACATTTTAACAAATGTTTAAAATCTGGAAAGCTGGGCTTGGTCTTGCTCACTGCTGTATCGGCAGTATCTTAAAATAGCACCTGACACAAGACGTGCCCTCATTATATATTTGAGGAATAAATTGAAGGGGGGAAAGAAATGAGTTCAGCTTCTGCCATGCAGTTACTGTGTCTTATAAGGCTAATAAAGGGTGGATGAAACCTCCACGACCTCTGCTTTTGTGGGATTTAAAGTTTCATAGAAAATAGAGTGCTTAGAGCAAAGATATAAGCTAGATAGGAGTGGGGGAAAGAGAAAGACAATATGACAAAGTCTTGGTCTAAATTAAGTGAACTTTTGAAGATGTCAGAGTCATCTTGAGGGTGCAGCTCTTCTCTTTCATTTTCTACATGCTTTTACTTAGTGACCATTTATAGCCTGACTCTTCTTTCAGATAGATGCCCTATGGCATAGTTCTATTTAGCCCTGTTTTCACTCTTATGAAAATGTATCAGTGATTTCATAATAGTTATTCATTCCTCAAAGATTTGAGGAATATTTATTTAATTGCCAATGTCTGAAGAACAATTGGTTTTAGTGTTTAATAAGCCTTCAAAATGATTGGTTAAATAATAGTAAGCAGGCCAGAGTCATAGTACAGCGGCAGGGCACATGCCGTGCACACAGCCCTTCAGGGTTCAATGCACCACACACTAAATCATTCCCCAAGTTTTCCAGCAATGTTCTATGAGTAAGCCCTCAGCACCACTGGGTGTGGTCCATAATATATGACAACAAAATGTTGAACAGAATGCAATTGATGTCACAGATGCATTTGGTGAGAATTGACATTTTTAAATGATTACAGTTTCTATCTATCTAAATGCAGAATAATGTTGGTGGGAAAGGGCATTAGATTGGAAATATATTCAATATTCTCCTTTAAAATGATAATAATTCTGGGGCTGGAGCGATAGCCCAGCGGGTAGGGCATTTGATTTGCATGCGGCCAGCCCATGCCAGCCCCGGTTTGATCCCCGGCATATCATATGGCCCCCAAGCATCGCCAGGAGTAATTTCTGAATGCAGAGCCAGGAGTAACCCCTGAGCATTGCCGGGTGTGACCCAAAAAGCAAAAAAATATATAAATAAATAAAATGATAATAATTCTTAGCCTTTTGTAGATTCTTTTTGTCAGAGAAAGCATTCTTCTAATCCCAGATTGAGTGCTTGTTTATTTTAATTTTGTTTCATTTGGGGCTAATGGTATTCTGTCACAGTATCAGGGAAAGGAGATAGGTAGTGATTCTAGGTGACCATCTGTGATGCTGACCTTGACCACATCAAGGAAACAGCTTATATCCTGTATTACCTTCTGGACCTCATTTTGAAAGTATTCTTTTTATTGGAAAAGTGTTGCAATATACCATATACATCACAGTCTATTGAGAGGGTGATATTATTTTCCACTATGTACCACTTGTATCACTTGCCTTCCCCTTGTTCATCAATTTGCTAGAGCGGGCACCAGTACCATTTCCACACATCCTGTTGAAATCAAGTGTGGCAAAAGGGCATCTACTCTCTCCAGGGATATGAAGAGCCTCAAACCATTCCTTCAGGTCATGGGAATGAGGTCTATAATTGTTACTGGTTTTTGGCATATCAAATACAACACGGGTAGCTTGCCAGGTTCTGCTCTGATGGTGGTACACTCTCAGTATAAGACTCTCATCTCAAGCATTTATTGAGGAACCTCAATGGGGGAGAGATCAGCTTTTCTCTTGGGTGGAGCTCTGAGGAGCTGTGGAGTCGGATGTTGAGAATGACTGACCTCATTATGTGGGGTTTCCTCTGGCTTCTTACTAGGCTCACTGGAATGACAGGCCACAGCTAGAACTTGCCTAGAACTGTATACAGTTCTAAAAGATCCTAGGAAGTTCCAGTACTATAGAAGACTGTCATGAGCCGCTCTGTGACCACATGCCAGTGGAGCTGTGGGTCTGGAGTGTCTCTCTTCTGGGGTTGCTGGCTGTGGTGGTTGGGGGCTCGCAGTCACACCCACCCACATGAAGGTGGAGGAATGGGACAAGGAGCCCAAATACCTGCTCCATGTCTGGCCAGCGTGGCCCTCCCTGCATGTGTGGCGAACCCCTGGAGTTATGTTGGACTGGGCCAGGCGCTGGCCGAGCCTTCCAATACCTTCCGAACTCCATGGGCTGCTTCCATATGGGGCCAAGTGGCACAGCTGTGGGTCTGGACTGGTTGGGTCTGGAGTGTCTCTCTTCTGTGTCTCTCTTAGATACACAGTGCCTACTGTGTATATATTAAATTATTTTAATTATGTATTTTTAATTACAATTCTGTTCATAACAGGGATTTATGCATACAACATTCCAATACTATACCCTCCAGCAGAGTGACTACTTCCCTCCACCATTAGCCCAATGTCCCATCCTGCAGTAATCAGGTTCTGTTGTCTCTGGTCAATATTCTCCCCTCAATATGTTTCTTTATATCCGTAGGATATAAAGAAACATATTCTGCATCTGATCATCCCAATGTGACTAGCTTCGCTGATATGTTATCTTAAAGTTCTGTCCACATACATAAAATTCAGGACTAAATCTTTTATTTTAATACTGAATACTATTCTGTGTGCCACAATCATTTTTATTCAGTCATCTCTTGTTGAACACTTAGGTTGTTTTTGGAATAGTACTGCACTGAACATAGGAGTAGAAATATCTGTACTGTTTATGGTTTCAAATATTAGCATACAACATAGAATGTGCTCTAAGATTTATCCAATTCATTTTGAGTTCTTAATTTTTTATTCATATAAAGTAGAACTAATTGCCAGTATTGTGTTTTGTTCTTTGACCTGCTGGGTGTGGCCTAACCCTTTCACACCCATTGAGCACAGCAAAAAAAAATGTGTATTTGGCTTCTGTTCATACTATTAATTTCTTTTCTGAGGAAATTTCTTGTATATTTACTAAACCTACAATTATTTAACACCTTAATATTTTTTATTATTTCCTTTTAATTCTCAGACACTAATTTAATACCTAAATTTGTTCAAATTCATTCTCTGCTGTTTTTACTTAAAATACTTCAAATACTGATGTTTCTAATATTATGTATAAATATTTATTAAAAATACTTGACTTTGTTGAAGACACATTACAGAAACTTTAAAATCAGTTCTCCTCAGAGTACTGATTTTTTTTTTATTTATTTAATTTTATTATTTCCCCCCAAAAATATAATTACACCATTTTAGACATACAATTGAAAGATGCTCATGTAGAGTTTTGCTTCTACAGTGTTCCAACACCCGTCCCTCCACCCAAACCCATCTCCCATCACCAATGTCCCCACCTCCCTCCCCTCTCCCACACCTCAACTACTTGGCGGGTTCTGTATGTCATTTCTCTCCTCTTTATCTCTCCCTCCCCCGAACTTTCCTGCTCTTCGTGGAATGCAGTGCATTAAAAGACATCACTGTTTCCACTATTTTAAATGGACCGCGCGGCTGCTTGTGGCCGCGCGACCTGGGCTCAAACTGGATTTGCTCTGTTAATCTGGTAGTGAGAGAGTTTCTCAGCGTCCAGACAGGGAAAATGGTGACTAGTGTGATGGGCGAGTCTCATCTGGCTGCTTCCTGGACCCCCGAGAGGTGACGGGCCCACTCCCAAAACCCGTCTGCCCTCCTGGGGGTCCCATATTCAGCTGGGCCCGGGACGAGCCGAGTTCTCTATAGTGATTGTTTCTTATCAGGCATGAAATTACTGATTAATCACCACTTGGTTTTCATCAGGCTTTATACTTTGTGTAGGGTGTCCAATTTCAACTTTACCTTTCATTTTAGGTATATTTTTAGTGCTAGTGTTACTTATTACTGCATAAGGCATTACCCCCATGGACTATTAATAAAACTATTAGAGTTTTGTTAGTCCTCTGACATAGCAGAATTAAAACTGTTGTTTATTTCATGTAAATGACATCAGGTATAATCTCTGGACTTTCAGCTTAGTCATGGGTGATTTGGAACATTACAGACAAATTTACAGTTTAAGGGAATATACTTAAGATAAGTATAAATAGAAATTTGGAAACAGACTTCTTATATCCCTGCTTTTTCAAAATCTCACCACTAATTTTTCAGTATTCTAACAGCTTTATATTTCAGACCTCTCAATTCTCAAATCAACAGAGCTGCAGTGCCCTCTTGTCTCTTTCTGGTCTTGCTGGATGCTGCTGCAGAAAAAGCAACATTCTCGGATGATAAAGATTATGAAATTAAGTATTCCATAAAAGATCCCTCTCTTTCAATGATAGCATCTTCTTGGTTCTGCTTGCTTTTGGTTATTCTAGTGTTTTAATAACCATATGTTTAATGCATGAACACATGTGTGTATTTGTGTATGTACTCATATAACTGTGTAAATATATACTGATATGTGCCAATTATCTCTGTATCTCTTATGGCTTAACCCTTTTTGAAACTGAGATTATGAATTTTTTTCTCTACATTGGATATCTACTACTGAAAAATGCTTTCATGTTTTCAAAAAACATTACAGTTCTCATAATACCTACAGCCATATTTTACCCATTTTCAAAACTAAACCCTTTTTATCAATTAAGAATTAACAGGCTAATAACATGAGTAAATATAAGCATCTGCCTCTCAAGGTGTTGTAGGTGTGGCTGCAGTGCCCAGCTCCTTTGACAGGTGGCAGACAGGAGACAGGCTTGTCTACACCCAGGGCTCTGCCCCATGGAACCTGGATGGTTGATGGTTTGACATAGAAAAAGACTGGGTCCCCTGTGATGAATCCAGAGCCATATCAGAGACTGGCAAGCTACCTGTGGCATTTGATATGTCAAAACAGTAACAATAATGTTCCTCATTCCAACAAATGGTGAAATTATGGCACCTGCTCCAGCAAATAGATAAACAACAAGAAGACAAGTTACAAGTTACAAATATAAGCATAAGTGTGATAAATGAGTTTGTATCCCATTGCTTTTTAAAAACTGAGCATATACATACAATAAATCTACAAATGTTTGTTTTTTCACTAATTTTTTAGAATTCATGGAATCCTTAAATATATCCATAAAATATTATTGAAACAATTTTTAAAACAGTCATAAAACCATCTCTTCTCCTGTGAATATCTAAATATTTTCCTTCTTTGTTTTTATTCAATACAATGTTGTGCAACACAAACAAGTAATATGTAGTTACTTGAATTTAACTTATTTTCTTTTTATTGGATTTTTATTATTATTCTTAAGCCATTTTTATTGAGATACTGTGGCTTATTCTACTGTGAATTATATTTTATTGCATACATCATTCTATTATATTCTGCTTAAAAAATCCTGTTGGCTATAACAAAGTAGTAGGGTAGAAAGATCACTCTTTCTCTACTTATATTTGACTCATGATATCTATATAATTGTTGTTTTGCCTAATGCAATGTTTTTAAATTGGTTGAGAGTCAGTTGTAGTGATTTACAAATAGCCTATTCCTCTCCTTTTACTTTAAGAAACAAATAACCATGCAGAGTATTTAAGTCTATTTAAATTCAGCTAAAAAGAAATGAAGGGAAAGGAAAACCTACCTTATTGGTGCATTATAAAAAAGTAAAAATTAAACATAGTGTTATGTTCCACCTTTGTATCAAGGGTAGAGTTATATCCTGGTACAGACATTCTGCTTTTTTGAAGTAGATTCTTAGAAGAGATGTGATGATTTTTAAAAGCATCGTCTGAATCTCATGTTGTTTGGTGGGGTCCAGAATTAGATCTACAGGGCTATTTATAAACTGGAAAGAAACAATGATAACCAGGCAAGTTCTCTTGTGTATCTGTGGTTTGTCAGCTCTTCAAGTGCCTTTGAAGTCATACACACATAAACACACACACACACACACACACACAAACACACGCACTTAAGCCATGTAAAAATAAAGTCAAATTTTCTTCCACTTTAAAGCATTTCAGAAACATCAGGAGTTAATTTTTTATTGGCTTATGACCTCTGAAATAGAGGTCTAATTTCACTGCGATTAACAAATCCAATTAATTTTGTGGATTAATATATTTAGCCAGTAGACAATTAATCTCAGGGAAATCCACATGCCTTTTGGACTATTTCTTCTATACCACGAAAATCTACTTATATATTAGGGAAAGTTTTATTGTAAATTGTCTTTGCCTTGTGTCTTACATATAAGACCTCAAGCTTTAGCATATCATACAATACTTTGATCTATTAATTTCTTAAATTAAAATCACTTTTTTGAGATCATGAACTACTTAAGAAAATTACTATTTCTTTGAAGTTGTGGCATGCGCCAGACCCGTTCCCTCAAGTCCATTGTGACACTGAAGGAGCTGGACACCAGTTTGGAAGAAACAGGAATCATCATAATAAGAGAAGCGACAGGAACCCCACAAGGAAAAGCAAGCATCCAGAGGACCACCCCCCCCCCACCACCACAGTATGAGGGCAGCCATCTCTAACATCCAAACTCCACAGTTCTTCAGAGCTCCACCCAAGAGAAAAGAAGATATCTCCCTGTTGTGGTTCATCACTAAATGCATTAATTGAGAGCCTACTACTGGGAGTATCCCATCCACATGGCAGGGCCTGGCAAGCTACCTGTGTTGTGTTTGGTGTGCCAAAAACCAGTAACAATTATAGACCTCATTCCCATGACCTGAACGAATGGTTGGAGGCGAATGGTTTGAGGCTCTTTGTGTTCCTGGAGTGAGCAGATGCCCTTGGGCTACACTAGCATGTGACAGGACATATTGACATGTTACTGGTGCCCACCCGAGCAAATCCATGAACAACGGGAAGACAAGTGACAAGTGACAAGTGAAAGCCGGAGAGACACTACAGTGTGTGGCCATGCAAGGTTCAATATGAGCCCCCCCACATGGTCCGTCAAGCATCACAGAAGTAATTCCTGATCGCAGAGCAGAAATAATCCCTGAGCATTACTGGGTGTGACACAAAATAAGCTGGGAAAAAAATTACCATGGATGTTTCTTATAAATGACTCCCTGAATCCTTAGCGGGCTGGGGGGGTGGTGGTAGGTCGAGAGGCAGAGAGAGCGAGAGAGAGAGAGACAGAGACAGAGACAGAGACAGACAGTTACAGAGAGAGAGAGAGAGAAGAGAGAGAGAGAGATAGAGAGAGAGAGAGAGAGAGACCAATCATCCTGGATTGGGGATTTCACCAAAAGTGAATCTGATTTTATATTTATCAAATGCTCATTGTTTATTGAGTCAGTAAAAATCTTCCAATCATATTCCATTGCTTAAAATTATAAATATTAATCAATTTTCTCTCAAGAAGAGTAACTTAGCAGGCATCTGCAAAATGATGGCTTGATGATGGAGTTAATCTTAGAATGAGGGTATCATTCCAGGAAGATACCTCTCTTTTTTAAAGAAAAATCTGGAAAAGAAACTGAATTCAGGTTTGTGACAAGAATCAGCTAACTAAATTGAAGTGAAAGGGAGCTATTGATTATAATTCAATACGAGCTCCATAAAGTAAATATTGAGGAAGTTAGAAAGCATTTAAGTAGAAACAAGATTGCTTTACCTTGAAAGGGGCCATGTTCCAAGATTTGATTGGATCTTTGAAAATTGACTCCATTTATTTACTAGGCTGCACTTTACAAGTGAAAACAAAGCTTGAAATGTCCTTTTTAGCTTCCAGTTCCTCAATCAAGACTAGGCCTTCCTTAATCTCTGTTTTAAGACAGGCATTTCATTGGTCCATTCTTCCAAAAGAAGTAAACATGCCCAATCAACATTTTATTTAATCTTGTTCATTAAGCATTCAAGGCAATCAGAAGGTTAAATTACACAGAACAAACACCAGTTACTGGTGTTCATGTAATAGGAAGAGGAAGCGTCCCTGGAGGGCAGAGAGAATGGCATGGCTGGTAATTTTGTGAATTGTATCATTAATAAAATATATTTTATTCTATTTGATGCTGACTTAAGGAAGGTTCCTGTGTGATGATTACATTTTTAAGCAGGCAATTTTTTTTTATGGCTTTACCCAAGGCTAAAGGGAAATCTAATACAAAATTCAACAAGACTTAGCTGAAATGCCCATTAAAATTTTAGTTGTGTCCTTTTAGGAGTTTTTAAGAGCTATAAATTCAAAGTTGCCCAAGATGGAAAAGAAAATGTAACTTTAACAATTGTGTGACTCATAGTAGAGAACCTTCCAAAGAAAAGTACAGTAGTCTTTTATTTTTTTTTTTAGTAGAACACTTAAAAGCTTCTATTTTTCTGTTTAATAATATATAAAGGAAATTTGTATTTAGACATAGGTTCTTGACAATACTATTTTCTTAATTTTACTGGGACGTATCTATTAAATTATCTTAAAAATATGCCATCTTATTTTATTAATATATCTAAAACATAAAAATGCTTTATCATTAAGTAATTAACTCCCCAATCTACATAATTATATTTTAATTGATATCAATCACTTTTGGTTTTGTTAATGTTACAGGAAATTATGTAAGCAATATTCAAAGCAAGATATACTAGACTGTTGGATGACAGACCTAGCTAGCATGGGAGCTTTGCTTTTTTTTCTCCACTCACAGTTTAATCTATTTACATGTTAAGCCAGGGTTCATACTAATGAGATCTCTCTTCTATGTAAACACTCTCTCTTCTGTGTAAACACTCTCTTTTCTATGTAAACACTGATGGAGGGTATGGCAGTTACAGAAGTCACCTTGACTGTGAATGAGTAACTTCTGACTTACTATTATACATCTACTAAGCCTTCTATGTTATCTAGATTGGGCACAGTTTTCTTTAAGCCCACAGGATGCAGTGTGGGACAATTAGAATTTAACAGGAGACTACCACCCTGGCTATATTGAGATTATCATTTAAGACTATAGGAAGGATCATACTAGTTTGCCCTCAAGCAGGCAAGTATGATCTTTCAGTATTCAGAGAACAAGATACTCAGAATCACCCTGGTGCAGATAATAAGAAGGATCTGTGGGTACCATCTAGATTATATGAAGCCATGAAATTAAGATATGTATTACCTAAACCAGACCCCCCCTCTCTCTCCAGTGTTTTACATAAGAGATAATCTCAGAAGAAGGCATTAGTCCTTGGCATAATCCTTTGTTTATACCTGTAGTAGGGTGTGGCACCACCCTTCTACTCTCTTCTACTATCTAGAAGCTGTTTGGGGTTCTTTGTTGAAAGGATCCTCCCTAAAGTTCAAATTACTTTTGTGTATATAAGGGGACTGACTTGAGGTACTACTTTCTCTTTGGCTCGACTCCTTTCTGGTAGAATCCTCTTTGGTGGGAGACTTGAGTTCTCGTCTAAGTTCTGACCAGAGCTAGAGTTCTTTCATTATATTGGATTGCGATGGTAGAGCTTTTGTACTATTAAAAGCCTTTTTGGAACTGTGCCAGACTCCTGAGGTTTCATCTGTTCCCCTGCGGCCTTAGAGGTAGAAGAGAACTTCTGCCCTGATACTGTTGGGGACCCCAGCAGGTCCCCAACACTAGACATCATTCTGAGAATGTATTGTCTTTGACTCCTAGCATGCAATCAATTCTAAAAAAAGAATGGAATTTAAAAAAGTGTCCCTGCATTTTTAGAGTCAAAGTTCTACAATGAAAATTTATTATCTTTAATTTAAATTAAGAATCAAACTGCCATACATTAATCTTAATATCTCTTAATTCAACATGTAATAAGTTTATTCCATGTGCAAGATGTTGCTCCAGAAACTAAGTGATAGTTAAATAGGTTCGATCTTTCTTAAGAGTCTGTAATTTATAGGAGAAATAGGTAATATTTATAAATACCTATTTATTATTAAATAGGTATTTATTCACAAATACCCATACCATCAAAAGAAAGAAAACAAAAACAATGCTCAAATGTTAGTGTGGTGGCTAACAGTATGAAAAAACAGGGACTGGAGTCAAATATTAAGCTTTCCAATTTACTGTTAACCTAGGATAAATTATTTATCTTCTCTTGCTTTAGATATTTCTTTTAAAAGTTAATGAACAAAATGATTATGGGGGACATCATTGATAATACATTTAAGAAAAATCTCAAGTGACAAAGCAAACTAGCTCCACAACATCTGAGGAAGGTGGTTCGGTAAATGAGATTATAGTGTCCCCAACCCTTAGTCTATTTAATAAGGGGAAGAAGTAGAAGGAAGAAGGAGTAAGAAGGAAGGAGAGGAGGAGAATGAAGGAGAAGGAAGAGGAGGAATAGGAGGAGGGGAACATGGAGAGACGTGAAGGAGGAGGGGGGAAAAGAGGAGGAAGAAGTGGAGGAGAAGAGGACGTGGAAGAGAAAAAAGAGGATGAAGAGATGCGGAGGTAGAAGAGGAGGAGGCAAAGGAGAAAGAGAAGGAGGAAATGGAAGAAGAGGAGGAAGAGGAGAAATTTGAGATGTGATAGCTGAAATGACATCATTTTACAAATGTGCTGTGTGTCAGGCAAAAATACTATCTCACAATTTGTAGCTAAGCAAATAGTAAGGTATGATCTATTTAGTTGCATATTGAGAGTAGATTCAAGTTTTGCAAAAGATTAAAAAAAGAGAAACAATTTAGGTCAATCTAGCAATAATTTAGGGAAGAGCAAATGACTACTTGAGCAGAGAGTTTAGAACAGAGAATATGGTAACGGAGAATTTGAATATAGATTATAGTAAAGGAAACAGGGGTTGCTAAACAATGTTCTGACCAATTTTCCCAAGCAACTGGTTTACACAGTTGCCATTGCAGTAGGTAGAATATGTTTAGAAGAGAAGATTTTATTATTGGTTGGAGGAAGGTTAAGTTTGAATTGCTTGCCTTTCAGTGGATGTGCTGAGTATAATAAAATTAGGCAGTAATATAAACAAGTATGGAATTTATTTATTTCTACCAAGAGAAAGACTATTTTGGGGGACAGCAGCATAAGGATTCTATTCAAGGCTAGGTTATTGAATAAGATCATTAGGAGTAGATGCTAAAGATTAGTCATCTGAATTCTAAGTTTCATATCATTTAGGAGGCAAGGAGATGAGAAAAAAAAATGAGAAGTCTAAGAAGCAGAAGCAGGAATTAAGGAAGGGGTAGAAAGGAAAATGTGAAAACAGTGAGGTCACGTATAGGAAATATTTCCAGCAGGAATGTGAATTTGATTATGCTGTTTTAATATGCATCGAGTCACATAACTAAGGACTGACCGTTAGGTCTAGCAACACGAAGGATTTTTATGAGCTTTATAAGAGCAATTTTATTAATGTTTTACAGCAAAAACTCTATTGGAGTACTGTTGCAGAACACTGCTGCCTAGAGCCTCTACTTCTGGCCTGGAGTTGCCTTCTGCAGGCCACTTTGTAGATTGGAGGAGGATAGTTTAAATGTGGCAGCATATCTGACCACACATTCTATACTGGCTGGTATAAATATTCTCTCATGCTGCCACAATCATCATGGGACTAGCTAGATCTTACTTGTATATTTGCCTGACCAAGTTGGATCTTTTAAGTAATTAGACCAGAGAGAAATGCAGTTTGCCTCCAAGCAAGAAAACATGGTTCTCTGATAACTCAAAGGCTGGCATACAGAACAACCATAAAGTAAAGATGAGACTCTTGTGAAGGCTTGGAGAAATATATAACTGGCTATAGAATATTCTTTGGTACAGATGGATGCCTTTTTACTCTGAGGTACAGTTCATCTCAGAATTCACTCCTCCACTCTACCCTGCAGGGTCACTTCCTATGAAGATCTTGATCTGCAACATTAACATCTCAACTGGCCTAAGTGAGGTACTGGGAGAAATTATCTGCGGGAATTTGACCCTGATGGATTTCCATTGGAGTGGGAGGTCTGGGTTGAAGGGATATAAAAACTCGCCTGCTTCCTTTCTCGTTCTCTCTCTTTTGCCCCTTTTCTGTTGGTGATCCCCTGCTTCCTCTTCGCTGTCTCCTCTCTGCAGGGTATTAACATGTGGTGGCAGCCATCTTGGCCTACACTTGGCTGGGAACAGCTGGGAACCCCAATTTCAGGGTTTTCCCTATTGCTGATTTGTATGCAAGTGTTAAGTAAAGCATTTTGAAACTTTGCCAGATTCTTGTGTCTTTCTTGTCCACTGGCCACCAATCCCCTGGGACAGAAGGGGAACCCTGCCTCTGCTCCTGGGTTTTGTGCAGGATGCCCCAGTGTCGGGGCGCTCCGCCGGGGTCCCCGACAGTGCCGGGAAGCGAAGTTCCCTTCTACCTCCGAAGCCGGCGAGGAATGGATGAGCACTCAGGGATCCGATGAGGTTTTAAAAAGACTTTACTTATCACAGGTTCAGGCATACAAATCAGCAAAAGGAAAAACCCGATGCTTAGGATTCCAGGCTAGAACCCCAGCCACGTGTAGGCCAAGATGGCGACCACCACGTGCAAAGGCTTTGGGAAAGGAGAAGAACACTTCCAAGCAGGGCGACCGCTCACAGCGAGCACAGCCCCCAAAGAAGCGCGGGAGAGTGAAAACCGGCTAGTTTATATCCCTTCAACTCAGACCTTCCTCCCATTGTTATGGAAAGCAGGGAGTGTTAAATGTCCTTAGATAATCCCTCCCTGCACCTCACCTAGGCCCTTTAGTGTGCTAATGCAGCGGCCCTTAAAGGAGTCCTGCAACAACTCCCCTGATTAGTTTACTAATAAAAATTGAAAAGGTAAGAAATATTTAGTAATGTACAGAAAATTAAGATAAGAAAAAACAATTCGAATTACAAAATGATAATACATGTTACTTTAGGATCCTAACTTGTTTTTGGACCCAAAGCAAAGTTCAAGACAAAGTGTTTTTAGCTGTCTGATTATAACGGACTATCGTTTGCACTGTCCATAATTTGTGAGAGTCAATTTGCTATATTTTGTGTAAAGTCTGTGGGGCTACTTCTGGAACAGCAATAGCGGTGATCATATGAGTATGAGTCTCTGGAGAGCAGCGATCAGGAACTCGTTGAATTGTCAGGAACACTGGATCGGGTCTCATGAACACTGGAACAAGTATCTCGAATTCTGGAACAGGAGTCTTGAGTGCTGGAACAGGTGTCGGGAACATCGGTGTGGTATCTTGAACTCTGGAACAGGAGTCTTGAGCGCTGGAGCAGGTGTCCGGAACATCGGTGTGATATCTTGAACTCTGGAACAGGAGTCTTGAGCGCTGGAGCAGGTGTCTGGAACATCGGTGTGGGCGTCTTGCAGGGGCTTCTTCAGCAAGGGAACATTGGCACCGGTAACTGTACCTGTAGCTTAGGCGAGACAAAAACACTTTTCGAGGTTAATCACAAGTAGAGATTTTAAGGCTTTGTAGGGATTCAAGTCTGGGATGGAGAGAAGAATATAAAGAAGCTCCAACATGGGTGGAGCAGGGAAATAAGTATGAGAATTGATGATTTTAAAATTGATAAATCTAGTGGATCAGCAGTGGAGTTGATGAATGTAATAGAGGTTTGTAGTGGTCAGAAACTGAGAAGGTAGTAGTTGAGACATAACATAGACACAACATTAATCACAAACATAATGGTGGCCACCACATGCACACACACGCACACATACATTTGATCGATCAATATCTTACAGCTGTATATGTGACCCATTTAGGGTGATAAATGGTAACGAGTCAAGCGCTTCATAAATATAAAGCCGGCAAATGATGGTGAGAAAGTGTCTTTTCCTGTGAATAGAGCATTGGGAAAAATTAGTTTTGCAAATTATTAAATTTTTAGCGAGCACTGTTTTAGGAGTCTCGGAGTATTGAGCACTGTAGCGCAGGTTTACTGGATTCGAATATCTCATCCTGTGAACAGAATCATTAGAAAAACAATTTTTTATTGATTTAGCAAACATTTTTGTAATGAGCACTGTGATCAGAGTCCACCCATTTTCCACCCTTTTTTTTTTTTGTAAGAAAGAAAATATTTAGGCTGTAAGGCAAGATATTAGACATGAACCATGATCACAGACTGCAAAACAAGATCATTATTAAAAGGAACCAATCCAGGAAGTTTAAACAGCAACTTGCAATTTAAAATTTAAGACTTTATATTGAAAGAATTAATTGTTTTCTGATTCTTGGAGAATTCTAGTCTTAACAAGTCGCAGAGGGACCCAGAGTTTCTTGGCAGGGTTATCGTCTGTAGAAATGAAAGCATAGCCTCTTCCCCGAATGAGGAGGTGACCTGCAATCCATTTATCATCAATTTTCACCCAGATAGGTGAATTGACTGTTTTTTGAGTTTGCATATCTTCTTGAAAGTGACGTTCAGCCGCGGTATAGGGATCTCCTTGAGGTATATTTAAGAAGTTTAAGGTGAATAATGTTAAAGATAAAGAATCCATTGGAGGCATGCTTGTTTTTCGTTGCTTTAATAGCTGAGTTTTAAGTGTTCTGTGGGCACGTTCAACTATTCCTTGTCCTTGTGGATTATATGGAATTCCTGTAATATGTTTGATCTGCCATTCCTCGCAAAAGGATTTGAAGGTTTTGCTGGTGTAAGCAGGACCATTATCTGTTTTTATGGTATGGGGAATACCCATGACGGAGAAGCACTGGAGTAAAAATGAACAAACAGATTTAGCTCTTTCAGACGTCATAGGAACAGCCCATATGAACCGGGAATATGTATCGATGACCACATGAAGGAAAGGTTTGTTGGGAAATAAGTTAGTATGAGTTATATCCATCTGCCACAATTGGTTTGTCTGTAAACCTCGAGGATTTGCTCCTGCTACATGAGATGTACAATGTAAAGGAGCACAGACAGGACAGTTGCGGACAATTTGTCTAGCTTGTCTCCATGGGATGCCATGGTGTACATGAAGGCGGCGGGCATTTGTATGTAGAGTCTGGTGCTCTTCCTCAGCTGATTTAAATACTGGTGCTGCCAAGAGATCTGCTGCTTCGTTTCCTCGAACCATTGGTCCGGGAGTCGGCTGTGAGAACGGATGTGGGAGATGTATATAGGGAATGTTCTATTTCGGAGGAGATCTTGTAGTTTATGGAGCAGCTCCTGAATTATAGGATTATGGGCATTTAAAGAAGCAGTGACAATTCCAGGAAATAAACCAACTACATATGCAGAATCACTCACCACATTACATGGGCCAGATATATGGGATAGTAAATGTATCAGGGTGGCGAGTTCCACTTGTTGGGCAGATTTATAATTTGTATGCACAGTAGTGGTCAACGAAGGACCTGTAATTCCACCCCTTCCTGATGAGGAGCCATCAATATAATACACTGGAGCATCAGGAATGGGAGAGGAGCGGACAATGGTGGAAATTATAAAAGGTGTCCTTTTCAGAAATTCCCAGGTTTTTCCAGCTGGGTAATGATAAGATATTTCTCCTGAAAAATCTGCTAAAGCTCTCTGAAGGATTTCACTGAGTGGTAAAACAGCTTCAATTTCTTTTTTAGGGTCAGGTAGTACAATTACATGGGGATCATGTCCAAGTAATACTTGGGTTCTTGATCTTCCCTTAATTATAAGGTTAGCTATCATCTCAAGGTAAGGTGTAGCAGTACGATTCTGCTTGTTATGTAAGTAGACCCATTCTAACGGTCCAGATAATTGGGCTATAGCAGCAGTTGGAGACTCGGGAGTGTTGAAGACCAAGAACCATACCTTTTCTCCGGGATTAAATCTGGAGAGGTAAGATTTTTGAAGCCGATTCATGAAAAAATCTAATTCCTTCTGAGCTTTAGGAGTTAGCTGCCTTGGGCTATTTAGAGCAGGATCACCTTCAAGGGTGTGGAACAGGTTACTGAGCTCACAGTTAGGAATACCAAGGGAGGGGCGCACCCAGTTGATATCCCCCAGCAGTTTTTGAAAATCATTCAAGGTTTTGAGCCTTTTCTGACTAATGGAGATCTTTTTGAGGACGCACTGTAGTGCGGTCAAGAGCATAGCCCAAATATTCATATGGAGGCTGCATCTGGATTTTCTCCGGAGCTACTTGTAAGCCAGCCTCTGGTAAAACTGTCATTACATCATTATATAAATTCTGGAGATCTCTGGAATTATCACAAGCTAGCAGGATATCATCCATGTAGTGGATGATGTATGCACCAGGAAATTTAGCACGAATGGGTCGCAAAACCTCATCAACAAAGTGTTGACACATCGTAGGTGAATTAGTCATTCCTTGGGGCAATACTGTCCACTGAAACCTACGTAAAGGACCTTTATGATTAATGGAAGGGACTGAAAATGCAAACCTTTTCCGATCATCTGGGTGGATAGGTATGCTGTAAAAGCAGTCTTTTAAATCTATGATAATTAGCGGCCAATCCTTAGGAATAGCTGCTGGAGAGGGGAGCCCAGGTTGTAGGGCTCCCATGGGGACCATAGTAGAATTTACATTCCTTAAGTCAATCAGCAAACGCCATTTGCCTGATTTTTTCTGTATTACAAAAACAGGGAGAATTCCATTCTGAAAACGTTTCCTCAATATGTCCTAATTTCAGCTGTTCTTCCACTAGATTTGTTAGCGCCTCTAACTTTTTGGTATTGAGGGGCCACTGTGGTGTCCATATAGGTTTGTCAGACTTCCACTGAATGCGGATAGGTAGTGGGCGCTTAACCACAGCGGCCCCAATTAAAAAGGGTTACTCCGGTGTTAGGCTTATTATGGAGAGCTGGAATTGGTGCTCGACGGGAATTGGACGAGGTATGTGGATTACTGCCCCCCCACTGCTCCAGCATGTCTCGACCCCCATAAAGTTAAAGGCATAGGGGCTATATAAGGCTGGACCATGGCTACATTCCCTTCAGGGCCAATACACGGCAGCCACCTGGCACTCTGTCGGAGAAGAGAGGAGGAGATATTGCCTACCCCGCTCAGGCTATGGGACACTTTCTTTAGGGCCCAGTTAGAGGGCCAATACTTGGTGGAGATTATGGATATGTCTGCCCCCTGTATCCAACATGCCTTTGAATTTCCTTTTATAAATTTCGATGGGTATAACCGGCCGCTTGGCCTGAGAAATTCTGGCAGTGTACCCAACTAGATAGTTAGCAGGTGGCTGGTGGGCTTGGTTCTGTGTGGCTGCATAACCAACAATGAAGTTGGCAGAATGGTTGGTACTGTTTAAGCCACCAGCTGTAGGGTGTTCGGACTTACTACACGGATCCTCAAAAAATAATAATAGTTTAGCAAGTGGTTCCCCTTTTTAAAAAGTCCATTTAGTTGGCACAGATATTGACAGTATTATCTCTCCATGAGATTCAGGATCCAGAAGTCCGAAATGCACCATAATTCCCTTAAATTTCAGCCAGTCGCTCCCCTGAATTAAACCCATACTACCTGGGGAGCAGGTCCTTTTATCCCTGTTTTTAGCATGTAGGGGTCTTGACTTGGGTATATTGTGACAGTCTTAGGGCAGAGAATGTCGAGACTGCCACTGCCTGATGGGGGTAGGCCAGAGAGCATTTATTGACTGTAATTCTGTGGATTCTGATTCGGAGGATACTGGGCAGGTGGAATGAAGGAGAGTGCCCCTGGATTCAGCTGGGCCTGGGGCTGGCCCCCACCCAGTTTCCCGCATTAGGGGAGGCATAGATGTTATTTGAGCCTGCGGAGCTTGTGGAACCTGGGAGGGGGCCCATGTAACATTTCCTATAAAGGGATTATTAGAATGTTGCCCTGTATTGATAATTGTAGAAGATGGGCAATCTCTACGGGTGTGTCCCTTCTTTCCGCAGATAAAGCAGGTTATCTGTCCAGATGAAGCCTGAGGCTGACTTCGCCTCCAAGACCGACAGTCTCTGGCCCAATGTTTTCCTTTTCTGCACCTTGGGCATGGTCCAGGTGGGGCCCTTCGAGGGGTGGAGCTGCGATTATTAGAATAGTTTCTCCGATTATTGTTTATCCTTTGAAGTTTATTGTTTCTCCCCCTAGAGCTGTCTGACTTGTTTCTCTCCCTAGAGCTGTCTGACTTGTTTCTCTCCCTAGAGCTGTCTGACTTGTTTCTCTCCCTAGAGCTGTCTGACATTTCATCCCTCTCCTGATCCTCCTGCTGTATGGGATAAGCCTCCTATATCATCCTGTGTTTTATGGGAGGTTAAACCGACATTTCTACAGGCCTTTAGATACCCCATGAGGTCAGCCTTTTCCCTAATACCATATAGTAATGCTCGACATTTTTGATTAGCATTCTCATATGCTAAGTTTAGTTTTAGGATTTCTTGAGTGGTTGGGTCTTGAACCTGTCTTTGGATTGTTTCACATAATCTCCCAACAAAATCAAAGTATGGTTCATCACGACCCTGGTAAATTTTTGTATAGCTACCTAGAAATTCTGGGTCGGAACCTACTCTTTCCCACGCCTTTAATGCTGTCTCCCGAACGAATTTTAAAATAGGTTCAGGTAATGTCGCTTGTTTTGCTTTTGTTTTTCCATTCACCTTCACCTTTTAGCATGGCAAAAGTTATAGTATGGCCTGATTCCTTTTCTCTTAAAGTGTCAATATTCTGGTTAACCCCATCTGCATACCACATATGCCATTGCATGTACTGTGATTTGTTTAGACAAGTATCGGCTACCGTTTCAAAGTCTCCCAATACCCACTGACTACTTTCGCCTCCAATCAGCTAAATATTTTAAAGTATAAGGACTTGATATTCCAAACCTGTCGCAAAGCCTTCCTAAACGGGGTTATTGCCTCAATTTTTTAAGTCTTCATGAATCGGTTTTACTTTATCTTTAGATTGGTCATGAGAAAGATTGCTGGGCTTTGCTCTTTGACTCGAGCTAATCTGTTTCTCCCCTTCTTCCTCATCAGAGCTTGTAGTATCTGGCAGAGGAACATCTACCCCATTGAGGGTATTAACTCTGGGGAGATTTTCAGCTTGGGAATTTGCCTCCTCTGGGTTTTCCTGTTCCTCCTCTAAGTTATCAGCCACATTAGAATTCTTTTTTTAAATTTTTTTTGCTGGGAATGTATACACCTTTTTCAAGTCTACAGTTTTGGGGCGTGTTTGTGAACGGCTTTTAGTTGGTTTACGCCTCAGTATTGGGTATGCGCTAGGTCCTGATTGATAAGTTATGAAATCAGAAATCTCCCTGCGTAACACATCCATGTCTTGGTTTAAGTTTTCAAGTTTCCTATATGTTTCTTCCTTTTGTTCTTTCAATCTTATGTGTAACTTCCAAACCTCCTCTTTCTGTCCATCTATTCTATCTCTCTGTCTGTCAATTTCTTCCCTCTAAGATAATGCTGATTTTATCGATATCCTTCTTCTGCTCTTCAAACTTTACTTCAAATTTTAAATCCTGTTTAATAATTTTACTTTCCTGTTCTTCTAATTTTTCCTTGAATTTTAAATCCTGTTCTTCTAATTTTTCCTTGAATTTTAAATCCTGTTCTTCTAATTTTTCCTTGAATTTTAAATCCTGTTCTTCTAATTTTTCCTTGAATTTTAAATCCTGTTCTTCTAATTTTTCCTCAAATTTTAAAATCTGGTTAATAATTTTACTTTCCTGTTCTTCTAATTTCTTTTCAAATTTTAAACTCTGTTTAATAATTCTGTCCTCAAGCTTTAAGACCAGTCTACCTGTAGCTTTATGATCCTCACTTATTTCTTCAATCGCTGAGTAAATCTCGTCCCTTAAGATTGCATTCAATTTATTACTTTCCCCTCCTCTCTATTAAACATTGTCCTTACGCAAAGGTACAGTTTAAAAAATCGCAAGGACCCAGATGATTTGTGAAAAGATAGAGTAGTTCTCAGAAAGGAACTTTATAGACTGGGCTATGTATGGTTCCGAGCCAATAAAAGATACAATGTATCTATACCATGAGATATCCATCATTTTACTCACGGTTCGGAGGCAGATGATCTCTGTCCGATGATAATTAGACCAGACGATGTTCGTGGTGCCTACACCAGGGACGCCAAATGTCGGGCGCTCCCGCCGGGTCCCCCGACAGTGCCGGGAAGCGAAGTTCCCTTCTACCTCCGAAGCCGGCGAGGAATGGATGAGCACTCAGGGATCCGATGAGGTTTTAAAAGACTTTACTTATCACAGGTTCAGGCATACAAATCAGCAAAAGGAAAAACCCGATGCTTAGGATTCCAGGCTAGAACCCCAGCCACGTGTAGGCCAAGATGGCGACCACCACGTGCAAAGGCTTTGGGAAAGGAGAAGAACACTTCCAAGCAGGGCGACCGCCCACAGCGAGCACAGCCCCCAAAGAAGCGCGGAGAGTGAAAACCGGCTAGTTTATATCCCTTCAACTCAGACCTTCCTCCCATTGTTATGGAAAGCAGGGAGTGTTAAATGTCCTTAGATAATCCCTCCCTGCACCTCACCTAGGCCCTTTAGTGTGCTAATGCAGCGGCCCTTAAAGGAGTCCTGCAACACCCCAGAGTTTCACCGCAAGGTACAGGTAAGGGAAATTAACTTAAGGCAGTGCGTGTTTTCAAGTGAGTTTTCTTTCTCCACCCACCTTATATGGTTATATTTGTACTATTTTGGACTGGTTATATTTTGTTGCTATCCTGTCGCACATGAAGTACTTTAAAGTACAATTTACTTATTTTTCATTTTGCTGTTTATTGTTGAACACTATATTAAGAAGTCTTTGTCTAATTCAAGTAATAAAAATTCCCCCAGTTGTTTTCTTTTCATTATTTTCTTTAAATTATCTGTTAGGTGAATAAATGAGTACGGTGTTCTTTTCTTTCTTCCTTCCCTTCTCCTTGTTGCTGCTGTTGCTAGAGTCACAGAGTACATATATACCTAGTTTTTAGTACCTAAAAATATATATATATTAGAGATCATCCATCTCCTTTAGGTGCTCTCACAC
>JAJIBD010022771.1:0-62709 GCA_021461705.1 Cryptotis parvus
ATTTCACTGAGTGGTAAAATAGCTTCAATTTCTTTTTAGGGTCAGGTAGTACAATTACATGGGGATCATGTCCAAGTAATACTTGGGTTCTTGATCTTCCCTTAATTATAAGGTTAGCTATCATCTCAAGGTAAGGTGTAGCAGTACGATTCTGCTTGTTATGTAAGTAAACCCATTCTAACGGTCCAGATAATTGGGCTATAGCAACAGTTGGAGACTCGGGAGTGTTGAAGACCAAGAACCATACCTTTTCTCCGGGATTAAATCTGAGAGGTAAGATTTTGAAGCCGATTCATGAAAAAATCTAATTCCTTCTGAGCTTTAGGAGTTAGCTGCCTTGGGCTATTTAAAGCAGGATCACCTTCAAGGGTGTGGAACAGGTTACTGAGCTCACAGTTAGGAATACCAAGGGAGGCGCACCCAGTTGATATCCCCCAGCAGTTTTTGAAAATCATTCAAGGTTTTGAGCCTTTTCTGACTAATGGGAGATCTTTTTGAGGACGCACTGTAGTGCGGTCAAGAGCATAGCCCAAATATTCATATGGAGGCTGCATCTGGATTTTTCTCCGGAGCTACTTGTAAGCCAGCCTCTGGTAAAACTGTCATTACATCATTATATAAATTCTGGAGATCTCTGGAATTATCACAAGCTAGCAGGATATCATCCATGTAGTGGATGATGTATGCACCAGGAAATTTAGCACCGAATGGGTCGCAAAAACCTCATCAACAAAGTGTTGACACATCGTAGGTGAATTAGTCATTCCTTGGGGCAATACTGTCCACTGAAACCTACGTAAAGGACGCTTTATGATTAATGGAAGGGACTGAAAATGCAAACCTTTTCCGATCATCTGGGTGGATAGGTATGCTGTAAAAGCAGTCTTTTAAATCTATGATAATTAGCGGCCAATCCTTAGGAATAGCTGCTGGAGAGGGGAGCCCAGGTTGTAGGGCTCCCCATGGGGACCATAGTAGAATTTACATTCCTTAAGTCAATCAGCAAACGCCATTTGCCTGATTTTTTTCTGTATTACAAAAACAGGAGAATTCCATTCTGAAAACGTTTCCTCAATATGTCCTAATTTCAGCTGTTCTTCCACTAGATTTGTTAGCGCCTCTAACTTTTTGGTATTGAGGGGCCACTGTGGTGTCCATATAGGTTTGTTAGATTTCCACTGAATACGGATAGGTAGTGGGCTGCCACAGCGGCCCCAATTAAAAGGGTTACTCCGGTGTTAGGCTTATTATGGAGAGCTGGAATGTGGTGCTGGACGGGAAGTGGACGAGGTATGTGGATTACTGCCCCCACTGCTCCAGCATGTCTCGACCCCATAAAGTTAAAGGCATAGGGGCTATATAAGGCTGGACCATGGCTACATTCCCTTCAGGGCCAATACACGGCAGCCACCTGGCACTCTGTCGGAGAAGAGAGGAGGAGATATTGCCTACCCCGCTCAGGCTATGGGACACTTTCTTTAGGGCCCAGTTAGAGGGCCAATACTTTGGTGGAGATTATGGATATGTCTGCCCCTGTATCCAACATGCCTTTGAATTTCCTTTGTAAATTTCGATGGTATAACCGGCCGCTTGGCCTGAGAAATTCTGGCAGTGTACCCAACTAGATAGTTAGCAGGTGGCTGGTGGGCTTGGTTCTGTGTGGCTGCATAACCAACAATGAAGTTGGCAGAATGGTTGGTACTGTTTAAGCCACCAGCTGTAGGGTGTTCGGACTGACTACACGGATCCTCCAAAAATAATAATAGTTTAGCAAGTGGTTCCCTTTTTTAAAAGTCCATTTAGTTGGCACAGATATTGACAGTATTATCTCTCCATGAGATTCAGGATCCAGAAGTCTGAAATGCACCATAATTCCCTTAAATTTCAGCCAATCGCTCCCTGAATTAAACCCATACTACCTGGGGAGCAGGTCCTTTTATCCCTGTTTTTAGCATGTAGGGGTCTTGACTTGGGTATATTGTGACAGTCTTAGGGCAGAGAATGTCGAGACTGCCACTGCCTGATGGGGTAGGCCAGAGAGCATTTATTGACTGTAATTCTGTGGATTCTGATTCGGAGGATACTGGGCAGGTGGAATGAAGGAGAGTGCCCCTGGATTCAGCTGGGCCTGGGGCTGGCCCCCCACCCAGTTTCCCGCATTGGGGAGGAATAGATGTTATTTGAGCCTGCGGAGCTTGTGGAACCTGGGAGGGGGTCCATGTAACATTTCCTATAAAGGGATTATTAGAATGTTGCCCTGTATTGATAGTTTTAGAAGATGGGCAATCTCTACGGGTGTGTCCCTTCTTTCCGCAGCTATAGCAGGTTATCTGTCCAGATGAAGCCTGAGGCTGACTTCGCCTCCAAGACCGACAGTCTCTGGCCCAATGTTTTTCCTTTTCTGCACCTTGGGCATGGTCCAGGTGGGGCCCTTCGAGGGTGGAGCTGCGATTATTAGAATAGTTTCTTCGATTATTGTTTATCCTTTTGAAGTTTATTGTTTCTCCCCCTAGAGCTGTCTGACTTGTTTCTACCCCTAGAGCTGTCTGACATTTCGTCCCCTCTCCTGATCCTCCTGCTGTATGGGATAAGCCTCTATATCATCCTGTGTTTTATGGGAGGTTAAACCGACATTTCTACAGGCCTTTAGATACCCCATGAGGTCATCCTTTCCCTAATACCATATAGTAATGCTCGACATTTTTGATTAGCATTCTCATATGCTAAGTTTCGTTTTTAGGATTTCTTGAGTGGTTGGGTCTTGAACCTGTCTTTGGATTGTTTCACATAATCTCCCAACAAAATCAAAGTATGGTTCATCACGACCCTGGTAAATTTTTTGTATAGCTACCCAGAAATTCTGGGTCGGAACCTACTCTTTCCCACGCCTTTAATGCTGTCTCCCGAACGAATTTTAAAATAGGTTCAGGTAATGTCGCTTGTTTTGCTTTATTTTTCCATTCACCTTCACCTTTTAGCATGGCAAAAGTTATAGTATGGCCTGATTCCTTTTCTCTTAAAGTGTCAATATTCTGGTTAACCCCATCTGCATACCACATATGCCATTGCATGTACTGTGATTTGTTTAGACAAGTATCAGCTACCGTTTCAAAGTCTCCCAATACCCACTGACTACTTTTCGCTCCAATCAGCTAAATATTTTAAAGTATAAGGACTTGATATTCCAAACCTGTCGCAAGCCTTCCTAAACGGGGTTATTGCCTCAATTTTTAAGTCTTCATGAATCGGTTTTACTTTATCTTTAGATTGGTCATGAGAAAGATTGCTGGGCTTTGCTCTTTGACTCGAGCTAATCTGTTTCTCCCCTTCTTCCTCATCAGAGCTTGTAGTATCTGGCAGAGGAACATCTACCCCATTGAGGGTATTAACTCTGGAGAGATTTTCAGCTTGGGAATTTGCCTCCTCTGGGTTATCAGCCACATTAGAATTCTTTTTTAGATTTTTTTTGCTGGGAATGTATACACCTTTTTCAAGTCTACAGTTTTGGGGCGTGTTTGTGAACGGCTTTTAGTTGGTTCACGCCTCAGTATTGGGTATGCACTAGGTCCTGATTGATAAGTTATGAAATCAGAAATCTCCCTGCGTAACACATCCATTTCTTGGTTTAAGTTTTCAATTTTCCTATATGTTTCTTCCTTTTGTTCTTTCAATCTTATGTGTAACTTCCAAACCTCCTCTTTCTGTCCATCTATTCTATCTCTCTGTCTGTCAATTTCTTCCTCTAAGATAATGCTGATTTTATCGATATCCTTCTTCTGCTCTTCAAACTTTACTTCAAATTTTAAATCCTGTTTAATAATTTTACTTTCCTGTTCTTCTAATTTTTCTTTGAATTTTAAATCCTGTTCTTCTAATTTTTTCCTTGAATTTTAAATCCTGTTCTTCTAATTTTTTCCTCAAATTTTAAAATCTGGTTAATAATTTTACTTTCCTGTTCTTCTAATTTTTCCTTGAATTTTAAATCCTGTTCTTCTAATTTTTCCTTGAATTTTAAATCCTGTTCTTCTAATTTTTCCTCAAATTTTAAAATCTGGTTAATAATTTTACTTTCCTGTTCTTCTAATTTCTTTTCAAATTTTAAACTCTGTTTAATAATTCTGTCCTCAAGCTTTAAGACCAGTCTACCTGTAGCTTTATGATCCTCACTTATTTCTTCAATCGCTGAGTAAATCTCGTCCCTTAAGATTGCATTCAATTTATTACTTTCTTCCCTCTCTCTATTAAACATTGTCCTTACGCAAAGGTACAGTTTAAAAATCGCAAGGACCCAGATGATTTGTGAAAAGATAGAGTAGTTCTCAGAAAGGAACTTTATAGACTGGGCTATGTATGGTTCTGAGCCAATAAAAGATACAATGTATCTATACCATGAGATATCCATCATTTTACTCACGGTTCGGAGGCAGATGATCTCTGTCCGATGATAATTAGACCAGACGATGTTCGTGGTGCCTACACCAGGGACGCCAAATGTCGGGGCGCTCCGCCGGGTCCCCGACAGTGCCGGGAAGCGAAGTTCCCTTCTACCTCCGGCCGGCGAGGAATGGATGAGCACTCAGGGATCCGATGAGGTTTTAAAAGACTTTACTTATCACAGGTTCAGGCATACAAATCAGCAAAAGGAAAAACCCGATGCTTAGGATTCCAGGCTAGAACCCCAGCCACGTGTAGGCCAAGATGGCGACCACCACGTGCAAAAGCTTTGGGAAAGGAGAAGAACACTTCCCAAGCAGGGGCAACCGCTCATAGCAACAGCCCCCCAAAGAAACGCGGGAGAGTGAAAACCGGCTAGTTTATACCCATGCAGCTCAGGCCTTCCTCCCATTGTTATGGAAAGCAGGGAGTGTTAAATGTCCTTAGATAATCCCTCCCTGCACCTCACCTAGGCCCTTTAGTATGCTAATGCAGCGGCCCTTAAAGGAGTCCTGCAACACACAGTACCTACCTTTCAGCATCTGTTTAAACAAAACCCCAGAGCGCTGACAAGTGCCAGGCACTGTGTTAAAAGCTGTGAGTTTAGAATCGAAGAAGACAGAGTATTTTTTCTTAAGTAGCTTATAGAATTATTAAGAATTTACTCATGCCACAATCAATCATTCTGATACAACAAGCTTGATGCAGTGGTAGTGGCCCACATGGCAAAGGGAAGAAGTCAAGAGAGAATCCGAATGTTGGTACTCCAACCGCACAGCGCCAGAATGAGGAGCAAGTTAGTGCTTTCAGAGCATCTGTGAAACTGTAGGGCATGGACTAAGCTCTTGGAAGGTCTCGAAAGACTCTTTAGATGAAACAAAAGCATTAATGGTCACTCAATGAAAGACAGAGAGGTAAGTACAGAGCTGTGAATACCTCTGTAGACTGGGAAAAGGACTGAACCTCTGAGTTCTCTGGGTTTTGCAGAACCCCTCTTGTTGTTAGGCCGCACTTGGCTGTGCTCAGGGATTTCTTCAGACTCAGTATTCTGAGGATTTCTCCTGACAGTCCCTTAGGGGAACCAAGCAGGTGGGGGATTAAACCTTTGTCTCGGGCATGCCAAGCATGCCTTCTAGTCTTCCCTCTGTTTTCATAGAACCCGTCTAGTGAATGAGGCTAATTGAACTTCTTGGTTCCAGGCAGGCAGGAGGAAAGGTATTTGGCTTTTTTGAGGGAGGTGGCAGGAATGGCTTGAACCCTGACAGTCCAAGTACCACATTCCATTCAGTACCCCAGTTAGAAACAGATCCATCGCCAGCTGGCTTACCGAAGGTCAAACCAATATATTCCAGCATATTGGCCAGTGTGGGCTGCATACACCCACCATACAGGGCAGTCTTGATTTGCATCAGTTTTGAGCAAATTTGTTTTCTCCTTCTCCCTGCTCTTTCATCTCCTACTTTCTCAGGAAATGGTTGAAAGTTGCTGAAAAGAACAGGGGCATGGCTGGAAGTCAGTCTGAGGACTAGGGAAGTGTCATAATTTCTGACTCCTCAGTGAAGACAGTCAGGCAGTGCTGATAAATATTAAATTTGCTGACTACGCGAGTCTTAGGGTAAATTAATAAAGACCCTGTCTCCATACTCTTCTAGCAAAGGTACCTTTGTGGGTTTTTTGGGAAGCTCATAGTCTGGAATCCTGGTGGGTGCATTTGCTCAGGGCACAGTTGGCAACATTGCTGTGGGCCTGAAGCCTTTGGCTTTGTTCCCAGCCTTTGGATTTGTTCCCAGCTGGCTTTGCTCTCTGTCAAAGCATTAAGCTTGGGAAGACCCAATTGGCAGACCCAATGTCACTGTGGAGCAATCACTTCCCCAGCCTTGAGTTTTGCACTTTTTCTCAGGGGCTCATCAGGAACCAAAATGCAGCAGTTAATTCAGCCTTGTTTGAGGGTTGTTTTTGGGTAGCGCCAACATAAACCCTCTGCTTGGAGCTTTTGATAAAATTCCATTTGTGATTAATTCACAGGATGAGGAGAAGGAGAGTATTTTGTCTAACCATATAGAGAATTTCTAGAATGCTGTAGGGATTATGAACTTGTAAATTATGCTGTCTGTGGCTGAGATTGTGGTCTAATTCTGTTTTTGCTTTAAAATGTACAATAAATTAGAGATAAGTTTGTGGTGGTCCTTAGGACCTGACTGAAATCATATTTTCTTTGTAGTTTAACTATGTTTAAACTATCAAATAAGTGTTTGACTGAGCCAGAACTGATTAGCTTCTCTCTTGGGACTGATCTTAAAAAGGAAATAGTCCAACAAGAGATAAAGTTAGAGTAGAGGTGGGCCAGAAATATGCTGAGAGCTAACTCAAAGTTTACTTTTCGTGATGTTAGGGAACACAAGTAGATGCTCAAGGTTTCATTTGGGATGTCAGCAGCCTGGAAAAGAGAAGGGGCATAGCCTTCCTCAAATAACAGTTGAGGAGTAATAATTATCTCTGTCTGACGTGTACTTGGACCACAGAAGGGCCCAGTACAGGATCTAGGACAGGAAAATGAAAGAACAGGAAATTGATATCACTTATTTCTTTTTCTTTTTTGTTCATAATATCCAAATATTTTTTTAAAGTGTGATTGTTTAGATTATTCAATTTTACTACATTACAGGGATTGGGAGACACTAATCCTTAGATTCGTAAGTTAGTAATACAGTCATTTTGTATACAGATAGGGGATAAACCCAAACTATTCTTTTTTTTTTTTTTGCTCCATGATGTCTGTCATTGCTTCCCTATAAAATAAAGCACATCTCATTATCATGACTGTGATTAATAGTGATGCTGGTGGTGATATGACCTGAGGAAAAAAATTAAAAATAATAGAGACTGTTAAGCTTTAGATTTATGAAGCACTGAAGCCTTGTTGAAGCCTTTAGCAACTTGACTGATACTCTGCTGTATATATGGACTCTGCCATAGATCTCTGTCTAATAAGTATTCATGGGAATCACTAATCTGAACCTGGGAATGTCTGAAAACGCTGATTCTCACTAGTCTGAGAACTGTTCAGAGACTTTTTGCGGTCAAATTTCTTGTTGAGATAAAATGTCATGTTGCTGTCATACAGTTCTCTACAGCAACCATATTCTTTTTTTTTCCCAGAAGAAAAAAAAACTTCTTGAGGCTGAGTCAGAAGCCTGAATTAGTATAGTGCAAAGTGGGGCTAGATCTATTAGGTGACCGATTTTTTTTTGTTATTTGCTAATATAGCTCTCCTTTGAGTGGGAGGAAAGAAATTGTTTTGAAATTGGTTATATGTGTAGAGACTCCTGGTATACTGTACTATCTGAAAAAATTTACAGCAGATTGAAACTCAGGTTTTATTCACTGAAGAGTTCTGGAAAATTGAATAGTGTGGTAGACATAATCATATATTTATATGATGTTACTTTATAGCTTTTACTCATTATTTAATTTAATCTAATTCATACAACAATCTTATAAAATAAGAGTTGTCCTTAACTCTACATTATTGACGTGGGAATCAGAGAGAGAGAGAGATTAATGTAAGCAAGAGAACAGGAGCAATTTTTGTTTTTAGCTCCTGTTCTCAGTCTCGAAGCTTCATAAGGAAATCTCAGCTCTGCTTCAAGAGGAATAATTCCTTAGTTAGGTGGTCTAGAGTCAATCACATTGTCTTAATTGTCTTAGTTGCCTAACCTATGGATTCAGGCAGTCTATAGATTGTTTGAACACCTGAGAAAAAGGAAGAAGTAGCAAAAAAAAGTTTTAATTTGAAAAATATTAGTCCTTTCTATGCTAGAAATGTGTAAAGTGCACATATTTCCTATGACTGATACTTGATTTGCTTCGCCCTTCTATACAGTGATACATAATTTCTTTTAATAACCAGCCATGGCATTTTAGAGAGATAGAATAGTTCATGGACTCTCCAGTTGGATTTTTTGCTACCTGTACTCTAATCTGTCTTCCACTTTTCCATGAATAATTTCTACATTTGAATTGATCGTAGAACCCATCCTGTTACCTCTTGTATGACCCTCATCCTTGGGCTAACCAAGGCTAACCAGGGTCTGTCAGAATGACTGATTGTCGATGGCACCTGTTCTATCATCATTAGTACCTCACTTAATAGACAGCTGTACTAATAGACACTTGATTCCTCTAGCCAATTTTTGGCACAATAGGCATCTACATTTACAAACTTCAGACTTTCTGTATAGTAAGTCCAAAGAGTTTTATCAACTTGAAAACAGCGCTTTGAATTTGAAGAGTGCTCAGGAATTTCTAGCATAAATGTCAGCATTTAGAAGTGGACTATGGGGGCCGGAACGATAGTCCAGTGGGTAGGGTGTTTGTCTTGCACGCAGCAGCCCATGTCAGCCCGGGTTCGATTCCCCGGCATCCCACATGGTCCCCCGAGCTCTGCCAGGAGTAATTCCTGAGTGCAGAGCCAGGAGAAACCCCTGAGCATTGCCGTGTGTGACCCAAAAAAGCAAAAAAAAAAAAAAAAAAAGTGGACTATAGCCTATGTGAAATAGTCCAGACTGTTAGAGGCTCTCGCTGATTCAACCTGTAGGGAGAACACGTGGAGGTAATGCCTTCTGCTCCCAGGCTCAGAGAAAGCAGTCTGGGTGGAGGGAAGCACAGATGGCGAGGGATATTCCAGCAAAGTGGGAAAGTTGATTTATAAACAGTCCGTGAGAAAGGCTTTCTGTCTAAATGTCTATTTTGGAAACTTTTCTGAGAAAAAGAATGTGTTCCACTAAATTCCATTTTGATTCACAAAGTAGTTTCCACTCCATAAGTCAAAATGTTTACACACAAACAAGCAGACTAAGTGACCTTAAGAAAGGGGTTATTTCTGAGCCGAGCCAGTGATGTTTGACCAAGTCTAGGAAACCTAAAGAAAGTATGTTAGTTTACTTTGCAGTAAACTTGTGATTTTTTCTTGGGTGGGTGGGGGGGAGAAAGGCACATCTGTTGATATATTTTAAAGAGAATTTTAGCAATGTACCCACTCAGCATTATAAACTGCATTGGCATGTGTACCCCTCCTGTCTTGGAGATCTCCATGTTTTCAGGACTCTAGCTATAGTCCTGAGAATTAGATTTGATCCTAACTACTTTAATTCTGTGGATCAGAAAATTCTGAAAATTAGGAGACCTGGATTATAATATTATGGTCTAATAAGAGTAGATAAGTTCTTACCTACTGCTGTTTCCTTTACTATAAACTGGTGGATGAAGTGAGGTTGACTCGGGCAATATTTATTATTTCTTCTTCCTCTAAAGTTTATCGATGTATTTGGGGGCACATCTGACTGTGCCTAGGACTTACTTCTGATTCTGTGCTCCGGGATCACTTGAGGTTCTGGGAGAAACCTTGTGCTGGCACGTGATCAAACCCTTGTCGACTGTGTATAAGGTAAGCTCCTTTAAACTGTGTGATGACTTTGGCCCCGCCTTCTCTAAACTTTCATAATATTTTGTGCTTCCTTATCTCTGGTTATTAAGAGTATAACTCTATGTTCAGGAATGAATTCTGTTTCTCTCAGTTCTTTCTGCCTAGCAGGTTAGGCAGAGTTTACTCCAACCTGAAAACCCACATAAAAGTAGAATGTTGGCCTATCTACCTGTGGTACCAAATGTTTTCAGATACAAAAATGTAGCTTCTCTGGGTTCTAAAAAAAGCAAGTTATTAAGATCAACCATACAGCAGCCTCACTCCAGATGTTGCAGATCACATTATAATGAGATTTGCTTAAATTTAAATGAAATTACTTAACTAATTTAGGATGGCTGATATTTTGCTGCCAACTGAACTCAAATGAAGTTGAGTTGAGCTCCTTTATTTCTTTGTCATTCCTGGGGATTATTTTCTCTTCTTGACAAGGGACTAAACAGACTTGTTTTATATTCTCTGTTTACTTAGTGGATCCATTCTCTGAATCCAGTGATCTTTGAGAATGAATTGGCTCTCACCTGCTGCAGGATGTCTCAGACCTTAAGTGAGAGGCAGTGACTTCCAGATATGGATGCCATCATGGTTTCTAGGACTTTGTTCCTGTCCTGTTTAGGCTCCCCCACGTCTTACCCCCCCGGTCTCATTTACTTTGCTGATTCTACTGTTCTTGTTGTTTTCCCATCCTTTCCCTAGTGGTTCTCTTAGTGCTTCTTCAAACTGCTTTTACAATTCTCCTCCCCTTCCCTCCCTTTCAGTCTTTCCCCTTCAGTGTCTCCCTCTCCTCTCCTCTCCTCTCCTCTCCTCTCCTCCTCTCCCTCTCTCTCCTCTCCTCTCCTCTCCTCTCTCTCTCTCCTCCTCCTCTCCTCTCCTCTCCTCTCCTCTCCTCTCTCTCTCCTCTCTCCCCTCTCCTCTCCTCTCCTCTCCTCTCCTCTCCTCTCCTCTCTCCTCTCCTCCTCTCCTCCCCCTCCCCCTCCCCTCCCTCCTCCCTCCTCCTCTCCTCTCCTCTCTCCTCTCTCTCTCTCCTCTCCTCCTCTCCTCTCCTCCCCTCCCCTCCCTCTCCTCTCCTCTCCTCTCCTTTCTCCCTCCCCCTCCCCTCCCTGTCCTCCCTCCTCCCCTGTCCTCCCCTCCCCTCCCCCCTCCCCCCCTCCCTTCCCCTCCTCTCCCATCCTCCCTCCCCCTCAATTCTCCTCCCCTCATCTCTCTTCCTCTCTCCCTCTTTTCTTTCCTCCCCACCCTACCACACACACAGGTTGCAACAATGATTTTGAATATATGCATCTTTGTTGGTTCTGCACTAAGAAGGTTTTATTTTGGAAAGGAAAAAGTAGATCTAAGAAAGCCAAGCACCCAGGATACAGAAGTGATGCTCTACTCTTGGCCAACTCTGATGATAAAATCAGTGCTTGTTGCAGGACTCCTAAGGGCCGCTAGCGTCTGCTCTGAATTGCCGCCTGCAAATCACTTAGTAGATAAGGGGGTAGTCTAAGTGTGGCAGTTTATCTGACCATGTATGCTGAACTAGCTGGTATAAATATTCTCCCATGCTACCACAATCATCGTGGGACTAGCTAGATCTTACCAGCATATTAGCCTGGCCATGTGGAGGACCCCTAAGTAATTAGACCAGAGAGAAATGCTGTTTGCTTCCAAGCAAACAAGCATGGCTCCCTGATATACTCAAAGGCAACTAAAATACAAAACTACAATGAAGTAGAAGAGACTTGTGAAGGCTTGGAGAAATATTTAACTGGCATTAGTATTAGTCTTTGGTACAGAGACATGCCATCTCAGAAACCCCCCTCTACCCTATAAAGGCATTTCCAGGCAGATCTTGGCTCAAAACATTAGCATACTAAAGGGCCTAGGTGAGGGTGCAGGGAGGGATTACCTAGAGGCATTTGACCCTTCCTGCTTTCCATAACAGTGGCAGGTAGGTCTGAGTTGCAGAGGTATAAAACTAGCCCTATTTCCTCTCGTGGCTTCTTTTTTGGGCTCTCTCTTTGTGAGCGCTCACCCTTCTTGGAAGTCTTGTCTTCTCCTTTTACAGGGCCTTTACACGTGGTGGCCGCCATCTTGGCCTACACGTGGCTGGGGGTTCTAGCCTGGAATCCTAAGCACCGGGCTTTTCTCTTTTGCTGATTTGTATGCCTGAACCTGTGATAAGTAAAGCCTTTTAAAACTGCATCGGATTTCTGAGTTTTCATCCATTCCTCGCCGGCCCGAGCTAGAAGGGAACTCGCCTCCCAGCACTGTCGGGGACCCGGCAGAGCGCCCCGACAAGTGCTGTTCAGTGTTCACTGCCCTCTGTTCCTGCCACCTGACAGCCTGCTTTTACTCCTTCTACCATGACTGAACCCAGTTGAAAGTCAGAAGTTCTGGAGGTCCATTCTCCCTTGAGTTTCGCTCCCTGGCCCAAGAGTTGGGAGAAGAGGATGGTAAACAACCTTGAGGGTAAACGCAGTCATTCTCTGATAGTCACTTTGATTTTTTAAAATATCTAATATTCATTTTGTCCACTGAATATTTGACTATTTTTCCTATCCATGATTTCTGAAAATGACTGGGAGGAAAAAGATGGTTCTATTTCTTTTTCCTTTTTAAAAAATAGTTCATATAGCTTCCTACAGAAATGTTTTATTCAACAGTCTTATATATCAAAGAGTCTTGTATTATAAAGACTCATATATGCGCGAAAAATTGAAGAAAGAATTGAGGTATAATTATTACCAGAGTTTTGAATAAATTTCAATCTGCCCATTGAGAATACACTCTATTAACAATGATTTATTATGATGACTATAGTGGTTGATTGAAATTAGATTTTTGTAAAACACCTTGAGATTCTTGGAGGAATATTTCTCCTTGAATGAAAAGTCTTATGTATGCAGTGAAATAAAGGCATACAAATAGGTAATTTCGAATATACATCATGGAAATTATGCATCTCAGAAATTTCTATCCTCAGATATTTCTCTCTGGCCATAAGATATACAATTGTAAAATCATTCCACCAGATAATTATCAAGAATGACCAACCTCTATCAAGGTGAAAACAACCTTGAATTGAATACATTCCTTCTTAACCTTTTCATTTTTCCCTCTTTCACATCACCTATCTAATTCCGCTCTTCCTCTTTTTGTCAAAATTGAAGGACAACTTTCAGTAATAAAGGAATCAGTACTTGAAATCATGTATTTTAAATATATCCTTGCATTTTTGGTACAGTCCATACTAAAATTGATCTAGAATAAAATCTATAAATTGATCTAGAATAAACAAATTTTAAAGTTTATCTCGATCTACTTGCTATTATCTTTCTTCATTTTATTTATGGTTTGTATGGCTTTTATTTTGACTAATGTTGATTTCCTTACTTTCAATTTTTTGTGACCTTTCAGTGCAAATGAATTTTAAAATGGCATTTTGAGAATCTTATCTCTATTAATATTGGGATTATTGTGGATAAAACCCTAAGCTATTTGGTATCAAAGATAATGGAAGGTTCTAAATCTAAGGGGTAGAGATATGTCTTGTGACAAGAAAAAATGTGTGTTTTTCCTCACTGTATTTAAATACCACGGTCTACAAAGTCATACATGATGATTTGTTATAGGCATTTGACATTCCAACACCAATCCCACCACTGTCACCTTCCCTCCAGTATTGTATCCATGTTCCCAACCACCACTCAAGCCTGCCCCTGTTGCAGGCCCACAGTGATTTATTTTATATTGCTTATTACCAGGTATGCTGATCCAGAGACTCACAGACATGAGGAAGAGCTGCCACTGGCTCTCCCCTGTGCCCAGCTGCTCACAAGGTACCCGGGAGGGATGGTGGGTTCTGGCCTTGGCCCGCCACCCCAGCAGAGCCTTGCAATAAGCCAGACGACCCCCACTCCATGAAGGCCTCCATTTTCCACATCTGAACTTCCCCATCTCAGAACTCCACCCAGCAGACCAGCCTATCACAGCCCAGCTTGCGTGGCCGCTTGCAGCCATGTGGTTCATCAATAAATGCTGGATTTAGAGATGACTACAAGAGATGCTACCTGCATGGCAGAGCCTGGCAAGCTACCTGTGTCGTATTTGATATGCCAAATACCAATAACAATTATAGACCTCATTCCCATGACCTAATGGAATGGTTTGAGGCTCTTCCTGGAGCAAGCAGGTGCCCTTGGGCTCTACTTGCATGAGACAGGACATATGGAGATGTTACTGGTGCCCGCCTCCAGCAAATCGATGATGAATGGGAAGACAGTGATACAGTGATACAGTGATTACCAGTATATAGCTATTGGAATGATCAAAAATTATTTCTGTAGAAGAAAATTTGTGATAATTGTTTGTTTGTGAGAAATTGGTTGTTTCTCACCATTGGGACATTAGGTTCTTGTCTGACAGTTACTAAGCTGTTGTTGCAAGTTATGCCTTCTATGTGAATGTTTTTGTTAGTCGAGATTGTTTGACTTCTGTGTTACATCCCATCCAATCTGGTGTCCTGCTATTGGGATGTCAGTGTTGTAGAGTTTAAGAATGTTGTGTGGTAGTAAATACAGCTGCGTGCTCCAGAATATTGAGACTGTTTCACTGGAAAGTTACTGGGCAGTTAGATGTTTAACTGGGCATGACTTCCAGGGTTTTCTGGAAGTATGGGGAGAAGAGGGGAGGTCGGCCATCCCAACTCTGGGAAGGCTTGGAGTTTTTAGTCACGAAGACGCATGGAGTTTTTTACAGATTAGATTCTCTGTGACACTCAGTTCTGCGGCCATAGAGTCTGGCCCAAGGTATGGTGGTAGCTTTGGCGTGTGGGAGAGGCTGCCAGGGCTTTGTTTAAGCTGGAGCTGCCGGCCCCTTCTGAGAGTGTGCTGGAGGCCTCAACTGGGAAAGCGTGTCTGGGCAATTTTTTGTGACTAGTTGATCTCTTTTGAGTTTATTTATTAGTCTCTGGAACAAGGCCAGTAGATGAGCTTACATGGCAAAGGCAGTGGGGCTTATGGAAGAGTCTTGTGTGAGTAGACTAAAGATTGTACAGATACAAACTGTTACTATAGCTGTGCCAAAGTTTTAGTTTTTAAATTCTTTGCAATTTAGATGTAAAGTATTCTAAACAATTTTAAATAATTTTATTTTAATTTTGGGGACTTCCAAGAGGTGCTCAGAGGTGCTCAGATAAAATTGACCTTTAGTCAGTTTTATCTGGAAAGCTGGGGCCAATCCGGAAATTCTTGGTTAATTGTGCTAATGACTCACTCCTACGGCTTAAGAATACAATATTTCTTAGGTCCTGTGGTGCTGAATATTACTCAGGCCACCCCAGTTGTTCTTGGGGCCTCTCCAGAGTCACATTCAACCACGCTCATGGTCCTTTTTGGGATGCATCTGGCAATGGTCAGGGATCATGTGATGACAGGGATAGAATTAGGTTTGGTTGTATGATGCCAGGCATATGCTTTAATACCTATACAATTTCTCTGACCCTAAAGTGTTAGTTTTATCAAATATTCATCAACATTTAAAAGAAATTTTCAGAGAGAGAGAGAGAGAGAGAGAGAGAGAAAGAGAGAGAGAGAGAGGAGAGAAGTGCCTGCCGCGAGAGGCATGCTGGAGGGCAACAGTGGGGTAGTGGGAGAGAAACTGGAACGCTGATGCTGGGAAAAGTACCTGGTGGCGGGATGAGTGTCGGAACACTGTATAATTAAAACCCAGTCATGAACAGCGTTGTAATGGTCTATCTCATGGTAATTCAGTTAAAAAAAAAAACAGCTTTCATCTACAAATATGAATAAAGACATTTATTTATTTATTTATTTATTTTTTCCTTGCTTTTTGGGTCACACCGGTGGCAGCTCAGGGGTTACTCCTGGCTCTGCACTCAGAATTACTCCTGGCAGTGCTCGGGGGGACCATATGGGATGCCAGGGATCGAACCCAGGCCTGCACAGCGGGGTCCATGCAGTGCAGCCCCTACCCGCTGGGCTATCGCTCTGGCCCAAAGACATTTCTTTAAAGTGGTTCTAGTTTGGGCGGAGAGATAGCCCAGCGGTAAGGGCGCTTGCCTGCACGCGGCCGCCCATGCCGGGCAGGGGTTCGATCCCCGCATCCCATATGGTCCCCGAGCACCGCCAGAAGTGATTCCTGAGTGCAGAGCCAGGGGTAACCCCTGAGCATCGCCGGGTGTGACCCAAAAAAGCAAAAAAAAAAAAAAATAAAAAAATAAAGTGGTTCTAGTTTAAGAAGAAGTTATGTAAAACAAATTGATAGAAGTCAAAGATCTAAGATGGTTTAATATAGAAAACAGATATTGAGTGTCTCTTCCTATTTTCTCTCCCAAAGAAAGTTAAATTTTGAGGCACTAAAATGTATCACATGTGTTTCAGAATTTGGCCAAGATCTTAAACTCTTTGAATATTTCAGAGTCCGACATAAAACTTATTTCTTTGCTTTCTAACTATGGTAGTTTTATATAGGAGTTCCCTGCCCAACTGGAACTTGTGTCTGTGATATGTATCTTGGAGTTCTTTGGAACTTTGTGTCAGTGAAGCAGTTTCATGATAGCACACTAAGAATGTATAGCAATATATACTACCTCTGAGTCTCTCAGAGGGAAGTGATAGATATTTTTATTTCCAGTTATAAAATATCCCAGCTGTTTGGTCATTGAATGTTATTGTGTTCTCAAAACCCATTTTATCTCTACACTAGAATATACTGCAGCTAGTTGTTACTTCTGAATAATGACTGAGATGGTGGTGTTGAAAATCCATACAACACATTATTTTTATCTGTCTCAGAACTAAGAAATTGACATATATGTGGATATATAGGTATATGGTTCACATATAAAATTATAGCGGGCTGCTTTTGTGTGAGAGATGGGGTAGAAGTGGATATGGCTAGGATTTTAATGATTTTAAAGATACAAAGAGCATGGCAAAGAGCATGCAAAGAGCATGGCAAAACTCATAATTGCATATTTTATGGATTTAGTAGCACACAGATTTTATTTCTCTCTTCTGACTCTACTTTTAATCTTTTATACATGCCATAACACAGTTTCCCAAGTTAGCTATAAATGGAAAAATGATGTTCATATTGTATGCCTTTAGTTGTGGGTAATGGAATGCCCTCTATAAATTAGTTTTCCTGAACCTTCTTTTATACTGTATCCCAGGTCTCTTTGCCTCTGTAATCTATTTGATAAGCTAGAGTACTGTCCAATATCTTATTAGTGGGTATTCATTAGACTCCAGAACCAGTATCTTTCTTTTCACAGTATTGCAGATGCACTTCAGGAATGTAAAGATCTCAGGGTTTCTGACCAAAATGCTCACAGGAACAGTATTCTCAAATAAAAATGGAATAGGGCCATTTGTATCTGAATTTTCACTCCTAAATTTCGCTAATTTTTTCCCCACTCATCTTGAATCCTAGGCTGTTTCATTGGTTCCTTCTCTTGAATTTTTCTTGCAAAATGCTATACTTTAGTGTGACATCTCGTTCTTCTGCCCTGATCATCATTTGCTCTTCTGACTTCTTGCTTAGCGTCTTTCTCTTTGTCTCACTGAGTGTGGACTTGTCATACAGGACAGTACAACCCTGTCCCTACCATATCAGAGGATTTTCTTTTGTTCTTAGTTTTCTAATTAGCTTTCATTCTGCCATTTATAGAAGGTTAGGGAAGTTTTGTGCTGTATCTTTTATTCTTTACAATTTTCTTTGTCACCATTTTCTTCTGAGCTCAGCATGAAAGTTGGCAACATACTAAAAATCCAGTACATATCTATCAAATGAATCTTTTGATACTATTTAAACACGATACTTTAGAAAGTTGTTCACAATACAATTGTTTCTGGTATTATATTCCAAAACTAGCCCCACAACCAGAGACCTTAACCACTTACTTCAGTATCTCTTCCAGATTTATATATGAGTCTCTGGATGATGGCCAGTAGATGAGATTACTTGGTGCCAGATGCAGTTCTGAGCCCACCAAACACCCTAGTTTCCCACCCACCTCCAAAGTCTGCTCCCTAGCAGGCACTGATTAATCTCCCTTTATATTGCTATTCAACATATATCTTGTAGTGATGTTGCTAAAGTCATGGCCTTTTTACTGATCTGTTAAGTGAAAATTGGGCCACCTGTATTACTACTTTCACATACTGAACTTTGTGGGCTTCTGCTCAATTTTTTTTTAACAAAGTTGTATGTGTTAATTTGTCACAGACATTCAATATTCAACCCCTCTCCCACCACCAATATTTCCAACTTTTTCAGCCACCACTTAAATCTGCCCCCTATAGCAGACCCTCAATAATTTATTTTATATTGCTTGTTATATGTAATTTGCTAAAAATGATTAAGAATTATTTTCTTAATAGAAAGTTAGCAAATATTATTCAGTTTCACCATGGAGCGATTAACCCCTTGTATAAGAAATTACTGATATGTTATTACATATTAGGCATTGTGTGTATTTATTTTGTTACTGGTTGCCTTCTACTTTGCATTCATTAAATGTGGTGTGCTACTTGGTGAGAGCTGCTACTTGCATGTAAGTTTAATAGTGTTTGATGTGTTGTTCAGTCACATTTGTGTCCACATGCTCCAGGATTCCAAAATTTTTAACAAGCAGATAAAGTTGGAGTTAAATTTTTAACTTGAGGTAGCTTTGGTATATGAGCCTGACTGCCGGGCCTTCTAGAAGAAAAGGGAGATGGGGGGGGGAGAAGCCTATCCCCAACTCTGTGAAAGCCTGGAGATTTCAGTCCAAAAGTGGCATACCTAAGATTTTCAACAGATTAATTTATGGATGGGACTCATCGGAGCAGTGGAGTCCAGGCTTGAGCATCGCAACCGTTGTGAAATGTGAACTGAGGTGGTTTTCAGCTGCAGGGGCTCTGTTGGGATGATCTGGAACCTCACTTGTCCCCCTCTGGGTGCCTCCCTGTCAGCCTGGTGTGGGGACTGGAAGCGTCTCTGTCACTTCCGTATCTCTTTCGAGATTTATAGATGAGTCTCTGGATCATGGCAGGTAGATGAGTTTACCTGGTGCCAGAGGCGGTTCTGGGCACAACTCCCAGGCCTTCTGGAAGAACAGGGAGATGGGGGGAGGGAGTCCATCCCTGACTCTGTGAACGCCTGGAGATTTCAGTTGCAAAACCCACATACCTGATATTTTCAGCAGATTAATTCATGGGTGGTGCTTATCTGACAGTGGAATCTGGCCTTGAACATGGTGGTGATTATGGAGAGTGGAAACTTTTGACTGCTGGGACTCTGTTAGGATGGGCCTGGGCCTCTCCCATGCCCTTCTGAGTGCCTCAGTGTCAGCCTTGAGCTGGACCAGAAGCATCTCTGCCCTTGAATTAAATTTTAACAATCTCAAGGGAAGAAGAAAAGACAAATGGTCACCACATACATTTGCTTTGTTTTATTCCTCTGTGTAATGAGGAAGGATTATTGTCAGGTCTCCTTAGTCTCTGGCTCCAGGCCTTATTCCAAATGAAGTGAAATCAGTTCTTTGGTCCAGGAGAGATAGTGACTGGCATTACTACTTGATTGGGACGAGATAATGAATCAAAAGACCTAAGAAAATAGAATTCTCGTTTTCTTCGCTTCAAACAGTTCTGACAGCATTACTGATTAAAATACTCTGGGGCCTGAGAGATAGGAACAATCATTGTTGCCACATTTCAAGGCCACATTAATCAAAGATCTTCCTAACTAATTAGATGATAGTTTGATTCTCATCTACCTGTCTTCTTTTACTTTGTTAATTGATTCTGAACTTGGCATAGGAACAGGATTCTTGTTTCCAGAAAACTTTAACAGCTCCAAAACATTAAAAGAATTCAGGAAAAATGATCATAGACATGTCCTAAGGTTAAAATATTTGGCTCTGACCGCCAGAAGTAATTCCTGAGCAAAGAGCCAGGAGTAACCTCTGAGCATCACCAGGTGTGACCCCAAAAAAAGATTTGGCTCTGAAGAGGGGGAACGATATTAAAGAATAAAAACAAGAATAAAGCTTTGAAAACAAAGGATTTTGTCTAGAACCTGGCAGTCAGTGAACAGACTGAAATTGTGTGCAAAATATTCTGTGTACATAGAGAGTTCTTTGTATTTTAAAAAAGTTGCTGCATCCCTACTTTAATGATTCTTGGATGGATATTGAGTTTATCTCTTGACACTGGCAATTTGGGATCACTGTCCCATCCTTGTCCTCTTCTGAAATGGTTTTCTGCTCTGCTCACCATATCCTTTAAAACTCAGATGGAGCCTAGCCCACCACCTCCCTCTCCTAAGCCTGTCCTGCCCTTCCCTGCCTTCAGGGATCTCCCCCCCTCTGCCCTCTCCATCACCACATAGACAGTCGCCTCTCCTGTTATCTTCACCTCTCAATGGAACTCCCGAGCAGAGAGCAGGCACCAAATTGATCGTCATATTTCTAAATCTCATTCATGTTTGCACGAGGATTTTCCCGCTATATTCACTCTGTGGTTTGTCCTAACATATGCTGTGAAGACTTAATCAATATAATATGCGAAGGAAGAAAGAAACTCAGAGACATTATCTTTTTATTATTCAGATATTTAAAATCTAATAGACGTTTGGATATGGAAAGACGGAGTCGCCCTTGAATTTTCAGAATGAGGAGCACTCGAGAGATGATAAAGGAAATATGGTAGTTTATGTCAATTTATTTTGTTTCTCAAGTATTCAATCTTCAACATATGAGGGGAATGGAAGGTGCTAACCAGTTACAGCTTTTCTGATGATGACTGTTTCATCATCTGCTAAGAGATAACCTGAGGACATTTAAAACACATAGGATTCATCTGCACAGAGCAGCACAGGCAGCTTTATCTCCCTCATAGGAAACTCCAGTTCTCAGTCCCCTGTGAGGAAATGGTTATGGGTTGGAAAGATCAGTGACAACAGAATATGGTAAGTACCAGAAAAAAAACCATATTACTTCCTAACTTGGCTCTTCAGCTAAATAACAAAAATGAAAAGGGGACAGGAAGTGAGGAGGTGAGAGCCAAATACCATTTGGACAATTTCAGGCTCATTGAAGTGCTTCCGTCTCACAGAGCATTGCCTCTGCATGAGCCCCCTTGTCAGTCTCAGCTAAATGGCATCAGAGTTTAGATCTGGCAGCTGCTGATGAGGTCCTGGATACGCAAAGAGCAGCAGCTCCATTTGTTATCGCCAGAGGCATGCTTAGGCTGGTCTGTCCTGTCATTCCCGAATCTGAAGTTGTGAGTTCTGGTGATTTGCAGAGCAAAGTGTCTAGCAATTCGAGGGACATTACAGTTGAGATGGAATCATTGATTGAAGTCAAGGATGGAAGGACAACTCTTCCCTCAGGGACTGGTGTAAGCAAACCAGTGAGTTCTTATTCCCTTTGAAATGACTGATGTTGTCCCCGGTACTCCTGATACACCTGCTTCCTTTACTCCCCTAAGACTGGCTACTACTGTCTTAGGGATCCACACTCAAGGGTCAGGACTTTAACAGTGGCTCAATTAAGCCTCCCTGAACCTCTGTATTGGATGGACACTGTCATTGCTCCAATTTTACATCAGAAAACTGATATTTAAAATAGAAAGTGAGCAGGGAATTTGTATCCATTTCCTCCTGTCCTCTTTTATTTCTTGGAGCAGTGTCTTGTAGTTTTCTTTGTACATGTCCATTACACACTTTACTAAGCTGATTCCTAGGTATTTGATTTTCTGTGGCACAATTGTGAATGGGATCATGTTCTTAATGTCCCTTTTTTTCTCTTTCATTATTTGTATATAGGAAAGCCACCTACACTCGGGTATTGATTTTGTATCCTGCACCCTACTATAAATATCTATTGTTTTTAGGAGTTTTTGGGCTGAGACTTTAGGGTTCTCTAGGTATAATATCATGTCATCTGCAAATAATGATAGCTTGACTTCTTCCTTGCCTATCTGGATGCCCTTAATGTCCTTTTCTTCTCTGATTGCTATGGCAAGTACTTCCAGTACTATATTGAATAAAAGAGGTGAGAGTGGGAAACCTTGTCTTGTCCCTGATCTTAAGGGGAAGGCTTTCAATTTTTCCCCCATTGAGAATGATACTCATTGTGGCCTTTTGGTAGATGACTTTGACTATATTGAGGAAGGTTCCTTCAGTTGCCATTTTCTCTAGGGTTTTAATCATGAACGGGTGTTAGTTCTTGTCAAATGCTTTCTCTGCGTCTATCAATATGATCATAAAGTTTTAATATTTTCTCTTATTGATATGATGTATTATGCTGATTGACTTGCGAATGTTGAACCATCCTGGCATTCCCAGGATAAATCCTACTTGGTCATGATGTGTAATCTTTTGATGAGTCTTTGGATTCTGTTTGGTAGTATGTCTTAGCATCTGTGTTCATCAGGGAGATTGGTCTGTAATTTTCTTTCTTTGTATTGTCTCTTCCTGCTTTGGGTATCAGGGTGATATGTGCCTCATAGAAGCTGTTTGGGAGTGTTTCTGTTTCTTCTATTTCCTGGAAGAGCTTGAAAATGTCTGGCAGTAGCTAGCCTTTAAAGGTTTGGTAGTATTCACTAGTGAATCCATCTGGACCTGGACTTTTGGGTGTGGCAGACTTTTAATTACTGTTTCAATTTCCTTGATGGTGATAGGGCTTACTCAGGTATTGTAGATCTTCTTGTTTCAGCCGTGGGAGGCTATAGGACTTCAGGAATTTATCCATTTCTTCTAGGTTCTCATATTTCATGGCATACAGACTCTCAAAGTGATCTCTGATGATCTTTTGGATTTCTGTGGTTTCTGTTGTGATGTCCCCATTTTCAATTCTAATTCTGTTTATTTGGGTTCTCTCTTTCCCTGTCCTTACAAGTCCTGCCAGTACTTTGTCAATCTTGTTTATTTTTTCAAAGAATCAGATCTTGGTTTCATTAATCCTTTGCATTGTTTTTTGGGTTTCCAGCTCATTGATTTCCTCTCTAAGTTTTAATATTTCCTTCTTTCTGCCTGGGTTGGGCTCCTTTTGTTGGTCTTTTTTCTAATGTTTTGAGCTGTGAACTCAGCTTATTTATGTGGGCCCTTTCTTTTTCCTGATGAATGCTTGCTGATCTATGAGCTTTCCTCTTAACACTGCTTTCACTGTGTCACACAAGTTCTAATAGTTGTCTTCATTTTCTGTTGTTTCCAATAACCTTTGGACTTCCTGTTTGATGTCTTCTGTAACCCATTGGTTGTTCAGTAGTGCACTATTCAGTTTCCAGGTGTTTGGTTTGACTCCCTGCTTCTGTGTATGGTTAACTTCTATTTTCAGTGCTTCATGGTCTGAAAAGATAGTTGACACAACTTCTATCTTTTTTATTTTATTCTCTCTCTTCTGGGGCAACTGGCATGGAGGCGGAGGAAAGGGTAGGGCCCAAAACTCCACTCCGAGTCTGGCCAGCATTGTCTCTCCCCGTTCATGAGAGCAAACCCTTGAAGCAATGTTGGACTCGGCCAGGGGATGGCCGAGCCCCTTACTGGGAGGTCAGCTCCATGGGTTGCTTCCACAAGGGGCTGACCAAGCAGCACAGCTGTGGGTCTGAAGTGGATGGGTCTGGATCTCTTCCGGGGTTGCAAATTAGCTGAGTCTGGCGTGGGCGGGTCTCTCTCTTCGGGGCAACTGGCATGGAGTGGAGTTTTGGGCCCTGCCCTTTCCTCCGCCTCCATGCCAGTTGCCCGGAAGAGAGAGACCCACCCACGTCATACTTGAGCAAATTGATGAACAATGGGAAGACAGTGATACAGTGATTTATTTTATTGAGGTATGCTCATGGATGGGGAGAATTAACAAGGTCAAAATGGTAATACTCCCTAGAGCTTTGTACAGATTCAATGCGGTCCTCATAAAAATACCATGACATTCTTCAAAGAAATTGACCAAACACTCCTGAAATTTGTATGGAATAATAAACTCCCCTGGGCAGCTAAAACAATCCTTGAGGAAAAGAAGATGTGAGGCATCACCTTTCCCAACTTCAAACTGTACTACAAAGCGATAGTAAATAAAACAGTGTGGTATTGGAATAAAAACAGACCTGTAGACCTATGGAATAGAGTTGAGTATCCTGATACCCATCCTCAAACACATGATTGTTTAATCTTTGATGAAGGTGCAAAGAGTCCAAAATGGAGCAAGGAAAACCTCTCCAACAAGTGGTGCTGGGAAAACTGGGCAGCTACATTTAAAAAAATAAATTTGGACCTCTGTCTAACACCATGCACAAAAATCAGATCGAAATGGATTAAAAATCTCAATATCAGACCTGAATTCATAAAGAAAATATAAGAAAACAGCTGCATAGTATTCCATAGAATTCCATAGTATGTTGAAGAAAATATTCCATAGTATGTCGGAGCAAATATATCAAAACAACAATGAGATATCATCTCACACCACAGAGACTGGCTCATATCCAAAGGAGCAAGAACAACAAGTGCTGGCGTGAATGTGGGAAAAAGGGGACTTTCATTCATTGTTGGTGGGAATGTTGACTGATACAGCCTTTTTGGAAAACAATATGGGCATTCCTCTAAAAACTAGAAATTGAGCTCTCATTTGACCCAGCCATACCACCCTGGGAGGCCAAAACACATAGCAGAAACACCATCTGCCCTTTTAATGTTCAGATCAGTACTATTCACAGTAGCCAGAATCTGGAAGCAACCAGAGTGATGAGAATAGTCAGAATAGATGACTGGATAAAGAAACTTTGGTACATCTACACAATGGAATACTATGCAGCTGTTAGGGACAAAAAGTTATGAAATTTGCCTATAATGAATGGACATGGAGAGGATCATGTTGAGTGAAATTAGCCAGAAGGAAAAAGATATACCAATATCCAAGATCAGGTGAAACATAAAAGGTGGAAATTGCCACAAACATATGGGAGTCAGAGGTTAGGTAAGACAGAGAAGGGAACAGTGTGCTAATAATTGTCAAAAATGTCAATACCAACCTATAACTGAGAATTAAATACTGGCAAAAAGATACACATGATAACTCTAAGTGTATGTATTACAATCCACAATATGTAAGAGAAGGAAGAGAGAAAGAGAGAGAGAGAAAGAAGAGAGAAAAGTGATAAAGAACTTGCCATAGAGGCAGACTAGGGAGGGGGAGGGAATCGGGGACATTGGTGGTGGGAAATGGGCACTGGTGGAGGGATGGGTGCTAGAACACTGTATGACCGAATCCCAAACATGAACATCTTTGTAATTGTGTATCTTATGGTGTAAAATAAAATAATAAAAATAAAAATAGAAAGTGATTCATTTGCCCTATAAGTGAATAGCTCAGAAAAATAAAAGGAACTATTGGTCCTCTTATTTGAGAAGAAATGCTATAGTGGCTTAGAGAGAAGTACTTTCTCATCAAATAGATGTGGATAGATCTGGATCTGTGAGCCTCACTCCAATTTATTGTGTGAGCTTAGGAAAGTCACTAAAATTCACTGAAGCTCTGCGTCACCCTCTGGGAAACCAGGATCAGAATGATACCTATTTCAGGTCTATTGCGAACTGCAATTGGTCGAGAAATTTTACCCAATTCTTTCTATTAGTAAATAATTGTTGTTGTGTCTCTGCTCAAGAAACAGGCTTTTTCTATCAACCCGTGTGGGGTAAAATGGTATTAAAGGTATTTCTACTGTTTAAAATATTACCAAAATTGTAGCAGGAAGTGACTCTGGAAGGACACTGTCTTTTCAGGGTAAGAGAGATGTTAGTAAATTACCAAATGGGTCTCAGTTCCACTAAATTAAGTCATTTTAAACCTCTTCTCTTCTGATTAGTGTTGTTAGTTCACAGTGTGCTGGTGTTTACAAAAGCCCATTAATAACTACTGTATCTTTGATCTATAATCATGAAAAAATGACCTGGACCAGGAAATTATGTCTGGGAACTGATGCTGGCTGTCAGTCTGGGTTTTTCCATCCATCTTTTCATGGTCTTTAAACTTCCGATTGTTTAATTCAGTTCCTTCAGAACATGGGTCTCTCAAAGCAGTTTTAAGAGGGCAAGCCTATGTACAGAAGACTCAGCTGGAGCCATATTTGTTCACTGTCCATGCATCAAAACCAGTCACATGACCAAGTACAGAGTTTCGTGAGTGGGATCTTGGACTCTACCCTTTGGAGAAATAGCAAGGGTTATATGGCTATTATAAATTCATTAAATATCACACGAAAAATAATACGTAAGTGTCAGGAAGGTATAATATCACTATCATTATCTTCCCGTTCATCATCAATTTGCTAGAGCGGGCTCCAGTAACATCTCCATATGTCCTGTCTTATCCTAGTAGAGCCCAAAAGCATCTGCTCGCTCCAGGAACATAGAGACTCAAACCATTAGATTAGGTCATGGGAATAACCTAACATAATTGTTACTGGTATTTGGCATATCAAATACGACACAGGCAGCTTGCCAGGCTTGCCGTGGTGGTTGGCATACTCTTGTAGTCACCTCTAAATACAGCTTTTGTTGATGAACCGGCCACCAGTGGCTGCGCGAGCTGAGCTGTAATAGGCTCGTCTGCTGGATGGAGTTCTAACGAGAGGGGAGGTCTGGATGCGGAAAATGGTAGCCCTCATGGAGTGGGAGGGGTCATATGGCTTGTTGCGAGGCTCTGCTGGGGTGGCGGGCCAGAGCTAGAACCCACCATCCCTCCCCGGCATCTCGTTAGAGGCTGGGCACAGGAAGAGCTGGTAGCAGCTCTGTCCCATGTCTGTTAATCTCTGGATCAGCTCCGGTATAATATAATGAATGCAATTTGCTATTGGATTTCTGGTCATCTTTGGCTATTAGAATTTCAGGCCTTGCATTTTCCCCTTCCTTTCTGAGTGAAGTTCCAACTAGTTGACTCTGGGCAGGAAAACTTGGTGGGTACTTTGTCAGCTCCCTTCCTTGTGTCTCCTGGAGAACTACTAAAGTATTCTTCTATCATATCTTTTTTGGGGACTGGCTACTGTTTTTCTCTATTTCCTAGATTCTGTATTTGGGATCATTTTATTTGTTGTACCTCTATTTCTGTTTTCAAGTCCCCTATGGTCTAATAACTGGAAATGTTTCCAGACCGAGGGACATCACAGGATAGTCTAATCAATTCATTACTGATGCATTTTAGTAATTGAAATTGGAATGCAATGACTACTTCTTTTAGATTTTGTTAATATTTTGGACACTACCACTTAAGCTTATTTTAGTAAACAGAGGTGTTGGGGAGCTACTGGGTTCCCCCCAACGATATTGCAGAATGAGTTCCCTTCTACCTCCGGGCTGGCGGGAATGGATGAAAACTCAGGAGTCCAGAGCAGTTTTTACTCTCACAGGTTCAGGTATACAATCCAGTAACAGGAAAACCCTGACTTTAGGTTTCTAGCTGGACCTCAGCCACATGTTGGTTTAGAATCTTAGACCAAGATGGCCATTACTATGTGCTAAGGCCTAACAGAGAAGAGAATGGAGAGGAGAGGAGAGGCAGAGAGCAAAAGAGAAGCCAAAATGGCCAAAAAACCCTTTCTCCTTTCTCCTAGCTTATTTATAGATAGAAGCCTGCCAAAACCTTCCAGCCCATCCCATCATGGGTTGGGCTATCTAGATATGAAGCCAGGTAAATGACCCTATTGAAATGTAGATCTTAAGGTGGGCCATATGACTCAAGCTTCACAAATGCCAGAACTGACTCTCTGAGATAAAATCTTCCTAGCAAAGTGTGGAGGGGCTGCATCTCTGAACCAGAAAGCAGTTCAGAATGTAATTTGTGAAAATGACATTAATACTTCTTACCATGAATATATAACCAGCTGATTCCAGACTCTAGATCTCACCAGGGACCAAAATCCATCAGAATAATTCACTTTGGCATTACCTTTAGAATCAGAGGCATGTCAGTTTGCTCGGAGGTGCACTGACATGTTTCTTTGAACTATTTCTACATGTATGTCCCTCGCTGGGACCCGTGGGAGCAGTAAGAGTATTGAACTGGGGCAAGCAAGACTCATAATATTCATGATAAATATATTTATGGCATATAAAATTATGAAATCAACCCAATTCTGCCCAAGCTTCCATCATGTCTGCTCCAGAGATTCCTTAAAGGCAGGGAGTAGCCCTTCATGTAAGCTAAGTGTAGCTGGAGTGTAAGGCTCAGTAGGGCATGTTACCCAACACAGAGGAATATAAATATTCCTTAATTATGATTTTATACTTGCCATTGTTTAACATGCATTCTTTAAACTTCCCTATTTTTAAAGAGTATAGCACCTATGCACTTCAACTATTACCTAGGTTTTAGGTATACTTCATAAACATTCCTTTTAAGTTGAAATTATAAGCTAGATATATTTTGAATCTGTGAAACATTTTATGAATACTAAATAATATTTTATAACTATGTAATACCATATGTAATACCATCTTTAAAATTGGTATTAGATGTTTTAATATCAAATATTCCAGTTGTGTAGTATTCTAGAATATATTTTATTACTTACTTGATAATGAAATTTTAGTTTGCTAATTGTCTAGGTATGTCAGGAGTGGAGTGGAATATCACACATTTTATTATTTTATTGTATGCCTAGAATCAAATTCAAGACCTTATACATGCAAGGCATGTGTTCTACCACTAAGCCAAGTCCACTCAACATGGATTACTGCTTTATAAAATTATAAAGCATGTTGCATGAGTAACTTCTTTTCTTTTAACATTTTATTATACCACCGTGAGATATACAATTACAATGCTGTTCACGCTAGGGGTTTCGGTCACACAGTGTTCCAGCACCCGCCCTCCACCAGTGCCCCCCAGCCACCACCCATGTCCCCAATTTTCTCCCCTCCCACATCCTGCCTAAATGGCAGGTTCTTTATCTCCTCTCCTCTCCCTCTCTCTCTCCTCCTTCTCTCACACATTGTGGGTTGCACTACATACACTTAGAAGCCATCATTTGCATTTTTTTGTCTGTATTTAATGCTCAGTTCTATGTTAGCATCAGAACTTTAGACATTTATTCACACATGTTCCCTTCTCTATCTAAACTATCCTCTGACTCCCCACACGCTTGTGGTAATTTCCACTTTCGGTAAGATCACCTAGTATATTTATGTCATGCAAATAAATGCAGTCATTCTGTGTCTCTCTCTTTCCTTCTGACTAATTTCACTCAACATGATTCTTTCCATATCCATCCATTTATAGCAAAATTTCATGACTTCATTTTTTCTGACAGCTGCATAGTATTCCATTGTGTAGATGTACCACAGTTTCTTTATCCAGTCATCAGTTCTCGGGCATACTGGTTGTTTCCAGGTTTTGGCTATTGTGAATAGTGCTGCTATGAAAATAAAAGTGCGGATTGTGTTTCCGCTGTGTGTTTTTGGCTTTCCAGGGTATATTCCCAAGAGCGGTATGGATTGCATGAGTAACTTCTTACATTAAACTTTACTGCACATGCTGCCTGGGGTCACATGTTCCCTGAGCCCATGTGACTGAGCACATGTGAGGCCCGAGCACATGTGTTGCCTACATCTCCCCTCTTGAGATGTGTACTCTCTCTCTCACTTTCCCTCCTCCTTCCCTTTCCTTAAACCTCCTTAATAAAACTTTTATTAAGTGTTTTACTTCACTACAAAAACACTTAGCATATTTAGAATAATCAATATCTGTTGGGGAGCTGTCTCCTCTTCCTTCCTTCCTTCCTTCCCTTCCCTTCCTTCTTTCCTTCCCTCCTTCCCTTTTTTTTCCTCCCTCCTTCCCTTCCTTCCCTCCCTCCCTTCCTCCTCCCTTCCTTCCTTCCTCCCTCCCTTCCTTCCTTCCTTCCTTCCTTCCTTCCTTCCTTCCTTCCTTCCTTCCTTCCTTCCTTCCTTCCTTCCTTCCTTCCTTCCCTCCCTCCCTCCCTCCTTCCTTCCTTCTCTCCTTCGCTCCTCTCACCTTCCCTCCCTCCTTTCCTCCCACCTTCCCCCCTTCCTTCCTCCCTCTCTCCCTCCTCCTCCTTCCTTCCCTCCGTCCTTCCCCCTCCTTCCTTCCTTCCTTCCTTCCACCTTCTTCCCCTCCCTCCCTCTCCTCCCCCCCCCCTCACCTTTCTTTCTTTCTTTCTTTTCTTTCTTTCTTTCTTTCTTTCTTTCTTTCTTTCTTTCTTTCTTTCTTTCTTTCTTTCTTTCTTTCTTTTCTTTCTTTCTTTCTTTCTTTCTTTCTTTCTGTCTTTCTTTCTGTCTTGCTTCCTTCCTTCCTTCCTTCCTTCCTTCTTTCTTTCTTTCTTTCTTTCCTTCTTTCCTTTCTTTCTTTCTTTCTTTCTTTCTTTCTTTCTTTTCTTTCTTTCTTTCTTTCTTTCTTTCTTTCTTTCTTTCTTTCTTTCTTTCTTTCTTTCTTTCTTTCTTTCTTTTCTTTCTTTCTTTCTTTCTTTCTTTCTTTCTTTTCTTTCTCTCTCTCTTTCTGATTTCAGAATCAAGAGAATGTTGACTTCGTGAAGACGTTTTTAAAATTTTTCACTTCTTTTTAGCATTTCAGTTTTAAAAGAGTTTCAAAAGGGGAGGTTAGGAAAGAGAAAGTAAACAAAGAAGAAGAGTATCTCTTGCTCCCAAATTCCATGCAATTTTCTATAAGTCCAAGTTCTAGAAAGAGCAGATTTCTAAAGTTATAGAAGAGCAGTATTCTAAAGCAAACAGTCTAATTCTCTGACAGCCTGATGAGAACAGCCTCTAAAACACCCTGGAGGCAAAAAAAAGAGGACAGTAAGCTCAGAGATGGGAAGTGCAGTGCCCTGCGCGGGTGAATGGCAGTCTTTCCGCTGTGGGCCTGGCTCACAAAGCGCCTGGATGGCCAAGTTCTGCTCAAGTCTACGCTCTGTAGTAGGAGCCCACGACAGAGGCTAGAAAAAAATTTTTTTTTCAAATCAATGTTCTGTTGTCCTGGGAAGACTATAGGGTTCCAATATAGACAAGTCTTCTAAGGGAAAGGCTATCATTTGCATTTACATATTATGGCTTCAGTTTTAGGGACTGACACAATTTGATAAGAAAAGTGGTTTTATTTGTCCTTTATTATGCTGAACACATCCTGTTCCAGGAACCTGCAGAGAACAGAACTTTCCCTTCAACTCAAAATCCCAAATTCCTTTCATTTAATCATTGCTTCTCCCAGTAAATGCTCTACTGCACGTAGAACTGCAGGAGAAAATGGTTAAAGGTATTTTGACATTTGGCAGCTCATTCCAAATAGTTCTAGGAAAAGGCTTTTTATCTCTTTGTTATGTTCTAAGTGTCTTTATTAATGTTTGAAGTGACCCAAGAGGTTATTTTATGAAAACCTTACCAGGGCATTGCTTGGGATCTTAATCCAGGGAATGTAAACGGTGGATTTGGGTTCTGGAGCCTTAGGGAGGTGGATAATAGGAAGATAAGAGGTTTTCTGTTCTAAACCTGGGATACTGACATAGAGCCAGTCAGCTGCCTTATGCCTCAGCTTTTTGTCAGAGGATCTTGCAAACCTCTGCATCATTTAAAAAAATATTTTATTATACCACCGTGAGATATACAGTTACAAAGATATTCATGTTTTGGTTTCGGTCACAAAGTTCCAGTACCCATCCCCTCCACCAGTGTCCAGTTCCCACCACCAATGTCCCCACTCCCTCCCCATCCCCTAGCCTACCTCTATGGCAGGCTTCTTTATCTCTTCTCTCTCTCTCTCTCTCTCTCTCTCTCTCTCTTCCTTCTCTTACTGTGAATTGCAATACATATATTTAGAGGTTATCATGTGTATCTTTTTGCTTATATTCAATGCTCAGTTCTAGGCTGTTATTATCAGTTTCGACAATTATTAGCACACTGTTCTCTTCTCTGTCTTATGTAACCTCTTACTCCCACACCTTTGTGAATTTGTGGTAGATTCCACCTTTGACAAGACCTCCTAATCCATGTTTCGCGTGACCTTGGATATTAGTATCATTATATATATATATATATATATACACACACACACACACACACACACACACACACACACACATATATATTGCAAATAAATGCAGTGATTTTATATCTGTCTCTCTCCTTCTGGCTAATTTCACTCAACATGATCCTCTCCATGTCCATCCATTTATTTATTTATTTATTTATTTATTTATTTATTTATTTATTTATTTATTTATTTTGCTTTTTTTGATCACTCTCGGCAATGCTCAGGGGTTTCTCCTGGCTCTGCACTCAGGAACTACTCCTGGCGGTGCTCGGGGGACCATATGGGATGCTGGGAATTGAACCTGGCCAGCACAGGCCAGCTGCATGTAAGGCAAACGCCCTACCCGCTGGGCTATCGCTCCGCCCCATGTCCATCCATTTATAGGAACATTTCATGGCCTCATTTTTCCTAACAGCTGTGTAGTAGTATTCCATTGTGTAGATGTACCACAGTTTCTTTATCCTGTCATCAGTTCTAGAGCACTTTGGTTGTTTCCAGATTCTTGCTATTGTGAAGTGCTGCTATGAACATAAAAGTGCAGATGGTGTTTCTGCTGTGTGTTTTTGGCCTCCCAGGGTCAGGAGTGGTATGGCTGGGTCGAACAGTAACTCAATCTCTAGTCTTTGGAGAAATATCCATATTGTTTTTCAAAAAGGCTGTACCAGTCGATATTCCCACCAACAATGGATAAGAATCCTTTCTACCTGCATCCATGCCAAAATTTGTTGTCCTTGCTCTTTTGGACATGTGCCAGTCTCTGTGGTGTGAGATGATATCTCATTGTTGTTTTGATTTGCATCTCTCTGATGATTAGTGATGTTTAACAATTTTTCATATGCCTTTTGGCCATTTTTATTTTTTCCTCTTTGGAATTTTCTGTTCATTTCTTCTCCCTGATTTTTGATGGAAAGCTCTGCATCTTGAACTGAATTCTTGCTGTAAGAATATCTCATTTCTTCATACTTGAATGCAAAAGATCTGTGGCTTTTCATTTGCAGTTTTCACCCATGTCAACATAGGAGTTGCCCGTAACAACAACTTTTTTTCCATTTTTTATACCACTGTGAGATATACAGTTACAAAAGTGTTCATATTTGGGTTTCAGTCATATAGTGTTCCAGCACCCATCCTCCACCAGTGCCCATTTTCCATTACCAATGTCCCCTGATTCCCCTTCCCCAGCATGCGCCTATGGTAGGCAATTTTCTTTCTTTTCTTATTTTTTTTTTTACTGCAAATCAAATGTGTGGGAGTCAGAGGTTAGGCAATACAGAAATAGGAACAGTGTACTAATACTGATTGTAAATGATAATACCAGTGTAGAGCTGAGCACTGAAAGTAGGCAACAGGATATACATGATAACCTCTAACTATGTATTGCAAACCAAAGTGTGTAAAAGAAGGAAGAGAGAGAGAGGAGAGAGTAGAGAGAGAGAGAGAGAGAGAGAGAGAGAACGAGAACTGAAAATTGCCTGCCATAGATGCAGGCTGGGGGAGGGGGAAATCATGGGACATTGGTGGAGGGAAATGGGCACTGGTGCACTGGTGGAGGAATGGGTGCTGGAACACTGCATGACTGAAATCCAAATATGAACACTTTTGTAACTGTATATATCATGGTGGTATAATAAAAATAAAAAAAAGCAAATCTTTTAATTCAGACCTCTCATTTAGAAAAATGGTAGCTCATAGAGTGAATATATATATGTTTACCTTAGCACACGTATTTCTTATTTCTGGGCTCTGGACCAAAGTGTATGCTTCTAATTGTGGGGTTAGGTATTCCTTCGGCTTCTGTTTTGAAGATCTTTGGTGGATCCACTTCTGAGCCTATTTCTAAGCAGTCTTTATCCTGGCAACATTTTTACTAGCATCATTATCTCCACACTGTAGACCTGGAAAATGGGTTTTGAGAATTCTGAATGTTTAGTTAGTCATACATTCATAATTAGTATGATATATTCATTTTCAACGACTACATAGCAAATTACTACAAAGTACACTACAAATATGAAATTGTTGTCTTAGAGTTTAGCAGCTCAAGAGTCTGAAACAGTCTCATGAAACTGGAATTAGGATATTGACAGTAGTGTGTCCCTTGTTAAGAAAAGCTTTGGTACATCTACACAATGGAATACTATGCAGCTGTTAGGGAAAATGAAGTTATAAAATTTGCCTACAAATGGATGGACATGGAGAAGATTATGTTGAGCGAAATTAGCCAGAAGGAGAGAGACAGTTACAGAATGACTGCATTTATCTGCATAACATAAATATATAGGTACATATTATGATACCAATATCCAAGGTCAAGTGAAACATACATCAGGAGGTCCTGTCAAAGGTGGAAATTATCACAAACGTGTGGGAGTCAGAGGCTAGGTAAGACAGAAAATGGAACAGTGTGCTAACAATTGTGAGGGTACTAATGCCAACCTAGAACTGAGCATTAAATAGAGGCAAAAGGATACACATGACAACCCTTTAATGTATGTTCTGTAATCCATAGTCTGGAGAGGAAGGAAAAGAGAAAGAGAAATGGAAAGAAATAAAGAACCTGCCATGGAGCAGGGCTGGGGAGGGGGAGGGAACCGGGACGTTGGTGGTGGGAGATGGGCACTGGTGGTGGGATGGGTGCTGCTACACTGTATGACCAAAACCCAAATATGAACTTTTTAATTGTATATCTTTGTAATTGTAAAAATAAAAAAATTAAAAAAAAAAAAAGAAAAGCTCCCACTGTAAGAACTTTCATTGGGATTTATTGTGATTACTGGGATACTGGCTAACCAGGACCATGTCCCAAACCTGAAGGGTTTTTACTAGTTGCAAATTCTCTTTGTCATGTAGTCTCATTCAGAAGTTAGAACATAACTTCTGAATGAGTAACCCTTGCCGGCCCATGCCATCCCGGGTTCGATCCCCGGCATCCCGTATGGTCCCCCGAGCCCCGCCAGGAGTGATTCCTGAGTGCAGAGCCAGGAGTAACCACTGAGCATTGCTGGGTGTGACCCAAAAAGCAAAATAAAATAAAATAAAATATTTCTAGTCTTTGGAGGAATGTCCATATTGTTTTCCAGAAAGTCTAGAACTGAGCATTAAATAGAGGCAAAAAGAATACACATGACAACCTCTTAATGTATGTTCTGTAATCCATAGTCTGGAGGGGAAGGAAAAGAGAAAGAGAGAGAAACGGAAAGAAATAAAGAACCTGCCATGGAGCAGGGCTGGGGGAGGGGGAGGGAACCGGGACGTTGGTGGTGGGAGATGGGCACCGGTGGCGGGATGGGTGCTGGAACACTGTATGACCAAAACCCAAATATGAACTTTTTAATTGTATATCTTTGTAATTGTAAAAATAAAAAATTAAAAAAATAATAAAATAAAATACATTTTTAATGTATCTTGAATGCCCATGAATTCTCAATTCATCACACAAGAAAAGCGAATATGTTGCAGAGCTAGGCTGTGGAACCATTTTCTTTTAACAAAGGAAGGTGAATCTCTTCAAGAGTTGTATGAATTCCTCAAATGACAGAAAGTTACACTGTAAATGCAGTGAAGGTGAGTCGACTGTATGTTAATGTTTCATCTCAAAATGCATCACACAGTAGGCACTTCGAATATTTGTGAAGCATAATAAATGTTGAAGAAAATTAACATCTAAGTCATCTATGGTATAAAAATATTATGGAGAGCATAAAATTGGCACCAGAAAGATTTTACTTTTGAAAACACCTTGTATTCTTTACAACACTTTGTCCGGGTGTTCCTGAAACACATTATAAATCTAGCCAGAAGCCAGGCTGCCCCTCAGGCAAACTTGTCAAATTGCCGAGCTTCCATGTGGGTTTTAATTGTAAATGTGTTTTCAGGCATTGGGCCCTTGCCATGGTTTGCTCATAGCCCATGAATTCTCTTTTAGATTTAAATTAACCATTAAAGTTATAGATTGCCAATTTTTTGTTATTCTCCTTACACTCAGGTGCATTCTGGGTGTAAGAACCTTCATTATTTTGGGGGAGAGAATGGTTTCCTGTAATTTTTTTCTGCCATTGTTCTTCAAAATCAGTCTCCATTGGAACATAAAAGAAAAGCAGTAACATTTCCCCATCAAAGGTATTTAATATGAAACTTTGCTTAGCTGCAACCACTGAACTTTCAAAAAATTTATTATAACACCGTGAGATAGACATTTACAAAGCTGTTCATGATTGGGTTTCAGTCATACAATGTTGTAGCACCCATCCCTCCACCAGTGCACATTTCCTACCACCAATGTCCCTGGATTCCCTCCCCCCCTCCCCAGCCCTCCCTCTTTAGCAGGCACTTTTCTCTCTCTCTCTCTCTCTCTCTCTCTCTCTCTCTCTCTCTCTCTTTCTCTCTTTCTCTCTTTCTTTTCTCTTATACATTGTAGCTTGCCTATATTTAGGGGTTATCATGTATATCCCTTTGCTTATATTCAATGCTCAGTTCTAGTCTGGCGTTACCATTTCCAACTATTAGTAGAACACTGGTCTATATTTATATCCCACAAATGAATGCAGTCATTCTATATCTGTCTTTTTTACTTTTGACTAATTTCACTGAGCATGATAACCTCCATGTCCATCATTTATAGACAAATTTAATAGCTTTGTTTTTTCCTTACAGCTCCATAGTAACACTGTGTAGATGTTCCATAGTATCTTTATCCAGTCTTCTGTTCTTGGACACTCATGTTGTTTTCATATTCTGGCTATTGTGAATAGTGCTGTGATAAATATAGAAGTACAGATGGTGTTTCTGCTGTGTGTTTTTGAGTCCCAGGGTATATTTCCAGGAATGGTATTGCTGGGCCAAATGGGAGCTCAATATCTAGCTTTTGGAAGAATGTCCATATTGTTTTCCCAAAAGTAGACATTCCAACCAACAATGGATAAGAGTTTCTTTCTCCATGCCAGCACTTGTTGTCTTGCTCTTTTGGATGTGTGTGTGCCAGCTCTGAACCACTGAACTTTGAAACGTGCCCGTCATTGTGGCAGACAAGGAAGGGGATCAGGGAGCATGGGGACATAGGTGGAGGGAAACTGACTGTGGGTGGTAGGATTGGTGTTGAAACGCTGAATGCCTAAAGCAGTTGTCAATAGCATTGTAAGTCATGGTTCTTTAATTAAATAAAAATTAGAAAATAAACAAATAGGCACCAGTGCTCTAGTACAGCTGGTAGGGTGCTTGTCTTATACCTGGCTGACCCAAGTTCAATTTCTCGCACCCCATATAGTTCCCTGAGCACTGCCAGGAGTAATGTCTGAGTGCAGAGCCAGGAGTAACTTTTGAGAATTACTGAGTGGGTGGCCTTTAAACCCCACCCAAAATAAACAAGTAAATAAAAATTGGTTTTGAGGGGCTGGAGCAATATTATAGTAGGCAGGGCGCTTCCCTTATATGCAGTCTCCCTCAGGTTTGATCCCTGGCACCTCATACAATTCCCGGAGCACCACCAGGAGTGATCCCTGAGTACAGAGCCAGTAGTAAACCCTGAGCACAGCTGGTTGTGGCACCAAAATGAAACAAATAAAGAAAAAAGAATTTGGCTTTGATTACAAGTACCCAGCGCTAACAGCAGAAGCAGGAGAAAGTGTAACTGGTTACATGGTTTTTATGGTAGTGACAGATCTATCCTTAAATTAAATTTTGATAATGGTTATATAAAGGAATAATTTATCCAAAAATATTTAATTATATCCATAAATATCTAAAGTTTAAGGTCTATTAAATTACTCTCAAAAGCATTAATGAAAATAATTTGTTTTTTTTATTCACTCAAAAGCACTATCCACAGATTTTGTGTTTAACTGAAAAAAAATTCAATCTCTTAATGCATCCTTTATAATAATAAAACCTAATCTTCCACAGCTGTATCTTGGCCTCTTAGTAAACAGAGCTGAGCATGGTCACACTTTGATGCTCCAGACATAAATAAGCCACACTTGTTTGTCTTATTTCCCCCCCAAAATATGAGAACAAATACATAGCCATTTTTAATCTTTACAAAATCCTGATATATTTGCTAATTTATCTGAAGTTTATTGAAGTGACTGTTTTGATAGGATTTTAGGAACATGCATTTTTATGTCTTACAATTCATTTAGAAGAAGTAATTCAACCTTCAATCCATTGCTGTGCTGCTTAGGAGCAAAGCCAGTCTCCCAAGACAAATAAAGCTTAATATGCTGGTGTATAACACAGTGGGCAGGTAAACAAAAGGAGAAATTGGAATGCTTATCATCCGACATCCATCACATAATGCATTTCCAGACAAAACTACACAGCATCAAATATAGAAATACACTATTTCCAAATCAACGTTTCTTTAGAATTTTTATTTTGTATGGGCCAGAGAGTACAGCAGATAGGGTGCTTGTTTTGCATCGGGATGACCTGGGTTTGATGCCTTTCAACAAAAAAGGTTACCTGAGCACCACTACAATGATCCCTGAGCACAGAGCTAGGAGTAAATCCCCTAGTAGTGCTAGATGTGGCACTACTAACACAAAAGTGGATTTTCCTGTCCTAGTGGGTTCTTGAGGATTGTATGAATGAATTACAACAAAACTCAGAAGGTTGAAAGTTAGTTTAATGTACAGAGAATTCCAGGTCCCTTCCCCAAATGTCTAGCCTCTCTGTTACCTGTGAACGAATTCCTGGTGCCGTCCCATGCGGTCTACTCACATCTCACAATGATGGCCCGGTCCTGTTCCTGTGCTGCTCTCTCAGTGCCTACCGCTGGGCCTCCCAACTGTACCCCAGTGGTCCCTGTTGTCCTGTCCCAGCTTTCCCTAGTCTCAGCCTCTACCCTGCACATATGGATGAAACTCCTGTGCTCAGTACCTTGCCCTTACCTGGGAATCCGTGCCCTGCCTGAACCTGGGCTATCCTGGGCATCCAAGACTTACCGTAACCTGTGCCTCTGAGCCTGGCCCACACCTGTATCTGCCCTTTCCTGGCCTTCCGTGGCCTATCCGTACTGGGCCCTGTACCTGGGCCTGATGCCCACCCTACTTGATCCAAAGAGAGGGAGGGAGAGCTGGTTGGGAGCAGCTGGAGAGTGAGTAGAGAGAGAGAGAGAGAGAACCTGGAGTTTCCTCTTATTTGCTGCCAAGTCCCACCCCCCAGGTATCCAGTTCTGCATTCTGATTGGCTACCTATTCCATTGGTGTGATTAGCTACCTGAGACCTGGTGCTTTCTTCCTTAGCTCCTGCTGTATCAGCACCAAAATAAAAAATAAATCAAAAGTATTTGTGGTAGTTGAGATAACATGACTCGGAGTACACCATAGAGTTAGTGTTGATGCACACAATTACTCAAAGATACTTTAAGGAATTATGATACAATTTCATTTATTCACAGGCTTAATGGCGGAGTCCATACTCTTCAGACAGACTTGAATGCTCTGTCCCATCATTATAGAGAGAGTATTTGTATAAAGTAGAGCCTTAATTTGAATCCCATGTGTTGGAGCCGTTGGGGTCCCCAGTAGTAATGGGGTCCATTTGTTTCTTGGTCTTGGGGCCTGTGACCGTTCCCTCAGGTCGATGAACAAAGAGCCTCAAGTCCAGGTTAGAAAATCCATATCTACTTCTTCCAACCTCACACTAACTGCTACCACACATTCTATACCAAACCACCTGATAGCCTCTCACACCATTTGTGATGACCCACAAACTGCAAGAAGATGAACACCTCTGCAGAGGTGGGGGGCAGGGCATAACCAAAGGTCAGAAACAGCTGGCTCTTCTTTCAGCTGGTGCAAATCCCAGGGGCACCATGCCCCTGTGGCCGAAGACTTAAGAGATGCTAATATAGAGCTCTGTTGTTCTCCTCCCAGGCTAATAAACAATCATTTCAATATTATATATAGTTTTCTTATATAAACACAGTAAGAGAGAATGGCATAATAACTACACTGGAGATTAAATGTATAGGCTGAACTTTCATGGGGAGATCATGTCATATGATCCCAACTATGTTCTCCATGCCAGATTGGTCATCTCTATCTCCCTCAGGGTCCTGTCTTTGGCAACAAACAATCTTGCTCTGTTCCTTTTCTTCAAGACCAGTCACGGTTTCTCAGAACAAAGCTGATTCTGGTCTCGCTCTAATCTTTGGGTCAAAGCCCCACTTCTAAAAAAGTCCCGTTTTATAGCCAGGGTGGTTCTCTTCCTGGTACCATCCACTCCCTCGTAGGGACCCCTATCACTTGATCTCTTGACATCCCATTATTCATTGATTTGCTCGAGCAGGCGCCAGTAATATTTCCATTTGACCCTGTCGAACCCCTCTTTTGACATCAATGATCACTTCTTTGTAGAATGTTGAGATCCTGGTGGTGAATCTGTAATACAGCTCACGAAGGATCTCGGTGTATTTGGTTTGAACACCCTGTTTGGCTAGGACTTCGATGACTGCTTCCAGTCTCCACAGAATCAAAGGCTTTCTGTAAATCAATAAACGTGAGACAGAGTGGCATCTTGTACTCCCTACAAACCTCAATGAGCTTGGTTACCGTGTGGATATGGTCGATTGTACTGAATCCTTTCCGGAAGCCATCTTGCTCGCATGGTTGTCCTTCATCTAGTGTTCTGCCAATCCTGTTCAGGATGAGTCATGTAAACAGCTTGTAGATGACGGACAACAGGCAGATGGGGTGATAGTTGCCGATGTCGTGAATGTCTCCCTTCTTGAACAGTAGAACTGTCCTACTGATTTTCCATTGGGAGGGTACCTTGCATTTGGACAGGTAGCGTGTGAAGAGCCAAGCTAGTGTATTGATGAGTACCGACGGCAGATTCTTCAGGTGTTTGGGTCTGACTTTTGTCTGGGCCTGGTGCTGTTCCCTTCTTTACCGACGAGATGGCAAGTCATATTTCAGAAGGGAGAATGTTGGGAATGACATATCCATCCTGTGGAATTTGGTATGTGGGCAGGTGGATTGACACCGGAGAAGAATTGTTCCTTGGAACATGTGATGAAAGAGGCGCCGGTGGCGTTGGTGTCCTTGTCAACATGAACATGGCCGTCCACATTGATTCATTTGAATGCCTAACAAACTGGATAGGATGAATACACTTGAAGAGATGTGGCCCACTGCCAGCAATTTCTATTTTCATTGTCTACGCACCAGCATCCACATACAAGGAAGATGAAATTGAGAAATTCTACATGGAATGGAGGAGTTCTATAAAAGATCACACCTTCTACAAGATCAGTAGGTGATTTTAATGCCAAGATAGGACCAAGAAGATAGGCTGAGACCCACGGCCTAGAATGGAACGAACAAGGTTAGAGACTATCTGAGTTCATCATGTCAAGACCATTCATGGGAACTCACAGTTCCAGAAGGCTGAAGCGAAACGTTGGACATGGGAATTTTCTGGTGGACAGTTCCACAATGAAATTGACCACATCATCTTCAATCGATGGTTTTGTCTGACCGATGTTGCTGTTGTCCCCAAATTACAAACAGGATTGGACCACCATCTCCTTCGTGCAAAATTCTACTTCCTGCAACGGGGAGAAAAGGCTGCAAAGTTTAAGAAGAGAACTCCCAGAACAACCACCAACTAGGGAACTCTTTGGCACCATTGCAGCAACATGGGAAGATACCACCATTGACGACATCGATGAAGAATACAACCGACTGGTTCAGCACCTCCATGATTGTCTGAAGAATGCCGAGAGAGAGATAGACACAAAAGGACACCTGCCTTCAGAAACTCTCGAGCTCATTTGCTAACGTGGCAAGGCGCGAGCCTCAGGAGACCAAATGCTAACGTCCAAGCTTGGAAAGCTGCTCAGAGAAGCGATAAAAGAAGACCTCAAAGACAGAAGAGCAGAAATACTGGAAGATGCAGCAGAAGCCGGGAAAAGCTTTCGCACCGCCCGCCTGTCCTTCGCCAACTATAAGACCAAGATGACTGCCCTCCAACGCCCTGATGGATCTATCACATCTTCCAGAAAGGCAATGGAGAAGATTATCTGTATAGAGGATATTAAAATCAATCCAAGGGCATTGAGACACCAGTTAGAAAATATGTAAGGATATCTAGGAGCAATCAGTTCAGAGTCAAACTAACTCAGAAATACACTGCCCCCCACTCTCCTTTTGTGTTTCTACAAGAACAAAATCTCTTATCCTAAATGTGTACAAAAGACTTATAGAAAGGAGAAAGACAATCCCTTCTCAGCAATTGTGATTATAGTATTGTGTATGTAGTAATAAATGTGTATGCATTGTGTGTAATCTTATGATTGGTTTTATACGTCTATAGTTAATAAGTTTTCCATATTCATTGTATTACTTGCTCTTCCAAATAACCTAAAACTGGAGGTACTGTTGTCTGGATCCTATGCAGAGATGAAAAATTAGACTCAGAATAAACAAGTATTGTATCGCATAACAGATGACTCTACAAGCTCCTCCTCCCCCATCTTACTCTTTTTTTTTTGCTTTTTTGGGGTCACACCTGGCAATGCTCAGGGGGTTTCTCCTGGCTCTGCACTCAGGACTTACTCCTGGTGGTGCTCAGGGGACCATATGGGATGCTGGGGATCAAACCCAGGCCGCCACAGGCCGGCCACGTGCAAGGCAAACGCCCTACCCGCTGGGCTATCGCTCCGCCCCCCATCTTACTCTTTGAACATTATCAAGGCCTATTGTATATGTGAAGAGAATCAACAAGTAGCATTCCTCAACCCTACATCATTTGTGTTAATTATGTCAGTTTTGTTACTTTTCTATGCCAAAGAGTTCATTTAGAAATAACTTGTTTCATGTTAATTTTTTTCTTTTTTTGCTTTTTGAGTCATACCTGGCAATGCTCAGGGTTGCTCCTGGCTCTGCACTCAGGAATTACTACTAGCAGAGCTCAGGGGACCATATAGGATGCCAGGGATTGAATCTGGGTCTGCTGCGTGTAAGGCGAATGCCCTACCTGCTGTGCTGTTGCTCCGGCCCTCATGTTAATTTTTTATGCTTTGAAATTTCAAAACCCATTTATTAACTAACATTATAAGTTTTTTTCATAAATATTATATAAATTTATATACTTATTGTATTTAACAGTTAACCTTAGTCCTAACAATTTAATTAAATTTCATTTATATTTTAAGCTCCATAGATTTAATATAACTAGTTTCATTGAGAAGATCTTAAGTTATTCCCACTTACATATAAAATCTTTTAAGTATTTAAATAGTTAAGAAATATAATAAATTAAATTATAGCAATGGTGAATTTGGCTTATCTTAAATATTACAGTATTGCAAAAATGAACCTGGGAACATTTTCGGTCTTGAAAGGTCAGAATTAATAATTCAACTATCATTTAAAGTTGAAATTGTAGATTTCATCCATGAAAAAATTAGGCCTACTTAAAAGGATTAGAGATCTTCAAATATAGAAATGTTAAATGTCACTTTCTTATACATTTTTATACTCTTCTTGAATAAAAAATGTTCATTCATTAATTAAGCAATTATGTTATTTTAGTTAATTTGAAAGATATGCTTCCCAATTTTAAGGTTGCAGCAAATAATTTTGGTTCCATATTAGACCAGAATTATATATTTTAATTTTATTAAAAAGGATTTTTTATTGATATACAATTACAAAGATCATCATGTTCGTGAGATATACAATTACAAAGATATGGGTTTCAGTCATATAGTGTTCTAGCAACCATCCCTCCACCAGTTCCCACTTCCCACCACCAATGTCCCCTGATTCCCTCCCTTTTGGGGAGCCGCTGGGGTCTCCAACAGTATCAGGACAGAAATTCTCTTCTACCTCCGAGGCTGCCGGGGAACGGATGAAAACTCACGAGTTGTCGCACTTCCAAAAAGGCTTTTAATAGTACAAAAGTTCTTCCACCACAATCCAATATAATGAAAGAATTATAGCTCTGGTCAGAACTTAGACCATACAAGAGATCCCAAGTCTCTCACCAAAGAGAGAGAATCTCACCCGAGAGGAATCCTACCCAAAAGAAGGAAAAAAAGAAGGGGCCTCAAGTCAGTCCCCTTATATACACCAAAGTAATCCTAACTGTTGACAGGGAGGGTCCTGTCAACAAAGAAGCCTAAACAGCTTCTAGATAGTAGAGGAGTGTAGAAGGGTTTTGCCACACCCTAGTACAGGTATAAACAAAGGATTATGCCAAGGACTATCCCTCTTCTGAGATTATCTCTTATGTAAAACACTGGGGGAGAGAGAGAGAGAGAGGGAGAGAGAGAGAGAGAGAGCGCTGATATAAAGTAATACATCTTAATTTCATGGGCTTCATGTAATCTAGATGGTATCCACAAGGTCCTTCTTGTTTATTATCTCCACCAGGGTGATTCTGAGTATTTTGTTCTTCATATACTGAAAGGTTTATTCTCTCCTGTTTGAGGGCTAACTAGTATGATCCTTTCATTTTAAATTATAGTCTCAACGTCGCCAGGGTGGCAGTCTCCTGGTAAATTCTAACTGTCCCACGCTGTGCAGTGGATATAAAGAGGAGCTGTGCCCAATCTAGATAACATAGAAGTCTTAGCAGATGTATAAGTCAGAAGTTATTCAGAGTCAAGGTGACTTCTGTAACTGCCACACCTTCTATCAGTGTTTACATAGAAGAGAGATCTCATTAGAATGAACTTTGGTTTAAGAACATTTAAGTAGATTGAACTGTGAGTGGATAAAACAGCAAAGCTCCCAAGCTAGCTATCGAAACCTGTCATCCAACACCTCTCCCTTCCCCCAGCCTGCCTCTATGGAGGCACCTTGCCTTCTCTCTCTCTTTTTTCTCTCTCTCTCTCTCTCTCTCTCTCTCTCTCTCTCTCCTCCCCCCTCTCTCTTCTCTTACACATTGTGGCCTGCAATACATCCATTTAGAGGTTATCATGTATTTCCTTTTGCCTATGTTCAATGCTCAGTTCTAGGCTGGTATTATCATTTCCAATGATTATTAACACACTGTTCGCTTCCCTGTCTTACCAACCTTTGACCCACACACTTGCGATAGATTCCACCCACTGACAAGACCTCCTGATCCATGTTTTGCCTGGTCTTGGATATTGGTATTATGCTATTTTTTTAATATTCTGCAAATAAATGCAGTCATTTTATATCTGTCCTTTTCCTTCTGGCTAATTTCACTCAGCATGATCCTCTCCATGTCCATCCATTTATAGGCAAATTTTATGACTTCATTTTTCCTAACAGCTGCATAGTATTCCATTGTGAAGATGTACCACAGTTTCTTAATTCAGTCATCTGTTGTTGGGCTGTCTGATTGTTTTCAAATTCTGGCTATTATTAGTAGTGCTGCCATGAACATAGAAGAACACAGCATAGATGGTGTTTCTGCTGTGTGTGTTTTAGGCCAGAATTTTAGCCACAAAGTTCATCATGGGTTCTGAGTATATGAGTAGGTCTAAATATATAAGGAGTAGTTCACATTGTTCTTTTTTAAAAAAAAATTTATTATACCACCGTGAGACATACAATTACAAAGGTGTTCACAATTGGTTCTTGGTAATACAGTATTCCAGCACCCATCCCTCCACCAGTGCCTCATTTCCACCACCATTGTACCCCACCCCTCCCACCCACCCCCCAGGCTGCCTCAACAGCAGGTAGCCCTGTTTCCTCTCTCTCTCTCTGTCTCCCTCTCTGTCTCTGCATCTCTCTCCCTCTTGTTTTACACATTGTGGCTAGCCCTGCAGATATTTAGAGTTTAAAACTTAAGTCTCTTTGTGTGTATTCAATGGTGCGTTTTAATCTGCCATTACCATTTCACACATTTAGTAAAACACTGGTATCTATTTATATCCTATTAATGAATGCAGTCATTCTATATCTGTCCTTTTCCTTCTGACTAATTTCACTCAGCATGGTAGTCTCCATGTCCATCCATTTGCAGGTAAATTTCATAATTTCATCTTTTCTGACAGCTGCATAGTATTCCATAGTGTAGATGAACCACAGTTTCTTGAGCCAGTCCTCTGTTCTCGGGCATTTAGGTTGTTTCCAGATTCTAGCTATAGTGAATAGCGCAGAGATGAATAAAGAAGTACAGACAGTGTTTCTGCTAAGTGTTTTTCGGTCTCTCAGGTATATTCCCAGGAGTGCTATTGCTGGATCAAATGGGAGCTCAATGTCTAGTTTTCGGAGGAATGCCCAAATTGTTTTCCAAAAAGGGCTGGACCAGTCGGCACTCCCACCAACAGTGGATCAGAGTCCCTTTTTCCCCACATCCACGCCAGCACCGGTACATTGTTCTTATTCATTATAAAAATATTTAACATTTCTTTTGGGCACTCAAGTTAAATTTCATTCACCTACACTTATGATTTTGAATTTTTAAAAATATTTTATTATACCACTGTGTGATATACAATTACAAAGACGTTCCTGTTTGGGTTTCAGTCATACAGTGTTCCAGCACCCATCCCTCCCACCAGTGCCCATTTCCCATCACCAATGTCCCCGATTCCCTCCCTCTCCCCAGCCTGCCTCTATGGCAGGTTCTTCATCTCTTTTCTCTCTTTCTCTGTCTCTCTCTTTCTCTCTTCCTTTTCTTACATATTGTGGATTGTAATACATACATTTAGAGGTTATCATGTGTATCTTTTTGCCTGTATTTAATGCTCAGTTCTAGGTTTGTCTACTAAGACAAATTTAAACATAGCCCAGTTCTTATTATTTTAATTTTTTTCTCACTATCTATCACTATCTTCCCGTTAATCATCTATTTGCTAGAGCAGGCACCAGTAATATCTCCATATGTCCTATCTCATGCTAGTAGAACCCAAAGGCATCTGCTTGCTCCAGGAACGTAAAGAGCCTCAAACCATTATATTAGGTTATGGGAATGACCTAATATAAATGTTACTGGCATTTGGCATATCAAATACAACCACGAGCAGCTTGCCAGACTTGCCGTGCAGGTAGCATACTCTTGTAGTCACCTCTAAATAAAGCACTTATTGATGAACCACGCAGCCATTTGCGGCAACGCGAGCCAGGCTGTGATAGTCTGGTCTGCTGGGTGGAGTTGTGATGAGAGGGAAGTCCGGATGTGGAAAATGGCGGCCCCCATGGAGTGGGGGTGTGGTCTGGCTTGTTGTGAGACTCTGCTGGGGTGGCAGGCCAGGGCTAGAACCCGCCATGCCTCCCAGGTGCCTCATGAGCAGCTGGGCACAGGGAGAGCAAGTAGCAGCTCTGCCCCATGTCTGAGAGTCTCTGGTTCAGCATACCTGGGCCAGATTGAAAAAAAACCGCTTCAGGGTGGGGCGTCGATGATCTGGGTTGTGATAGTCTGGTCTGCTGGGCGGAGTTGTGACGAGAGGGAAGTCCGGATGTGGGAAATGGCGGCCCCCATGGAGTGGGGGTGTGATCTGGCTTATTGTAAGGCTCTGCTGGGGTGGCAGGCCAGGGCTAGAATCCGCAGGCCTCCCGAACGCTTCATGAGCGGCTGGGCACTGGGAGAGCAAGTAGCAGCTCTGCCCCATGTCTGACATCCTCTTTCCAGTGAAAACCTTGGTACACCTTGTCTGAGAGAGTTTCTGAAAAGCAGAAACCTGTCAACTAGTCACAAGATGTCTGAGTGTTTCAGAGCCTAGAGAATAGGAAAAAACAAGATGATAGGAAAAAGCAAGATGACAAATTAATTTTATTTTTATGTCTTATTTTATTATTTCACTATGATTGCAGCTTAAATAACATTTTTTAGGGTAGTACTAACATTTGTGTTTCTTATCTACAGTTACCAATTATTACCATGACTAAAGTGCCCAAGATTTTTTTAAAAATATTTTATTATACCACCATGAGATATACAATTACAAAGATGTTCATATTTGGGTTTCAGTCATACAATGTTTTAGCACCCATCGCTCCACTAGTGCCCATTTCCACCACCACCACTGTCTCCAATCCCTCCTCTCCTCCCCTAGCCTGCCTCTATGGCAGGTTCTTTTTTTCCCTAATAATATTTTATTATACTACCATGAGATATTCAAGATTTTTTTTCTTTTTTGGGTCACACCCAGCAATGCTGGTTCTGTACTCAGGAATTATTCCTGCCACTGTGTAGGGGACCATATGGGATGCAGGAAATCGAATCTGGGTCGGCCACATGCAAGGCAAACGCTAGACTATTGCTCCGGCCCTTAGTGCCCAAGATTTTTTACTTATCCCTTATGTCACTTCTAGTCTACTTATTTATTCCCCAAACTTTCTCTCCCATTTGGCAATATTAGTTTTTTTTTCCATTCTACCAGGTGTGGTTTTATTACACTTTTTTTTTGTTGTTTAACATTTTATTTATTTATTTATTTTTAATATTTTATTATACCACCATGAGATATACAGTTACAAAGATGGTCATAAGATGTTCATATTTGGGTTTCGGTCATACAGTGTTCCAGCCCCCCATCCCCCACCAGTGCCCATTTCCCACCACCAATCTCCCCAATTCCCTCCCCCCCTCCCTAGCCTGCCTCTGTGGCAGGTTCTTAATTTCTTTCACTTTCTCTCTTTCACTTTCTCTTTTCCTTCCCTTCCACATTGTGGATTACAATACATACATTAAGAGGTTGTCATGTATATCTTTTTGCCTGTATTTAATGCTCCATTCTAGGTTGTTATCAGCACTTTCGGCAATTATTAGCACACTGTTCCATTCTCTGTGTTACCTAGCCTCGGACTCCCACACATTTGTGATAATTTCCACCTTTGACAAGATCTCCTGTTCCATTTTTCACCTGACCTTGGATATTGGTATTAAAATATGTACATATATATATTTATTTCATGCAAATAAATGCAGTCATTCTATATCTGTCTCTCTCTTTCTTGCTAATTTCACTCAGCATGATCCTCTCCATGTCCATCCATTTATAGGCAAATTTCATAACTTCATTTTTTCTGACAGCTGCATAGTATTCCAAAGTTTCTTTATTTAGTCATCGATTCTCGGACACTCTGGTTATTTCCAGATTCTGGCTATTGTGAATAATGCTGCTATGAACATCAAAGTAGGGATGGTTTTTCTGCTGTGTATTTTTGGCTTCCCAGGGTATATTCCCAGGAGTGATATGACTGGGTCAAATGGAAGCTCAATTTCTAGTCTTTGAAGGAATGTCCATATTGTTTTCCAAAGAGGCTGTACTAATGACATTCCCACCAACAATGGATGAGAGTCCCTTTTCCCCTGCATCCACGCCAGCACTTGTTGTTCTTGTTCTTCAGGATATGTGCCAGTTTCTGTGGTGTGAGATGATATCTCATTGTTGTTTTGATTTGCATCTCTCTGATGACTAATGATGGTGAGCATTTTTTCATATGTCTTTTGGCCATTCGAATTTCCTCTCTGTCAAAGTTTCTGTTCATTTCTTCTCCCCATTTTTTGATGGGGTTGACTATTTTCTTCTTGTAAATTTCTACCAGTGCTTGATATATCCTAGATATTAACCCCTTATCAGATGGGTATTGGGTGAATATTCTTTCCCATTCTGTGGACTGTCTTTGTATCTTGGTCATTGTTTCTTTTGAGGTTCATTTGGCAATATCAGTTTTTTATGGATTCTCTTTTTTAAGTACTACCAGCAAGAAAATGGCACTCACCAGAGAGATGCATATTCTTCCAAAACCCAAGAATTTTATGATGGATGCGATTAGATTTACAGACTTTATAAACTATGGTCCATATATGCAATGAACTACTACTCATCTATAAGATTAAATCTTACAGTTCAATACTACTTTGGAATTGAAGAGTATCATGTTGAGTTAAGTGAGTCAAAATGAGAAGGATAAATACTGAAGGTTCTCCTTGTATTTGAAATGTAAAGAAATGTAATAAGAAAATAAAAAATGACCAGTGGTAACAGATCCTGAGAGTTGGCCTACAAAATCGAGTTTGCCAAGGGTAGGGGATAAGGATAGAGTGAAAGGGAACCTTGAAACAGTGTTGGAAGTGTGTAGGTGGATGTGGTGTAGCAATTTTGTATGGCTGAAAATGACTATTTTCAGAAAATTACTAGTATCAGTGCCTAAATTAAAAAAAAAGTTTTAAAAGGATTCCATTAATAGAATTAAGGAAATAAGCTTTAGCAGGGGTCCTTAAAAAGGTCTCACCAAGAAATTGGGAAAATGGTTATTAAATTTCTTTTAATGTCAGAAAATTCTATTGAACTATGTTGCATTAATTATTATGTCTAAAGGACTCTGATGTTAGAATTGAGTTAGAATAATTACAAGGTTGAAGTCTTCTTTGGCAAGAGATATTTACTAGTGTCTAAATCTTGAGTGACAATTTAAAAATATTGGTAATAGAGCAAGTAAGGAAAGTATGCTCACTGGATGAGGAAGCCTTCTTGATTAAAGAGCTACAGCTCTGAGGTTTGGATTATCAACAACATTTCTTCTTTGGTAATATGACTAATTGAGGGGTGACTGGAATATTTTATTCAGCTGTGATTTTTACTCTTCAGGATTGCCATAAATCGATGGCAGTCTGGCCTACACTCTTTGAGTTACTCATCATTATTTGTGTGGGATTAATGAACCTTTGAAGAATCACACAGGGTGGTGTCTTTTAAGATTTCAGGTCTTAAATTATTTTTTAAAAAGTCTCTGTTTTAACTCTATTACAAGTATTGAATCATTGAATTTTGCTTTTTTTTTTTTTAGGGAAAGTTCATTAACTCTCTTCCATATAGCTGATGGTGCCTCTAACATGGAGTCTGTGAGGTTGGGAGGTGAAATATATACTGCTTCTTTCCTATAACCTCTGGTCTAGGGCACCAGAGATTATAGGAAAAAGTATAATAATTTGTGTTTCCTGGATTATCACAAGAGCCTCTGGACTGATCCCATTTTTACTTATGTTCTGTATATTTTGTTTCCAACTCAACAACAAGAAAAATTACTTTCAGTCTAAGTCAGAATATATTATTGACCAGTTCAAAATTTTCAAATATTTCTTTCTCCAAATTTCAAATTCTCCATAACATGACTTCTGAATTCTGTGCAGTCTAACTCTGGTCACCTCACCACTTTCACCTACCATTATCCTCTTTGGTTACCGTTTCCAGCCGTTTGGTTCATTTCTTGCACCTAGAGCATGGTCAGCCTTTCTTTATAACTTTACTTTCCCCCAGATAGCTTCATGTTGTAATCACTCCATAGTGGCACTGAAACTTCTCTCCACTTACTGTAGGCATATTATATTAGCCTAAAATTTAGTTGTTGAAATTCTAACCCCCAGCGTATCCTATCACTGTATCACTATATCACTGTCTTCCCATTAATCATCGATTTGCTCAAGCGGGCACCAGTAACATCTCCATATGACCTGTCTCATGCAAGTAGAGCCCAAGGGCACCTGCTTGCTCCAGGAACATAAAGAGCCTCAAACCATTCCATCAGGTCATGGGAATGAGGTCTATAATTGTTATTGGTGTCTGGCATATCAAATATGACACGGGCAGCTTGCCAGGCTCTGCCGTGTGGGTATCCTATATGCCGTGTGGGTATCCTAAGTGTATCCTAATATGACTGTAATGGGAGACATGGATTTTTTTTTGAGACATGGCTTTTAAAGAGACAGTTACATTAAAATGAGGCTGTTAGACATGCGTTCTATTTCATAGCTTGGTGTTATTATTTTTGGACAATGAAACACAAGAATCCAGAGCACAGAAAAAAGCACCACGGGAATGAATGGTGAAAAGGTGGCCATGCACAAGGAAAGATGAGAGAATTTAGAAGAAGCCAACTGCACAGTACCTGAATCTTGGGCTTCTGTTCTCCATAAAAGTAAGAAAATAAATGTCTGTTGTTTAAGCCACCAGCCTGTAATACTAGGTTATGAAAACCCAAGGAAATCAATATATTGCTGTTACCACTCAATTGGTTGGAAGTCTTCATCCCTTTACATAATTTTATTTTCCTCCATACAGACTATTCTGTGGTATTAGATGTTTATTTTATTTTCCCATTTATTTTCTCCCCCCAACTGTATTTATATGTAAGCTTGGCAAAAGAGGAACTTTATGACTCACTATTACAATACCCAGCATAGTTTCTGACACACAGCAGCTATAAAATGTATTTTCTTTTCTAAATAAATGATGTTAAATAAGTTGTTGAGATTTCTTGTTCCCGATCTTTCTCCACCAATCTATATTCTTTGAAAATTCTTCTTTGACTACAGTAGACCTCCCTGAATTTCAGGGCCCTCCTTTTCTGCAGGACTTCCATTGGGAATGTTGCTACCAAACAAATCTACTGGTTCCTAATCACTCCTTACCTCTCGACTTTTGTTGATTCCTTTTCTTATAAAAAAATGGTAATATTCTTCCACCAGTAAAGGAGAGGTTTTCCTGAAGAGTTTATGCCTAGTCCTACTCGCATTGTGTGTCCCTATATTTTGGGCTAAAGTGGATATCTGCCTGTATCTTCCTGGCACTTAGGCTTTGCAGTCAACTTGATACTTCTACTGCTAAGGCTGAGGAGACAATTTTTAGACAAATTCAGCTAATACTTGTCCATCCCAGGAGACATCAGGCACAAAAGAAAGCGTTAATCAATAACTTGGCAAAGTTCTGATGAAAACTTTCAATCCTGATTCTCTAAAGACCATTTCCATTCCAATAGCTGAGTGGTGAGGCCTCACCACTCAGAAGTGGGTTCATCTCTGGGGCTGCCAGATTAAGACGATGAGAATGACTGGCTTATTATCTATAATGGAAGCATGGTCAGGTGCCAAAAATCTGTGCAAGACTCTGCTTTTGCTTACTGTCCTATAGTTCTTTGTGAAAATTGAAAATTGTTTCACTCCTAGCTGAATTCTTTCTCTTTCTGAGCATACCCTGGGTTTTCCTCTTCCTGCCAGGAGTCCTTTCCAGTGTTTATTCATTCTCACTGGCTAGAAATAAGCATTTGTACGAGAACATATATTCCTTAATTTGGTTAATATAATTGTGCCCTTCCACCCCTCATATTTGTCTGCAAGATACCACCTCCCATCCAAGGCTGTTCTCAGTTCTCTACCCAAAGTGGCTAAAGTTCATGAGTGTTTTTCATGTTGCAGAAGCTGTATTGGTTTCTATATAGGATCATTTATTTGCACCTTACAGTTATTCACAAAATATAAATCTAGAAACTTGAATAAGGGAGAGTGAAGGTAAGCAGGTTGCCAGAGGCAGTCTCTTAAGGGAGGCAATAACCAGAGAATCAAACAATGGAAGGTACCAGCCATGAGACACTGAGCAGGAGCTTTCCAGGTAGAAAAAAAAAAGTGGGTAAAGGCCTGCAGATGGGAAGGGCTCCATCACGCACGAATGTTGTCACAATGAAACCCAATCAAGAGCAGCTTTGTAATGGTCTATCTCATGGTGATTCAATTAAAAAAAATGCTGTCACAGAAATAAATACATTCATTAATAATAATGGATTCTGATGGCATCTTCCTTTAGTTTCTGGAATACTCCAAGCTCTTTGTACATTTTTGTCTCTTACTGGATTACTCTCATTCCACCTCTTATCTGCAGCATTTCTCATTTTTCAATTCTCAGTTTTAAAAGAAACCTTTAGAGAAGTGCTTCCTAACTATTCAATCTAAGACAGGTCTTCCTTGTAATTTTCTCTAATAATATCTACATTTATCTTCATAAAGCATAATTACTTATAGAGTATATTTAATCAAGGTTCTCTAGAGAAACAGAACCAATATGAGATATAGTAATAATATGGTTGTTATTATCCTCAAAAATAGAGTCAATGATATAATAGTGTGTAATAATATTTTAGAGAGGGAGACTATAGGAATCAAAGAGATCTTAGGATTCATGGCTCAGTGATTAAAGAGACTTGAGCGGCTCCAGAATCTACTGTCTTGGGCTAGAAGTAGGAAATCAGGTGGTGTGATTCCAAATCCAGTCTGAGAACTATGATATTGGTATAAATCTCAGTACAAGTCTGAAGCTGAGAACTAAAGTTCCACGAGGGGGTGGGGGGGGTGCAGGAAAAGGGAAACTGATGCTCCAGTTCAGAATCACCCTATTTTTGCCTTTTTTATCTCATCAGAACTCCACCCAGCAGATGAGCCTATCACAGCCCGGCTCATTGCAGCTGCTTGCGGCCTCGAGGTTCATCAATAAATGCTGCATTTAGAGGTGACTACAAGAGTATGCCACCCGCATGGCAGAGCCTGGCGAAGCTACCTGTGTCAGTATTTGATATGCCAAATGCCAGTAACAATTTTAGACCTCATTACCATGACCTGATGGAATGGTTTGAGGCTCTTTATGTTCCTGGGTGAGCAGATGCCCTTGGGCTCTACTAGCATGAGACAGGACATATGGAGATGTTACTGGTACCTGCTCAAGCAAATTGATGATGAACGGGAAGACAGTGATACAGTGATACAGTTATTCCATGACATAGACAATGGCGTTATATGTCTAGTTTACAGATGAGGGAACAGGAACACAGATGCCTTCTCAGTTCTGCAAGGCAACTCTCCTGGTTTCTCCTTAATAATCTAATGGTTTCCTTCATTAAAATCCCATGATGTATGCTTATTTTATTCTGTCAAGAAGCTTATTTGGTCTTGTAGAGTAGTTCTTAATATACTTTTTGACTTCTGGTGTATGAACTACTTAAAAAGGAGTTGGCATCTCTCTCTCTCTCTCTCTCTATATATATATATATATATATCACTAGATCACTAGATATCCCGTTGTTCATCAATTTCCTTGAGCGAGCACCAGTAACATTTTCCATTTGACCCTATCATGTGCCAGTGTAGCTCAATGGCATCTGCTTGCTTCAGGAATACGAAGACCTCAAACCGTTCATTCAGGGTCTTGACTAAGAAGTCTGACCATCTTGTAGGTGGGCGGCCACGTGATCTTTTGACATCCCGTGGGATCCAGTCAGTAACGGCTCTAGACCAGCCGTTGTCTCCAAATCGCATTACATGTCCAGCCCATCTGATTTTCGATGCCTTGGCAAACGAGACAACGTCCCTGACTCTGGAACAGTGATGGAGGTCGGAACTCCGGATTCCTTCTTTTCGCTTGAGTGAAGTGTGATATTCCAAGCATAGCTCTTTCGATTCCTCTCTGGGAGAACCGAATAGCAGTCTCATCCTGCTTTCCTAGGGCCCAGGTCTCTGAGGCGTATGTTAATGCAGGGAGAATGGTGGAGTCAAAGAGATGTGCCCGGAGCCGGAGGTTCTTTGTCCTTTTAGCTATTTCTTCGATGCTTTTTGAAGGCATTCCATGCCGCTCTCTTCCTCCTTGACAGCTCAGGTTTTAGGTCATTCATCATGTTGATTTCTCGACCTAGGTACACATAACTGCTGCATTCAGAGATGTTTGTTCCATTGAGAGTGAATGGGGCCTCTGGAACTAGTTCATTTTTCATAAACATAGTTTTGTTGAGATTCAGCTGTAGACCTATCTTTCCACATTCTCGGTCGGTATATATATATATATATATACATATATATATATATATATATATATACACATACATACATACATATATATGTTATACACAAATTAATTCAGCATACTACTTGCTGGACCTAGGGGCTTAATATCTCTTTCTTGCATTATCGTTATTTTTTCTAGCTGTAAAGAGGGTGGAGGAGTTCTATACCTAGAATTGCTCCAGGGGCTATACCTGGTTCTGGGTTTGGGAGTAATATGTGACACTATTTTTGGACTCCCATATATGGTGGTGGGAAGTTTGAGCTGGGGTCAGTGGAATGCAAGGCAAGCACTTTAATCTCTGTACTATTTATCTGATCTTCATGAAATATCTTACACTGATTTCATGACTTGAAACCTGAGATTTGCTAATGAGAATATTGTAAAGATTTCAAACTTTGCCGTATAAGGTATAGCAAATCAGTTCAAGTCACTGTTTGACCTTATTCTTGAGGTTTGCATGTTGTGATTTTACAATTTTCTTTCCCCCTCAAAAAAAAAAACACAGCCAGAATATTGTCATTGTCCATTTTTGGTGATGGTGGAAGTTGGGAATGGTTTAGGGATGCAATGGAAGTAGAGTTGACTTGGGAAAATAAATCCTCCCATCTGATGAATTCTAATCTGGATATATTAAATGTATTTTTATTATTTTGTTTTGTTCTCATATAAATAATCAGGGAGTAGTTTGAGTTTAACTTTTTGCTTCGAGAATCACTGTTTATTTATGAAGCTTCTTTTTTTCTCTTTACTTTGATCTTTTCTGTTACCATTATGTGTTTCATTCATAAATCGTGAAATACAGGTGGCTCTGTGAGACATTTAACTTATATGAGTGCATTTCTTCTCTTGTACATAACTGAAAAGTTTTAGACCATTGATGAAAATTTATATTCTTTCACTTTGTGATGGAACTTTTAGCCACTTGTGCTCATAGACACTATGCATATCTGGTATATACAGATCAGATGGGATCAAATGATTAAATAAGTCAGGATGCACCACAAGTATGTTTATGATACATTAAGGAGTCCAGTTTCAGGAAAATGTTTGGAGAGTTTATCTCATCTTAATGGCCACTATGGAAATCTTCCACAAATGATGGACTTGGAAATTAAATAACCTGCTCTCAATGCCCAAATAATAAATTCCAGAGTCATCGTCTGAACCCAGACTTTTAAACTTTCTATGGATATGTATTTTCACATTTGTTATGCTATACTAAACTACTAATGGACTGTGTAACCAAGAACCAGTCCAAAGCTCATTAACATGGGTAGAGAGTTGAGCATTCTTAGAGCTTTATTTTCTATTCTTGATAGTTCTTTTCCATATCTGAACTAGGTTCTTATTTTTCTCTAGTTCTTGGCTTTGCCTATGTGCAAAGCCATTTGAAATAATTAAATTGATTCTTATCTTCAATTTGGTCTTGGATAATGCATTAGTGGTTTCCAAAGGAGCTTCTCAAAGGCATGTTAATGATATATTAGTTTTTTATTCCATTTTTTCTGGCCCCATATTCTAGGTCTTTCATTCCTGATAACAATAACTTTGACTCACATTTTGATGACAGAAAAAAAATGTTCAATCTTTTCAGAGAGATGGAATCCCCATTAGGCTATAGTTAGTAATAAAGGTGTAGGGTTTGTCTTTTGTCTGAGAGCTTTGCTCAGACAACGTGGGACCTTGATGCTTAGGTGTATTAAATTCGTAGTTAGACACCATTACATTTGAGACACTATCTTCCTTAGTGATTGATGAAAACCTGGGTTATAGCAATTATGGAAATAGGAAAAGACAAATCCTAAAAAGCTCATGAAAACAATTTTATTTTATTTTGTTCCAAAGTACTTCCCTTATAAGTGTGAAAAACAACAAAACTTATTGTGTGCCCCTAATTTGAAACCTTTTTTTTGTCACCAACATCCTTAGGGACAATGTGGAAATGTTTTGGTATTGCCACATATCACCTTGCTTAATTCTTCTGTCTGTAAAACGAGACTGGAGACTTTAAGGATTGGGAATAAATGACATGATGAGGTAGAAATAGCAAGACAAAGTGTCTTGATTTTTTCTATCCTGATGTAAAATGCTAGCAAGTTCAATTTTGAAAGCCTTCTTCTGAGAAGTTCTAGAGATACAAACAATGTAGTGTGTAGCTGGAAATGGGGACAGATGATCACAGAGCTGTCTGGATTGGTGACATCACCTAGAACAAAGGTAGATAAAGAAGGTAGAATAAGAAGATTAAGAAGACCTCTGGGCCAAAAACAGCTACTGACTTTATCATGGAGTTAGAGAGATGAAATGTGAGCTCTGGCATCCTAGCTGTTGGAATGCCTCAGTGTTGTTCAATAAAGGTCTGCATGAATTTTGGACAATCTTTCTGTCAGGGTCAATATCTGGGTCTGGGCATTAAAAGTTTGGTTTACTCTCACTTCTCCAACTTCACTTCAGGCAGATGTGTTCCCTAAAATATTGCCCCTACCTTTGTGAGATTCACTATAGGGTTGGTGTACAAGATATAGCCAGTATATTGGGGTATGTGTATTCTTAATCTAGGTTATACTATCCACAGTCAGTGAAATTTACCTGTTCTGTAAAAAGTTATTTATTTTGTTCTTCTCTTTGCTGTCCTGACAATGAAATGTTATGGTCTTAGACTTATGTCTTCTTGGTCTAACTCTGTTTTGTCTTTGCTTCAAAAAAGAAATGGGGCTCATCTAAAGAGGAAATCCTAGTTATTTCCATTCATTTTGAAATCAATTTGAATATTCCCTCTCCTTTCCCATTTATTTCTGACAGGTGTCCTTTCTGCTCTCTGAGATTAGTACCTTCTCTCCTGCTCTATAGTCTCTACCATGAATTCTCTTTTTTCTTTCCTTTGTATTTAACCTTTTCTTTTCAGTATCAACCCTTTCTATCAACATCTCAATGTGCTACTGTATTATTACACCAATAATGGTATTTAAAAATACCATTTCCATGAGCTGACTTTGCCATGGTCCACAATCTCTCTTCCTACTCACAGACACTTGTCTAAGAAATCATATACACTCAGTATTCATATTTTTTAGCTTATCAACCCCTCAATCCAATATGACTTTCACTACTATAATTTACCAGAATCTTATTTTACTAAATTACTATGCATTTCTATGTATTGAGAAGATAATCATCACTGGGCAATTACATCCATGATTTAGGATTTGGGACTTTTAGGTATGTATCTCTGCTTTCTATTCTAGCTGGTAGCCACCTTCCACCTCTTATTTAGGTCCCTTATACATAAGACCTAGGTTCTGTCACTTTTTTGAAGACTTCCCTCTGCATTGATCCTCTTTATTGTTTTATTCCCATTTGTGTGCCTTCATGCATTAAACAACAAACCCTCTTTAATCGTATTAGTAAGAATAACTCAAAAATTATATCCTTATGGAGGCTTTCTGCTTTTTCACTTGCAACAATTTTCTCCATTCATGCTTTTTGTAATTACCATGCCACTGAAAGTGTGCCTTTCAAGGTCATGACTGGAAGATGACCTTTCAAGGTCATCTTACCAAAGCTAAGGCCAAGTGCAGATGCCTTGCAAGGTCAGAAAGGAAAGATGACCTTTCAAGGTCATCTCACTGAAGCAAAGGCAGAAGTACAGAAACTGCTGCGCTCATCTTCCTTCAGCTTCTCAGTAGCAACTAAAGGAGTAACAGTCTCTCCAATGTTTTTGATGGCATTTGCATTTTTGGTCTATATAGCTGGATACTTTCTTTCCTTTTTGCTATTCTTTCCTTATCTTATTTCTTTCTCTGCCCATTCTTTTGGTTCAATGACAGCTAACTGAGTGGGGAAAATATTTACAATCAACACATTAGATAAGGAGTTGATATTCAACCAGATGCCATTGGGCTACATTGGCAAGTGATAGGGTCCAATGGAAATGTTACTGATGCCCGCTCGAGTAAATGGATGAATAACGGGTGATTCAAGTGATTCAAGTGATTCAGGATTTATAAAGTACACATAAAGACCAACAAAGAAAATCTAAAAGCCCATCAAAAAATGGATAGGGGAAATGAACAGTCACGCCTCTGAAAAAGACCAACAGATGGCCAATAGGCACATGAAAAAATGCTGTTTGTCACTTACTATTAGGAAATCCAAATCAAGATGAGAATGGCACACATCAAAATACAGGAGCAATCTTTGTTGGTGGGGGATTGGGTGTAAAAGGAACCCTGTCCACTGTTGGTGGGAGTGTTGTCTGGTTCAACCTCTGTGGAGAAAAGTATGGGGGTACTCAGTAAACTCAGAATTAATCACCCATATGACCCAGCAGTTCTGCTTTTGGGGTATCAATCCCCAGGACAGAACAAAACATTCATTCATTAAAAAATTGTATGCCCACCGTTGCAGCACTCAGTAAATAGATAAGATTAGGAATCAATCTAGATGTCTATCAGATAAATGGATCATGAAGATATGGTCTATATATGTATATACAGATATATATGCAAATATGTATATGTATATATATATATATTTTATTTATCAGGCACTGCTTGTTTGCCTTTCTTACTGCTGCCGTATTAGAGGCTCTTTTGGGGTCAGGAAAATAAACATTTTTGTTACTGGATTTGGCATATCGAACACGCATCGGACAGCTTGCCAGGCTCTGCCATGCGGGCACTATATTCTCATTACTTTGTGGGACTCTCAGAGGAGGTGGGTAGAATATTTGTGGTAGTTTGGAGGTAAAGTCGCATGGCAGCGCAGCCACACCTAACGGGAAAGCTGGTTTCTCCTCTGCCGGGTGTACCTGTGTCTTAGGCTCAAGCATTTCTGGATTTGAAATACTCTCCTCTGAAGGGGCGGGTCTCTGCAGGGCGGGTCCTTGTAGGCTGGGTTTCTGACAAGCTGGGCTGGAGACTGGATTAATCTGTGGGCTGGAGACTGGATTAATATACTGTGGGGAGATCTTACCAGCTGCAGAGTGTGGATTGTGACACAGATCGCTGCCAGCAAGGTGTGGGGGTTTCTCTGGGCTCCTCCGAGGCTCCATCGGGATGGTGGACTCGGGTCGGAAGTTGCTCTCGTGGTCCATGGAGTGCAGGGTCTCAACGGGGAAAGCTGGTTTCTCCTCTGCCGGGTGTACCTGTGCCCACCAACTGGGCACTCTTTGGCACCATTAGCGGCAACATGGGAAGATACCATCATTGATGACATCGATGAAGAATACAACCCGACTGGTTCAGCACCTCCATGATTGTGCGAAGAATGCAGAGAGAGAGAAAGTCACAAAGGGCGGCTTGTCTTCAGAAACTCTTGAGCTCATTCGCCAGCGTGGCAAGGTGCGAGCCTCAGGAGACCTAATGCTAACGTCCAAGCTTGCTAAACAGTGCAGAGAAGCGATAAAGCAGACCTCAAAGACAGAAGAGCAGAAATACTGGAAGATGCAGCAGAAGCCAGGAAAGTATTCGCACTGCCCGCCTGTCCTTCGCCAACTATAAGACCAAGATGACTGCCCTCCGGCGCCCTGATGGATCTATCACATCTTCCAGAAAGGCAATGGAGAAGATTATCCAGGACTTCTACTCAAATCTCTTTGATAGCCACATCCACCTGCCCACATACCAAATTCCACAGGATGGATATGTCATTCCCAACGTTCTCCCTTCTGAAATCCGACATGCCATCTCATCGGTAAAAGAAGGGAACAGCACCAGGCCCAGACAAAGTCAGACCCGAACATCTGAAGAATCTGCCGTCGGTACTCATCAATACACTAGCTCGGCTCTTCACCGCGCTACCTGTCCGAATGCAAGGTGCCCTCCCAATGGAAAACCAGCAGGACAGTTCTACTGTTCAAGAAGGGAGACATTCATGACATCGGCAACTATCACCCCATCTGCCTGTTGTCTGTCATCTACAAGCTGTTTACACGAGTCATCCTGAACAGGATTGGCAGAACACTAGATGAAGGACAACCATGCGAGCAAGCAGGTTTCCGGAAAGGATTCAGCACAATCGACCATATCCCACACAGTAACCAAGCTCATTGAGGTTTGTAGGGAGTACAAGATGCCACTCTGTCTCACGTTCATTGATTTACAGAAAGCCTTTGATTCTGTGGAGACTGAAGCAGTCATCGAAGCCCTAGTCAAACAGGGTGTTCAAACCCAATACATCAAGATCCTTCGTGAGCTGTATTACGGATTCACCACCAGGATCTCACCATTCTACAAAGAAGTGATCATTGATGTCAAAGAGGGGGTTCGACAGGGTGATACCATCTCACCAAAACTCTTCAGTGCCACCCTCGGGAACATCATGAGACAATTAGAATGGGAAGGAATGGGAGTGAAGATAGATGGTCGGCAACTACACCACCTCCGCTTCGCTGATGACATCGTTCTAATAACACCAAACATTAGCCAAGCGGCACAAATGCTGGCTGACTTTTGACCGAGAATGTGGAAAGGTAGGTCTACAGCTGAATCTGAAGAAAACTATGTTCATGAGAAATGAACTAGTTCCAGAGGCCCCATTCACTCTCAATGGAACAAACATCTCTGAATGCAGCAGTTATGTGTACCTAGGTCGAGAAGTCAACATGATGAACGACCTAAAACCTGAGCTGCGCAGGAGGAAGAGAAGCATGGAATGCCTTCAAAGGCATCGAAGAAATAGCTAAAAGGACAAAGAACCTCCGGCCCCGGGCACATCTCTTCGACTCCACCGTTCTCCCTGCATTAACATACGCCTCAGAGACCTGGGCCCTACGAAAGCAGGATGAGAATGCTATTCGGGGTCTCCCCAGAGAGGCATCGAAAGAGCTATGCTTGGAATATCACGCTCTCACTCAAGTAAGAGAAGGAATCCGGAGTTCTGACCTCCGTCGCTATTCCAGAATCAGGGGACGCTGTCTCGTTTGCCAAGGCATCGAAAATCAGATGGGCTGGACATGTAATGCGATTTGGAGACAACCGCTGGACTAGAGCCGTTACCGACTGGATCCCATGGGATGTCAAAAGATCACGTGGCCGCCCACCTACAAGATGGTCAGACTTCTTTGTTAAGACCCTCAAGGAACGGTTTGAGGCTCTTCATATTCCTCAATCAACCAGATGCCATTGGGCTACATTGGCACGTGATAGGGGTCCAATGGAAATGTTACTGGCGCCCGCTTGAGCGAATCGATGATTAACGGGATTCAAGTGATCAAGTGATCAAGTGAATAATAAT
>JAJIBD010022772.1:0-55934 GCA_021461705.1 Cryptotis parvus
GACATTGGTGGTAGGAAATGGGCACTGGTGGAGGGATGGGTGCTGGAACACTGTATAGCTGAAATCCAAACATGAACATTTTTGTAATTGTTTATCTCATGGTGGTATAATAAAATATATTTCAAAAAAAACAGAGCAAAGGGGTCCAGGAGCATCTCAGTGGTCAAGAGCCTACAGCCCACTACTGGACCTTACCTCAGATGCCAGGTCTGAAGCGTAGCCGTAATGCAGGAGGCAGCATGCCATCCCTGGCACACCACATCCAAAGCAGGAGCATCACAATCAACTGTGAGACCCCCACAGTTAACACAGGTGCAACCCTGGGGACTACCTCACTATAGTGTGTGACTTCTAGTCATCACAATGGCAACAGGGAGTGGAAGGGGAGACACTCAGTTCACACGGGACAGTTCGCACTACAGTCGCCTTAGCAGACATCTGAACTGAGAGAGAAGAGGTACTAAAGACAAGGAAGCAAATAAACAAATATTCCATATCACAATCATCAGGTAAACTTAAGTCCAAGAAACAATGAGATGACACACACTTATCAAAAGCTGGGCTCTGGAGCCAGAGACAGTACAGAGGAAAAGGCACTTGTCCTACATTGGCTGGCCCTATTCGATCCCCCAGGCCTCATAGAGACCCATTGGCTGGCTCCTGTTCCATCCCCAGGCCTCATAGCGACCCTGAGCACAGACCCTAAGTGACCAAAGCACTACAAGGTGTGCTCCAATTCCAATAAGTTTCTTTCTTATTCCTTTCTTTTTTGCTTTGTTGCTTTTGGGCCATTGGCTATGCTCAGGACTTACTCTTGGCTCTACACTAAGGGATCAATCACTTTGGCAGGCTCAGAGATCATACAGTGTACCAGGAACGAACCCCACGTCTGCCAAGAGCAAGGCAAGCGCCCTACCTGCTCTACTAGCTTTCTAGCCCCCCACACCTTCCATAAAATATTGGGGAGATAGAAACTTTTCACAACTAGTTAAAAAGTTAAGTAAAAAAAAAATTTGCAGCAAGAAGTACTGAAAAGCTGTGAAAAATTATTTACCTATTCCTGATAAACTCTTTCCCTAGTAAGTATAAAGGCAGAGGCCAAAATAGCTGCTGGGAAATCACCCAGTCAATATTTTCTTTTGCATCAGAACAGTTTCCTCACAAGCCCAACCTTCCCTGCATGCTGACTGCCTAACCACAGTCACAACTGATGATAATGTCATTTCATGCCAGAGTTCGTTTCCTTGGAGACAGGAATAGAAATAATCAGTTTCCAAAAACACCCTCTAATCCTTCTTTCTCTTTTTCGCTTTTCTGGTGGGGGGTGGGAGGGGCGCAGAGCCAGGTCTCTCCCAATAGGTGGTCTGCTGCCAAGCAGCGACCCTGCCTCAGCCGTTTCCCTACCACTCTCCCTTCCTACCTTGTTTCTCCCTGTACCCCACCCGTCGCCTGCTGGCTGCCCCCCAGTCTCACACTGCGTCTCCCTCTCCCCCAACCTTCACCTCTGCCCCCTTAGACTATTCCCAGAGGGGGTCATAGCCCCAGTTGGGAAATGTGGCTCCAATACCCTTTCCTATGTGACTGTTTAATGTTTCAAGTACTATTATTTGGATTTCACCACTTGATTTCTAGTTCATCCTCTTCCTCAGGCCATTCTACCCCTCACAAGCCAAACTGATTATTGGAACCTCTCAACAGAACACTTTCCATCTGACAGTCATACAAGTTACAGCTGAAATAGAAAAGACCAAAAGCTGAAAGTCTGTAAAATAAAATGTGCTTCTTAATAGAAAATGTGTTTGCTCATCACTCTCTCTTCCTTTCCACTCCCACCTAAGGATCAGGCAGCTCAAAACCATTTCCCTATAAAAACATGAATGGAAAAAAAGGGAGAGGGTGAATACATATTTAGATCATGTCAAGGGATTTATTATTATATCCACCATGATGTGAATAAAGCCAGGAGGAATGTGTTTATTTTTCCACATTGCTTTAATCAGTGGTAAAGACTATCACTAAGCTCATCCCAGCGGGGGTTACTGCTGTATACAAAGGCTGGAATCATTCCCACCGTCACAAAGCACTGAAGCCAGCTGCAGATCATGGGTCCAGAAACGAACCAGCAGGTTGGAGAGATAGTTTAGTGTGTAGAGCACTTGCCTTGCATGCGACCAACTGGTTTCAATCCCCAGCTCTGATATGGTCACCAAACCCACAAGAGTGATCCCTGAGCACAGAGCCAGGAGCAAGCTTTGAGTACACAGATGTGGCCCAAAATCAAAAACAAAAAGAAATGAACCAAGACCTGTATTTGCTCCATGAAAACAAGGCGGCAGCCCTCTCTGCCATTTGAAATGCTTGATTTCTTTCCTAAAGGCTCATTTCTGGCAACTTTTGGGCACACCAAAACTTAAATGCTTATGTTTCTAATGTCCCATCTTGAGGGATTCCAGAAAATATTTAACTAACAAATGCCCTAAACATAAGTCAAAAAAATAATAATATTGATTACATAATTCACTTCCATAATTTTTCCCATGCAATCACCTGCCATCAAGGGCATTCTCCTTCAAGCTGCCTCCTACACACCTTGCCCCAAATATAAATCAGTCTAATAAGAGTCAACCAAAATTATGCCAAGCTGGTGGAGTTTGTAAGTGGTCTCTAACATCACCCCCAATCAGTAACCCCCCAACTTCTGGTAGTCACATGTTTTAATAAGCCCTTGACCTTAAGTTTGAGCTAGACCATTTCTTGAACAAAATTAGGCAGAAAAGATGGATTGTTACTTCTGATGTTAGGCTACATGTCTGTGGCTTAATTGTTTTCCTTCTTTTTGCTCACCCTGAGGGATACCAGCCCCCACATTCTGAGGTAGAGGTGCCTAGAAGACAAGCAACTGAAGAAAGTCAGCAGCTCTCAAGGAACTGAGGCCGTCAAGTCAACACCTGCGAGGAATTGAACCTTGCCCACAACCATACGAACAAACCTGAATGTGAAAGCCTCCACACTGGGTCTTTCATGGGCTCGCTGCCCCCCATCTGCAAGCGGGATCGCAGCTGAACATCATCAGGCATGGCCAAAAAACCAAAAGAAGAAAAAAAAATGGGAAGGCTACTGACAAAGGACCGTGGGGGGGCTAAGCCATCGCGGGTCCCTGCGTCAGAGACAGATGAGGCAAACCATGTTCTGCTGCCAAACTGCTATGGCACTTTGTCAAGAAGCAACAGATAATTAATATAATTATTATACTTAATTTACTTTCAAAATATGCTAGGAATTCTCACATTTGATGACTACGTAAGTCTATCACTCACCAGGCATTACCCTAGGCAGGTAACATAATGGGTAATTATTAAATTGGAGACAACACCATGGAAAAAGCCGGGGAGGTGGGCATCGAGAAAGAGAAATTACAGTTACAGCACTTCACTTGCGGAATTTCAGGGGGGAAAGAGTACAAAGGTTAGGGAGCAAGTCCGGAATGTGGCTACGCCCGTTCATTCCCTGGCACATATGGTCCCCCTAGCAACTCTAGTGCAGCTCTGGAGCCGGTCCCCAACCTGCCTGCACACCTGGGAGAGCAGGTCAACAATCCCCAGAGCCACTGAGCCCAAGCATCACCGTATCCGTCCCTTGCCCTCCACAGAGGCTAATACTCACTTTCAGGGCATCCCTTCATTGCCTTCCACCACTTCCAGAATCAGTGCTGCCAGGATGTTAAAGCCTTGGCAGTACCCAACGTTCTTGTTCCATCGGGCATAGGCCAACAGAACACGCTTCAGCACCACCGGTCCTGCTCGGCCTCCTGGCCACAGTAGGAACTGCAGCCCGTGCGGTGAAGATCCTAAAATGGGAAGGAAACAGTCTTTCAAATTAAAACTCACCATTGAATATACACAAAGAGACTTAATTGATAAACTCTAAATACCTGCAGGGCTAGCCACAATGTGTAAAATAAGAGGGAGAGAGATGCAGAGACAGAGAGAGAGACAGAGAGACAAAGAGAGGAAACTGGGGTACCTGCTATTAAGGCAGCATGGGGGTGGGCGGGAGGGGGTGGGGTACATTGGTGGTGGAACTGGGACACTGGTGGAGGGATGGGTGCTGGTATACTGTATTACCAAGAACCAATTATGAACACCTTTGTAATTGTATGTTTCACCGTGGTATAATAAAAAATTAAAAAAAATAACTCCTTCCATAAGAAATTACTGACATGCTGTTACCGGATAGGTTTATGAGTATGTATTTTCTAATTGCTCACCTTCTACTTTATACCCATTACATGTGTTGTGCTACTCAGTATATGACAGTGTCTGAGATGTCAGCAGGCAATTAATTGCTCCATAGCAATCTTCACTAATCTTCTACCTAGAAAACATTTCTTAATCTTTTTTGGCAAATTACCTGTAACAGGTAATATAAAGTATTGAGGGTCTGCTATAGGGGCAGCCTGGGAAAGCTGGAAATAGTGGTGGTGGGAATCTGCAATGGTGATGGGCCAGGGGTGAATATTGATTGTCTGTAACAAATTAACAGGAACAACTTTGTTAAAAACTTAGGTAGAAGCCCACTAACTTCAACAAGTGAAAGCAGTAATACAGATGGCCCAACTTGCATCTAACAGTTTAGTAAAAGGTCACACTTAAGAACACCGTTATGGACATAGGTTGCAATAAGCAATAAAAGTAGATTGATCAGTGCTACTAAGACAGCAGGCTTGGGAGGGTGGGGAAACTAGGGTTTAGTGGTGGTGAGGGCACATTTGGGGTGAGACTGGTGTTGGAATACTGAATAATTGAAAAAACTGTACTGTGAACAACTTTGTAAATCACGGTATTTAAATAAAGTGTAGAAAATAAAAAAAAAACTCCTTATAGCCTCTCCAAACTAAATACCTTTATTTATTTGCCTCTGGCATTAGATTATTGACATGAATTTTAGTTTCTTACAAATGTATAATCACATTACACAGAGAAGCAAAATAATTTTTCTTAATATTTATTTTCTTGATGCTTTTTCTTAAGCTGAGATACATTTTCTCCAGTTTTCTTGAAATATAATTGCCTTTCTTGAAATAAATAAGGACCTTCTCTTTTATGTGAGTGCCAGGAATCAAAATCCAGGGACACGTGTGAGACAAGTGCTACATCACTGAGCTATATCCCCAGCCCTAAGGAGATTTGCAAGTGGGATTTCGATCAGGCAATTTGGGGCTAGAGAGAAAGTTCTAGCCCTAGCACATACTTGGCATGCAGGAGGTATGGGTTTGATCCCCAATGTCCTATGTAAGGGTCATAAGGGTTTGGCCATATGATCCCCTTAGCACCATAAGAGTAAACCCTGAGCACTACTATGGGCGTAGCCCTAAGCACTGAGAAAGGAGGAACCCTGAGCACTGCAAGGGATTGTCCAAAAACCCAAAAAAAAACAAGTCAAGCAGGCAAATCTACTTAAGGATTTTTCCAGAACTGATACAAAGAGTGACTCAGAACTAACACAAATTATATTAGATTCCATACAAAGTTCACTTGATCACTTAACATCCTGTTATTCATCGATTTGCTCGAGTGGGTGCCAGTAACATTTCCATTTGACCCTATCACGTGCCAGTGTAGCCCAATGGCATCTGCTTGCTTCAGGAATACAAAGAGCCTCAAACCGTTCGTTCAGGGTCTTGACAAAGAAGTCTGACCATCATGTAGGTGGGCGACCACGTGATCTTTTGACATCCCGTGGGATCCGAAAGTCATTTTAACACATACTTTTGTTGTTGCTGCTGTTTGTTTTGGGGTCATACCTGGTACTGCTCGGGGTTACTTCTGGATCTGCACTCAGGAGTCACTCCTGGCAATGCTCGGGGGACTATATGGGATGCTGAGAATCAAATTCAGGTCAGCCACATGCAACGCTAGCTCCCTAACCACTGTACTATCTCTTCAGCCCATTAAAACAAACTTTAGATGCTAACTTTAATACTTCTACCCAAAAATGATAATATTTCACTATTGAAACTCTAAATATTAAAATCTAATATCAAATAGAAAATCTAAATAGCAAAACATAACATATACAGAAACAAAATTATTCTGCACAAGACCAAAAGATCATTCCATCCAAATTGGTTTGTAAGTCTATGCACAAAGTACAGAACATTTGCTACACTTTAATACTTAATGTGGACAATATCTATAATTTTATTACAAGCAGAACTATGGCTTTCAGGAGCTGAAGTAACATTTTGCAAAGAGTGACTATACAAAGATGCTATATTATTGCAACATATGTCACAATATAGCATTCACTTCAATGGCAAAATTAAAGATCTTAATGTGATCACCATAAAAATATGCATTGCTCTAATAATTCATTGTTTATAGAAAAATATTTCAAATGTGAAATAATTCATCTTTGAGAAACACATTCTGAGATTCTAAATGGCTGAAATGTATATAGGGCAAATGCTTTTCAAGTTTAAAACATAAAATCCCCTCTTTTCCCAGAATTTGTCTAAAAAATGCTAACTTAAATATATTTTGATCCCTGAAAAAAATGTATCTTCAACCCATTTTCTGGTGATCAAAATTTGGGATTTTTAAAAATCTTTCTGTTCTGGAGGCTGCACCAAAACAAGGTGCGGCAGGACTCAGAACTTACTCCTGGTTCTGCACTCAAGGATCACTCCTGGTGTGCTCAGGGGACCATATGGGATGCTAGGGATAAACCCAGGTCAGCCACATGCAACACAAATGCCCTACCTGTTGTCTTATTGCTCCAGTCTCTAAACTTTTGTTTTTAATGTTTTTCAAGAGTGGCTGGGCTACACCTGAGTAGTGCTCAGAGGCTCTTGCTTGTTCTATGCTCAGGATCACTTCTGGCAGTGCTCAGAGAACTCTATGTGGTATCAGACACAAACCAGGGTCCAGTCATAGGCAAGGCTCAACACCCTGTTCAATATTCTATCCCTTGATGCTCAAGACTTAGACTAAACAACTTTCCTTTCAAAATTTCAGCTGAGACCAGAAACAAAGTACAGCCAGGGGTTATGGCACTTGCCTTGCATACGGTTAACCCTAACTGGATTCCTAGCCTATGGTTTCCAAAGAAACCAACAGAAGTGATCCCTGAGCACAAAGCCAGGAGAAAGCACTAAGTACCACTAGGAGAGACCCAAAAAGTAAAATAAATTAAAAGATGTCAGAGCTGGAGAGATAGTACAGTGGGAAGGGCGCTTATCTTGCACAAAGCTGACTTGGGTTCACTTTCCAGCACCCAATAGTTTCCCCCTAAGTACTGCCAGGATTAATTCCTGAGTACAAGCCAGGAGAAACCTGAGTATCACTGGGGTATCGCCCCAAAAACAAAAAAGAAAAGATGTCTGCCTTGCAAGGAGTTGACTCAGTTTGATGCCGGCATTACGGCCGCAAGAATTGAAGGGAGCATCCCTGGAAGCTCCTGAGTGCCACGAGGTAGCACTGGTGACCCCCAGCACGGCAGCCTTGAGCTGCCACACAGAATCACCTGCCCAGCTTGTGAGACGGCTGGAGCCCCTAAGCCTCACTGCAGGGTCCCAGTCCCACCCAAAAATTCCAGTTGGCAGCACTGACCTCTGCTAAAGTAGAAGAAAAGAACGTCAGTCTCCTGCCTTGTGAGCAAAAAACCATAAACACGAACATGTATGATATTTCTCTCAACAGGCAACATTCAAAATTATGAAAACAAGACCTAAAGTTCCCCAATAACAGGTTTTTAACTAATAGAGAAGGCATACAGTATGTATGGTCATACGCTCAGACCATACGGTGAGTTTGACCCTCCAGCCAGGAAACACAGGTGTTCATTCTAATGAAGGAAGCAGGGGACGCCCAGGTCCATTACCTTGACAATCTGGATTCCCATAGAGTCATCATCAGGGTTACTCCTTTCATTGAACGTGAAGCGCATGGTTTTGTCCCAGTCGATTGCTATACTATGCAGGTAATGATCTGCCAAGGTTAACCAAACCTGAAATAGCAACAAACAAAAAGAATGGTAAAGTAACATTATTTCACTATTTTTTTTAGAAATTGGAAAAGGTTACTGCATTTAAGAAGTGATAACTGGACCATATATAGCTCACATGCAAAAATCTACCAGAGCCTAACTTAAATGTTTACTGTACCAGTTTGGTACCAATTAGGTCCTGTATCTTGTTCTAAAATTAATATCTGTTAAGTTTCTATCTATGTGTGTGCAATGATCTGATCATTAGAAATGCTATTAAAAATTCCAAATATTTTTTCCATTTTATTCACTATACTATCTGATCACTATACTATCTGATCATGAATAACGGGATGTCAAGTGATCAAGTGATCAAGTGATACTATCTGATAAGCTTTTTATAAATAGCTTTAAATTGCCATTGATACTTGGACAAGGAAATTCTCTTGGGCTGGAGCAATAGTGCAGCAGGTAGGAAATTTGCCTTGCACATGGTAGACCTGGGTTCAATCCCGAGCATCCCGTATGGTCCCCAGAGCACCACCAGGAGTAATTCCTGAGTGCAGAGCCAGGAGTATCCCCTGAGCATTGCGAGGTGTGACCCTCAAAAAGCCAAAAGAGAATCATGTCTTTCTCTGAGAGAGACAGAGAGAGACACAGAGAGAGAGAGAGAGAGAGAGAGAGAGAGAGAGAGAGAGAGAGAGAAGAGTTACTAAATACTCTTTTTACTCTCCTTTTAAAAATGTTTGTTTCCAGGCCACACATGGCAGTACCCAGGGCTCTTCTCTCAGGGATCACTCCTAGAAGTGCTCAGGGCGGGAAAACAGGGCAGGCTCAAGGAACAATGTGCCGCCAGGATGAACCAGGTCACCACATATAAGGCAATGACTTGCCAGCTATATTACCTCTCCAGTTCCAATATTTTTTTACCTCTTTGAGTACCATATGGTGAAAAGTTGTTTCTGAAAACTATTTCATAATGCCTTTGTTCCCCTTTTGCCACATCTGGAGATGCCCAGGGCTTCCTCTTGGCTCTGTATTCGGGCACCACTCCTCATGGGGATCACGAGGTGATATACAGTGCTCGACAGTCAGCGGGGCTAGCGGCCTGCTGGGAAGGCACCTTAACCACTGGGCCATCTCTCCAGCCTTCATATCACTTCGATATGTATTTTAAGGCACTCCCAACTTCACATTCTAGAGTATTAAAACTATGCTTATAAACTGTTGAGAACATTTTGAGTTTGAGTATTTGAATTTAATTTATCAGAAATAACACTGATTAATTAAATCTCCAATGAGAGCTCTCTCTCAGGTGTCAGGATTGTGTCCAATATCCACAAAACACCTTCAACTTAGATATGCATCAGGCATCTCAAACTTAACAGATCCAATTTCAATCACCTGGGGATTGGTGGGAAGGAAACTGGGGTCATTGGTGGTGGGAAATGTGCACTGGTGGAGGGATGGGTGTTAGTATACTATATAACTCACAGTGATTATATAGTATATCTCACAGTGATTCAATAAAACTTTTTTACAAAATACTAAAGGGGTTATAGTGATAGTACAGTGGGTAGGTTGTTTGCTTTGCACGGGGCTGACCCAGGTTTGATGCCTGGCACCCATATGATCCCCAAGCACTGCCAAGAGTAATTCCTGAGTGCAGAGCCAGGAGTAATCCTTGAGCATCACTGGGCATGGCCCAAAAAGCAGTAATAAAGAAATGAAACGGTATATTGAAAGCCCACCTCCCAAAAAAAAAAAAACCAAATGGAGAGCTGGGGTCTCCATTCCCTCTCTGACCGGTCCCGGAGGCCAGGCGGTCCCCGCCACTGAACTGCCGCAGGGCGATCGGCCATCATGCAGAGACTCAGAAGCATGGGGGAGAGCTGCCATCCGGCTCTCCCAAGTCGCACGGCCACAAGCGGCAGTGCAGTACATAAAACTAGTGGAACAATCATTTTCTAGGATATATTACAATCCACAATGTGTGAGAAAGGGAAGTGAGAAGGAGACAGGCTGGGGGAAGGGGGAGGAAATGGGGACATTGGTGATGGGAAATGGGCATGGGTGGAGGGATGGGTGTCAGAACACTGTAGAACCAAAACTCAAACATGAAAACCTTGTAATTGCATATCTAACAGTGGTATAATAAAATATTATAAAAAAATAAAACCTAGTGAAGGGCTGGGACGATAGCACAGCAGGTAGGGCATTTGCCTTGCATGCGGCCAACCTGGGTTTGATCCGGGCATACCACATGGTCCCCTGAGCACCGCCAGGAGTAATTCCCAGGTGTAGAGCCAGGAGTAAACCCTGAGTGTTGCCAGGTGTGACCCAAGAATGAAAAAAAAAAAAAAACCTAGTGAAAATGTAGTTTCAATTAAAATGTAAATCATACAACTTTTTTGTAAAAAAAAAAAATCCCCAATCCAAAAAAAATCCCCAATCCTTCCCATGTCACACTGGGCAAAAGTCCAACTGTGGTTTACCGGGTCTTCCCTGACCCTCACCTCCCAGGCCTCATCACATTACCTGCAATTGCTTCCCCTTTGTTCTCTGTGCTGTTGCCATCCACCAGGCTCTCTCTCTCCTTTTGGTCCGAGGCCTTCACCATGGTAGCGCCCTCCTCCCGGAGCACAGGCCTGGCCCACTGCTTCCCGGCCTTGGGTAGAATGTCACCTTTCTACTTAAAATTCCCCCCCACTCGCTCCTGTTTGCCACACTCGCCTTATTCCTTTCTCTGCTTTATTTTTATCCTTTGCATATATCACCATCTGACATACTTTACATTACATCCACTGTAAATAAGCTTCACAAAGACAAAAGCTGGGAGCCATTTGTTTCTGGGAGCCAGTTGTATTAGTATCCCCAATATCTACAACAGTACATGGCACCCGATATAGGCAAAAATCCTCAGTCGTTAATTTATTTCATAAATGCCGGAAGGAAAACGGGTAACAAATGGCCCAGTTGAGTCTATCCTTTGTGACATTTTAGACACCAGGAGGGCTGTGACAGCCCCTGATTCTTCTTACCTTTCTCCTCCATTCTTTTGGTATTCCTGTTGATAGTCTGGCAACTGCCTTGAGAGCGTCATACCACTAGAAACAAAAGAAATAGAGGCAAAGGGATCAAATTATTGTGGATAAGCCCTTATCCACCTTTCTCTGACCACTGGGGAACGGGGTGTGGTGGGGGGTACTCTGAAGCTCTTCCTGGCTCTGTGCTTGGAAGACCACAGTCAGTGCTGGGATCATAGCAGGTTGGCAGCAAGCAAGGCAAGCACCTTACCTCTGCATTATCCCTCTAGCCCCAACCTTTTCCCATCTTGGTACCTTTAGGGTTTGAAAACTTGTACAGCACACTAGGGTAAAGTGCCAAAATTCCTTTCAGCCAGGTATGTCCAGTTTGAGTGACGCACTACCCCAAGCCCCATTTCTTAAGTGCCCCCTAACTCTCCATGACTTGTTTGAATGCATACAGAATCACGGGGGCCCAGTTCTGAGACTGAAACAAGTATTACAGGTTCATAATAATAAACATTTGATGTTTTAATTTTTTTTCATAAAGGCACCATTATTATAGAGGACAAATATCTGGGCTGAGAGACAGAAGGAAAGCTGCTTGCCTTACACACAGCTCACCTGGGTTCAATCCCTGGCACCATAAATGGTCCCCCAATCCCTGTCAGAAATGTTCCCTGCGCACAGACTCAGGAGTAAGCCCTGCACACTGCAGTGTGGTTCCCCAAAAACAAAACAAAGAAAAACCCCACAAGAATGAAAGATAAATGTCCAGTACAAGTATGGGCCCAGGATACTTGTGGTTTTGCAAAGCATTTTAGCTATGATTGAAAAAAAGATTTTCATCTTTTTTGTGGGCATTTTTCTTTATATGTATATTGAACGTATGTTAATTTTTTCTACATTGAAAATATATCTCAGAGCACCCTGTAGATATCCCCAAATAAGAATATTTAAAATTAAAAGAAGGACCTGGTGGCCCTGCCGGCGGAGCTGCCCACGGGCCAGCACAGGGCCTCACGGAAGGCTGGGGAGGCTGGCGCACGGCCTGCGCCGGGCCTAGCTGACCATGGAACCCCGAGGAGGGCAGATGGGTTTTGGGAGTGGGCCCGTCGCCTCTGAGGGGGTCCCCGGAGGCAGCCGGATGTGACTCGCCCACCACACTAGCCACCATGTTTGCTGTCCGGACGCTGCGAAACGGCCTCAGACCAAATCAACAGAGCAGAGCCAGTTTGAGCCCAGGCGCGGCCGCTGCGCGCAGCGGTCCACTAAAATAGTGAAACAGTGATGTCTTTTGATGCATTGCAGTCAACAGAAGAGCAGGAAAGTTTGTTGGGAGGGAGATATAGGGAGGAAAGAAATGACATACAGAACTCGCCAAGTGGTTGAGGTGCGGGAGGCGGGGAGGGAGGTGGGGTCATTGGTGATGGGAGATGGGTTTGGGCGGAGGGTGCGTGTTGGAACACTGTAGAACCAAAGCTCTACCTAGCATCTTTCAATAAAAAAAAAGGTGGAATCTTCCACAAACATGTGGGAATCAGTGGTTGGGTAGGACAGAGAAGAGAACAGTGTGCTAATATTTGTCAAAAATGATAATACCAGTCTAGAACTGAGCATTGAATATAGGAAAAAAGATATACATGATGATCTCTGAATGTATGTATTGCAATCCACAATGTGTAAGAGAAGAGATGAAGAATTTGCCATGGAGGCGGGCTGGGGAGGGGGAGGGAGGTGGGGACATTGGTGTTGGGAAGTGGGCACTGGTGGAGGGGATGGGTGCTGGAGCACTGTATGACGGAAACCCAAACATGAACATCTTTGTAATTGTATATCACATGGCGGTGTAATAAAATATTTAAAAAAAAAAAAAAAAAAAAAATAAAATAAAATTAAAAGAAAATAAAAAAGTTACCTGCTGAAACCCATTTTGGCCTAAAGATGGTTCAAGAGTGAACTTCAACTTTGTGTCTACCCCTAAAAGAAAAATACGTAAATGTTAATTTAGTGAAAGTATCAGTTATAAAAATAAATGAACCTAATACTACCAACATAAAGTTCTGAAACTTTTCATGACTAAATTGCAGCCATTTATTTTCTAAAAGGATAAGTATTGACTGCTGAGATAGAAAACCCCAATGGCCACAGGACGGGGCTGCCGCACAGCAGAGCAGCCTCCACGGGTATCTGGATGCGAACAGAGAAGCGACGCCAGGCGCTTTAGGTCACACACGCTCCATTCAGCCTTGATTCAGAGTCAAGTAAGTTTAACCTCAGTCTCGATTTTCTGCTAGGCAGTTTAGGTTCTTTTCTTTTGACTTAGGTGCCACAACCTGGCAGTGCTCTGGGGCTACTCTTGACTCTGTGTTCAGTGTTCACTCGTGGTTTCACTAGGGGATCATGTGCTGTTAGATAGCAAATTGTCTATGTAGTCAAGTGCGTTAACCCCTATATAGTCTCTCCAGTCCTACTTTATCTTTAAATGAATAGAGTAAGACCAGAGATATAATATAGAAGTTAAGGTGCTTGGGGTCCAAGCGATAGTACAGTGGGTAGAGCATTTGCCTTGCACGCAGCTGACCCCAGTTCAATCCCCAGCATCCCATATGGTCCCCAAGTACCACCAGGAGTGATTCCTGAGTACAGATCCAGGAATAATCTCTGAGCATCACTGGATGTGACCCAAAGGGCAAAAAAAAAAAAAAGTTAAGGCACTTGATTTGCATGCAATCACAATTCCACCCCCAGAACCTATATGGTCCCCAAACTCAGCTAGGAATGATGCCTGAAAATGGAGCCAGGAATAATAGCCCCTAAGCACGACCAGGTATGCTTCCCAAAATAATAAATTAAAGACAGTAACATTCATCTTCGTGGATTATATGATGATTAATTACAAATCACCTGGCATGATCTTTAAAGTTTTTGTAAAACTGTCAGAGAGATTCTACAGCAGAAAAGGCACTTGCCTTGCATCGCGGTCAACCTGGGTGCAATTCCCGTCATCCCTATGGTCCCTCGAGTCTACCAGGAGTGAAGCCTGAGAACAGACCCAGGAGAAACCCCTAAGCACAACCGGGTGTGCCCCCTCCCAATTTTTCCTTATTTGTAAAACTTATTCTCTATAAAGAAAATGTTGTCTAGGTCAATTATCAATCTATTTAGCATACTCTGGACCTTATGCAAATTATAACCCACTCATGGAGTAACCCATTTAAGCAATTCGATGTGTAGTTTTCATATTCTTTAAATTCCTCCTTGCATAAATATTAATTGAAGACAAGAGTGTTTGTTTATAGGCTGCAAGGCTAAAAACAGAACTGGGTTCTAATTCTAATATATTGCTTTAGATAAAGTTTTTATTCAAACTCCAAACCTATATAGTAAATAGATAAAAATATAGGCTATAAGCTTGATAGCTTACTAAGACTTTATTTAGAATCTCATATTAGAGGTATGTGATGTTGTTACTGAAGTGAAAATACAGGACAGTGTTCCCACTTAAAGTCTATTTTAAAAATTATATAATTAAATCTGAAAATGCAATAAATTATCTTTCTATAATTTCAAATCAGTTAAATAAAATTTGAAGTCACCTTCTTTAAAGGTTTTATTACTTCAAAGCTCGTGGACCAAGATATACCAAATATTATCATTAAAATTCAGGTTTCTAATTCTAGGTTCTCATTTATGTTGCTTTGCTTCTACGATGTTGATTGCAGCCTAATGCATATTACCGCATAATCATCCCATCCTGTTTTTAAGTAACACCGGGCACCATTTTTTAAAAGCATCACATAATGGTCACACCCACTTTTCTGCAAAAAGGAACTGGCCATAAAATCTGCATCGATTGTGCAGTGAAATGTGGGGAGGCAAGCTGAAAACCCTCCACAACTTTCACTGTTCAGAGCTGATTTAGAAACACTGCAGAATATGTAGATTATATTAATAAAACAGTATTATAAAGTATGTATTACTTTTTAAAATTAGAGTCAAGAAGCTGGAAAAGAGATGCAATGTGTGTGTTTTGCCTACGGCCAGCACTGTACGTACTCAGAAGCCCTTCTTGGAGTCCTAGATTGACTGTGACGCCCTGAGTTGAGTCCTAGATTTTCAAGTAACACCGTGGTAGGGAATCCCTAGGCATCCATCCCATCAATGTTTGGGAGCTCCAGAGTCAACCTTCTCCTCCACCTCCCACGTCCAGAGCCAGCAAGTGCCCTGGCAGCCCCAGGCCAAGCCAAGGGTCCGATCAGTACCAAATCTCCAGGCAGAACCCTTGGGGCTGAAAAACGTCAAGGGGCGGGGCTCTAAACACTGGCAGGAGGGGGTGGGGTGGGCAGTGAACAGCACGCATTCAAAACAAAAGCAGCTTCCAGACCAAAAGGTAGTCTGCCTTGAGAGGTTGATTTTTTCTTTCCCATGTATGTATTAAGTAGCCCCAGAGCTTCTCACACTGGAAAGCTTTGAATGAAAAGTTCTGCCTTAGGACAATGGCCCGCGGAGAGCCTCCCACCGGAGCGCAGGGCTGAGCACAATGAAACGGAATGGGAAGGTTGCTGTCCAGACGCAGGGTGCTGAATGGAGGCGCGTAAAGGCATGACGTCCGCTTGCTTTTATAACAAAGACCAAGAAATTCGGCCCTGTGCTGACTTACTTCAACCCACCTAAAGCCCCCGAACACACTCCCTTGACTTTTTGCAGAGCACCTGCTGGGCGTCATATTGTTCTCCTCGCCGAAACCTGGCTGGTGTCAGTCAAAAACCACAAACTATTTTTCTCATGATCAAAAAAAATGAGTCACCGGATTTAACTGGGGTTGGATTTAACTGGATTGATCAATTGCTGCCGCCTGCATTCAGAGGCTGAAATCAGGTCATTTTCACCTCTTCTCCTGAATAAGGGAGGGGACGTTTACATTTCATCTGATAATCACCACTGCTCTGGATCCAGAAATACAAAACACTCTTAACGCGGGGGGGGGGAGGGTTGCCTGGGGAGAGTTTTTTTTTTTTAAGAGTAAAGGAAGGCAATGAATAAATACTACCGACTCTGCAACTAGACACTTCCTTGGGGAGAAAAACAAAGAAACCACGAGGTAGGAAAAGCATGACGCCTTCTACCCTTTGGGGCTCAAAGCCAGAGCAGATTCTCCGTGGCAGCCTCAGGCTAGCAGGTCCCCCAAGGCTCCGGGAGGCGGGGGCTGGAGGTGCGGCACTTAGGCGAATCCACACCAGGGACAGGTGAGCGCGAGGCGCCGGTACAGCCAGCTCCTTCACAGGCCACCCCTTGCACAGGCACCCACGCCAGAGCCAGCCTCCTCAAACCCAGGGGGGAGGGCCTGGCGGTGGCGCGGACGTGGAGTTACGTAGCTCTAAAGTGTAAACACAGGCTGATTGGGGAGCGGCGGAGGGGTAATTTTGCACAGCCGGGCGCGTTCCTGCACTCGCAGCTAAAAGACCTCTACCTGCAAGAAGCGATGCCAGCGTCCTGCTTGCTGCCCGCGCGCATGCACCTAAGCTCCGCCGAGCTCCAGACCGAGCTGACCTGGCGCTCACCACAGGGACCCTCGACAATGCGCTGGAGTTTGCAGCCACTGCCTCCTCGCCAACCCTAAGTAACAAGCGTGTGCCGTTGTCTGTCTCACACTCCTCTTTCAAGGTCTGGCTTTCTGCAAGCCTGACACAACTGCAGCCCCCATCAGGCCGAGCTCACCACCTACAGCTGATCCCCTTCTAGGAGCCGGCAGAACGGTCCGTAGGGCAGAAGCGGCGAATGGTCCCGACCTTGGGAGGCCGCTGCCCCCGCCTAGGTCCTTGCCTGCGCGTTTGCCCTCCCCCACTTCTCTAAGCCCCGCGGCCGGCTCCAGCCAAACCCTGTGGTTTCCCCGACTCCCCCCGCCCCCGTTTCCAGTGGGCGCTCCCCGGCCTAGACAGAGTCCAGCCGAGGGCGGAGGCTGGAGCCGCCGCGCTCCCTTCCCAGCGCCCTCGCCGCAGCCCGGTCCTCACCCGGCTCCAGGGTGCAGAGCAGCCGGGGCGCGGTCCGGGAAATGCAGCTGCGCTTCTTGAGCACATTGCTCAGGATAGTGCCCACGCCGCCGCCGCCCCGCTGCCGCCGCCGCCGGCGCCCCTGCCGCTTCAGGCACCTGCCCCCGCGCCTCAGGGAGCCGGTCAGCTTGTCCTGCCTCATCGCAGCGCGCTCGGGAGCCCCGCGGCCCGGCCCGAGTCGTGGCTGGTGGCGCGGCGGCGCTCGGCAAGTGGCTTCAGTCGAGGGTCCCTCGGGAACGGCGAGCGCGCAGCCGGCGCTAAGGGGAGGACGAGCGCGGAGCCCCGGGGAGCCGCCGAGCACCGAGGCCAGCGGGCATCTGCAGTGCGGAGCAGCCGAGCGCTCGCTCGGGGAGGGGAGCGACGGGGAGGGGGAGAGGGGCGGGAGCTGGCGAGCTCGGGAAGCGCTGCGCTCCCGCCCCCAATCCCGGCATCACCGTGCGCAGGCGGCGCGGCCCGAAGGCACCCGCACCCCCACCCCTGTTAGCTCCACGCAGCTGCACCAGGTGGGCACGGGAACTGCAGAGCCTGGGAGACCCCCGCCCCGGATCCCCTGAGAGAACCACAACGGTTCCCGACGGCCAGAAGCGTTCCTCACTTCTCCTAGGATCAGGGGGTGGGGGGGCGGAGATGGAGGAGGGCAGGGGGAGCAGGCGGAGGGCACCTAAGGGAGCAATTCTCCCGCGCTGGGAGATGCCCTCGTCACCAATGCAGTTTAGTTGGCAATGCACCCGCAGCCAAATGCAGCACGCAGCTAGAGCCCCCTGCCCGCGACGCCCACCAGAGGCCGACTCCAGAAGGACAAGCTTCAGCCTAAACTGTGGGCAATCGCTTGGCTGGCAGCTTGGAGATGCTTGGGAAGCTTAAATCTTGGTTGCTTCTCTTAGAACAGACTTGAAGACAAAAGAAAGGTGCTGCGTTTAAGAGCAGTTTTATTTTAGCACAAAACATGTATAATATCATCTGGCTCATCTCTCCAGCCGGACACTTTAGTTATTCAGAACAATCTCACCTTTTTTTTTCTTTTTGGGTCACACAGGGCGTTGCCCAGGGGTTACTCCCGGCTCTGCACTCAGAATCACTCCTGGCAGTGCTCGGGACCATATGGGATGCTAGGGATCCAACTCCGGTCGGCGGCATGCAAGGCAAACACCCTACTGTGTTTTCGCTGTGCTATCACTCTGGCCCCCAAAAATGTCATTTTTAAATATTTTATTATACCGCCGTGAGACATACAATTACAAAGATGTTCATGGGTTTAGGTTATACAGTGTTCCAGAACCATCCCTCCACCAGTGCCCATTTCCCATCACCAATGTGCCTGATTCCCTCCTCCCTCCCCCAGCCTGCCTCTATGGCAGGTTAAGAGAGAAAGAGAAAATGACATTTTTTTAAACACAACATTTAGGGGCCAGAGAGACAGTACAGCAGGTAGGGCGTTTGTCTGCCCACACAGCACATCCGGGTTCCATCCCCCGGCATCCCACATGGTCCCAGAGTGCTACTGCTAGGAGTGATTCCTGAGCACAGGGCCAGGAGGAACCCTTGAGCATCACCAAGTGTGGCCCACAAAACACAAAATAAGCCACAAGGCTCAGCAATGGAATAGGAAACATGAAGATAAAGGATGTTTAAAGTTAGTGAGATAAAAGAGGCGGAGCTGTGGCTCAGCCCAGAGCACTTGCCTTGCACAGGTGAGGCCCGTGTTCACCCCCAGGGGAGGGGTGGGGAACGAAACTTCAGAAGGAATAGATGTAGGGGAACTACAAGATTTTCTTGTTAATTTGTTTAAGGAAACACTAGATAGATTGCTGGAGGACATGTTTAGCTAATCTGGGAGTTTTGTTGTTTTGCTCACTCCCAGCTTAATCTTATTTAAGCCAAGGTTCATTCTAATGAGATCTCTCTTCTATGTAAACACTTCTAGAGGGTGTGGCAGTTACAGAAGTCACCTTGATTGAATAACTTCCGACTTATACATCTACTAAGACTTCTATGTTTTCTAGATTGGGCACAGCTCCTCTTTATACCCACTGCACCCAACGTGGGACAGTTAGAATTTACCAGGAGACTACCACCCTGGCTACACTGAGACTAAAAGGAAGACTATAGGAAGGATCATACTAGTTTGCTCTAAGCAGGCGAGTATGACCCTTTCAGTACATGAGAACAAGATACTCAGAATCACCCTGGTGCAGATAATAATAAGGACCTTGTGGGTACCATCTAGATTACATGAAGCTCGTGAAGTTAAGATGTATTACTTTATATCAGCCCCTCTCTCTCCAGTGTTTTACATAAGAGATAATCTCGGGATTAGTCCTTGTTGTAACCTTTGTTTATACCTGCAATAGGGTGTGGCACTACACTCTGTTTAGGGTTCTTTGTTGGCATGACAACCTCCCAATTGGATTACTTTGGTGTATATAAGGGGGCTGACTTGAGGCCCCTTCACCTTTGCCTTTTTGGTTCCTCAGCCTTCAGCTTTTGGCTCCCGCGGCTTTTTGACTTTTGGCTGTTGGCCTTTTGCTCTTTGGCCTTTTGCTCCTTCTGAGTAGGACTCAGCTCGGGTGAGATCCTCTCTCTTTGGTGGGAGACTTAGGCTCTTTTGTATGGTCTAAGTTCGGACCAGAGCTAGAGTTTGTTCATTATATTGGATTGCTGTGGAAGAGCTTTTTGTACTATTAAAAGCCATTTTTGGAACTGCACCGACTCGTGAGTTTTCATCTTTCTCCCGGCGTCCTCGGAGGTAGAAGACAACCTCTGTCCTGACACTGTCGGGGACCCGGCGGCGTTCCCGACAATAGATAAACCAAAAGCCACTTTAAAAACGAATTATATGCAGGCAAGCTGTGCAGAAGACCCAGGAAGGAAAACAACTTTTTAATGTGCTGTGTACATAGTTTGGCACAGGAATAACATGTTAGACTAATAGCAATGAAAAATAATAAGAAAACTCTAAAGATTGAAACCAAGTGGAAACAAATGAACCTAAATCTCTATCACACTGATAACATAAATTAAAAAAAGTCTCTTTGGCACATAGGCGTGCGGGGCCAGAGCAATAGATAGTACAGCGGGCAGGAGTCGGCCCTGTATGAGTTCCATGTTTCTATGACCCTGGTTTGATCCCCAGCATCCCATAAGTCCCGCAAGCAGTGTCAGGACTAATTCCTGAGTACAGAATGAGGAATAATCCCTGAGCATCAATGGGTGAGACCCAAAGAGCCAAAAGCAAGAACCTGTACCTCAATGATAATATCTATTCCAAGATCAAAAAAGAACCGCAAAAATAGCTCATGTCATTCAGTAGCACAATTTCTATTAATATTGGTACTATTTTTAAATTATTAAACATGATAATTTTGAAGGACAATTAAGGATAAAACCAATAATTAGTCAATGTCAAGCAACCAAGATGTATTTAACAGAAATTACCAGTGTGAAATAAAAAAATAAGGTTTTGCCAATCCTGTAGTAGCATGATTAAATGAGAAATAAGTATAAACTAATCATTTTTCTTTTCATAATATATACATATCAATATATGTAATCTAGCAACAATGAGTACGCCATCACCCAGGTTGTGGTCTCTAAAAATCATTCCTCAAAAACTATTCCCCACTCATTTCATTGAAGCATGACTGATTCAAAATCTGCACCCCCAAAAAAATAAATTACACAACTTTGAAGATTTCTGATGAATTCAGAAAGGACAAATGTGCCCCCAAGATAAAAAGGTTCTCTCAAAGGGACATGAGAAATGCTTACCTTACATAAGTCGCTATTTGTGAAAGATGGTACAATATGGACATCGATAATGGCTGCTACTGATTGAAACCTATTATCTTTTTTAAAATGCATTCTTTTTTCTTTTGGTTTTTGGGTCATACCTGGCAGAGCTCAGGTACTCCTGACCCTGCATAGTGGGTGCAAAGGACCGTGCGCATTGTGACGGGTCAAACCCAGGCTGGCCACAGGCAAGGCAAGCATCCTGCCCACTATCCTGTCATCCTGTCCCTTTAGTATGCAATCCTAATGATATCTAAAATGGCAATCAGGGGGCCAGAGCGATAGCCCAGTGGGTAGGGCGTTTGCTTTTGCACGTGGCCGGCCTGTGCCGCCCGGGTTTGATCCCCGGCATCCCATATGGTACCCCAAGCACCGCCAGGAGCTCTCTGAGTGCAGAGCCAGGAGAAACCCCTGAGCATTGCCAGGTGTGACCCAAAAAAGCAAAAAATTAATAAAAAATAAAATGGCAATCAGAGAAGAAAGGTGCCACTCTGTGAATCGATGTGCAGGAGTCTCAGTCCAGGGGTGTACAAAGGCCGAAGAGCTATGTTCTAAAAAGAAACCCCCAAAAAAGTCATTATTCTGACTCTGACACGTGTATTTTTCAGCTCTAGGCTTTGTGAAATGCTCCAGAATGCAAAGGCAATGCCTGGATTGGTGTAACTACAGCTATGGGATATGTATTACATTGAGAACATATCTTTTGACATCAGTCCTTTCACGAGCAAGCCAGGCTCATAAGGAATATGTAAATTCTTCAGTTGCCTGATAAATACCACTGGGTCTGATCAAAAATCCAAAAATAAATAAATACCATTCTGCGGCGGAGATAAGGATTAAGGTGCTTGCCTACCTTGCCTACCTGGCTGGCCTCAGGCTCCACAAAGGCCCACAAAGCCTGCCAGGGACGCCCTAGTGGGCCCATCACTGCAGGAACCTTGCACTCAAGCACCTGAACCCACGACATTCCTCTTGAGAGACTTCCACCCCTCCAAAAAAAGCAGCAACTCTCAGTTCCTGCTTTAAAAGATAAAGTGGTTGTCTAACCTGGCCAGGATTAATTGTTTGGTTCTGATTTCCCAACATTTTACATGAGGCCCAGGTTGCGGAATCTAGCCCTGCGGTGGCCTGACACTGTCGTTTCAGTACATATTTGTTCTCATTTCGCTTTCTCTTAATAAGATGCCAAATGTTCTGGGTTATCTCACCTGTGACAGGAATGATGATGCACACTGGTGATATTTAGAAACAGGTCTGATATTTAGCTTGGGCTAATGTTTTAAAAAGTAGACTATGTCCCTGAGGAAAGATGCTGATAAACACCGAGGATCAAAGGGAGAGACAGGGCCAGAGAAGGAAAATCAGAATAACCTGGAAATGGCAAGGAGGCTCATGTCCCAGAATGCTCTTCCACCATGACCTTGCAGCTCTGTGTTCTCTTTCTCACAAGGGAGGCTATTGACACTCCCTTGGAAGCTCTGTGCAAGCAGGAAGACAGCAGCGTCAGCCAGGACATGGGACAATGAGCTCTGCTCACCAACACTGGAGGCCCACAGCCAACCCCGGGGTTGGCTGACCTAAAGTCACGGCAACCTTCCTGCTCCTTCGGCACTGACTCCACACTTACCAAGCTCACGCTAAGTGTCAGCTGGCTTTCTGAATAGTCTCTGATGAAGAGACAGACATACTGACCATTTACCATTAATCAAATCCCTGTGCTTCTCCACTCTCACTGAGCTGAAAATAGTGAATTCCTGGACAGCTGGAACTGCGGTCTAGATTCTAGATGCTACCCCTCCGCACCCCACTTGTGTCTTGGCTGACAGAGGCTTATGTACTTTTCAAAATGAAAATCCTATTTCATCTCCCTTAGATATATTTCAAGGAAAAACTGACTGTTAAGATATTTCCCATGATTGGGCCAGAGTGATAGCCCAGCAGGTAGGGTGTTCGCCTTGTACGTGGCCGGCCCCTGCCAGCCTAAGTTTGATCCCTGGCATACCATATGGTCCCCAAGCACTGCCAGGAGTGATTCCTAAGTGCAAAGCCAGGAGAAACCCCTGAGCATTGCCAGGTGTGACCCAAAAAGAAAAAAAAAAAGATATTTCCCATGATGGAGTCTAAGAGAAATAGCTCAACAGACAAGGGTACACGCAAAACACGCACCCAATCCAAGTTCAAACACCAGCACCACTGGGAGTGAGCCCCGGGTCCCCTGACCATAGCCTGGTAGTCCCTTCTCCCGATCTTCCCCTCAAAAATTAAGCACCCTAAAAAAAAATAATTAAGCATCCTTCCAAAAGTTCTATTTTCAAACTACGTAAAAAGTTAAAACTACACAGCAAAACAGTAATAACAATCTTTTACTATTACAGCAATAAGCAGGGAGGGAATTAAATAATCTTATTTTTGTTTACACTGGAGAGGAAAAGTCAAGACTGCCAACTTTTATAGCAAACAGATAATTAAGCGAGCCCTAAAATACAATGTACTAAAAGCGGCCATGGCACAAGCCTTGAATTATATTTATTACATGACTCATAGTTTCTTATTCATGTCTGAAATATTGTTTTCCAAAAGCAAAAGATGTCATCTAAAGTCAACATGCAAAGGAAACACGGACTCTGCTTGAGGATCTCAGGTGGTGAGTGTTCCAACCAGAACAGTGAACCAAGGACGGAATTCTGTGAAATCAAATAGAATAAGTGAATTCACGTTTGGCCACATCATACCCTGGCATGGCCCAAGAGGTTCTGATTTAGGCTGGATTGGGAAAAGGAGAGTTCCTAATGGGTGAGAATATATTACTTGGATGCTAAGCAAATGGGTGTTTGGAGGGAACGCCCAGAAGACTTTGTCTGTTCGTGTGTTTGTTTTTGGGTCACACCTGGCGATGCACAGGAGTTACTCCTGGTTCTGTACTCAGGAATCAATCCTGGCGGTGCTCAGGGGACCGTATGTCTTGCCAGAGATGAACCAAGTTGATCACATGCAAGGCAAGCACCCTCCCCAGTGTGCTATCTCTCTGGAGTGCTCTGGAGGTCTCCAGTTATGGGAGCTCACAGCAGCAAGGAGGCAGGGGGCTGAGCTCTCTCTCCCTGCATCTTCAAGCCTAGAGAAAAAACATTTCCTCTTAAGGCCCAAAGGGAAGAAGTCACAAGGAAAAGCTGTGTCCCGGGGCTTCCAGAAGGGAATCAGGGAGGGGGGGACTTTCATGACTTCCTCCTGCAGCTATTTTTGTTACCAGTGAAGCCTGAAACGAAAAGGGCCTACGTGCTCATCTTCAGGGATGAAGCAGAGCTGATGGTAATTAGCAAGGGGCCTGGAACCATCCCTCCAGCTGCGGAGCTTCCTGGCAGCTGTCCACGAGCATGCGAGTCCCTGGGGGTCAGCAGAGCTCTCTCCAGGCCACAGACCGACAGCTGTCGTCGCAGTGGGCATGAGGTGGCTGCATGTTTGCACACCTGCTAATAAAAAGGCAATGTGGGTCTGGCGGAATAAAGCCACTCCTTTCCTCTCTGCTTGGCCCAAGATCCCAGAAGGTCTATGAGCAGCTCCTTGCATACTACGGGGACAGCAACTGCGGCCACTGCCCTCCAAAGTGAACACGTCCCTCAGACACACCTGGGAGAGCCTTGGTAAGCGGATCCCTTAATTCATTCTCTGGGACAATGCACACACACTAGAAACCCGAATGATGAGCACCTCGACCATTTCCCCTCGTGGAAGAAATATCACAGCAGGGCAGAACAAAGACTGGTGGTGGCGAGGGCAGGGGGTTGGTAACGTAGATTTTAAATTATCTAGCACATCACATTATACACACAGGGAGTTTTCTTTTTCTATTTTCTCCTAAGTCATAGGAACTGATTTCTTTATTTAAAGGTGGGCATCTTTGGGCGGAAGCAATAGAACATGGATTAAAGTACTTACCTTGCATTCTACAGACTTGTTTGAATGCCTGGTATGACATATGGTCCCAAGCTTGGTCAGAGGTGGCTGTTGTGGCAGAAGTAATCGCTGAGCAATGTGTGTGTTGGGACGTGGGAGAGCAAATGAATGAATGAATGAATGAACGAATGAATGAGTGCATGAATGAATGAGTGCATGAGTGAGTGAATGAACGAATGAGTGAGTGAGTGAATGAATGAGTGAGTGAATGAATGAATGGACGGACAGACAGACAGATAAATAGACATCCTTGAAAGCAGCCAGGTATGGACTTTATTTCAGAGAAAGAGCAAGTTTTGCTTTGCATGTAATGGAGATGCTTCGAACCTTGATCAACACATTCTTCTGTCTCCCAACAGTTCCTATATAGGCGTTCTCAGGGCCAGCCCCTTAGTCAGATATACTCTAAAGGCAATCGCTCCTAATATTCATCAAACACACTCAAATATGCTAAAGTATTTTTTGAGAATAACCAGCTTTATTTATAAACAGAAAATAGTTCTTATATAACCATTTGACTCACACACTAACAGAAGTCCCGTTTCAGAACACGGCATTAGAAATCGACTAAAACCCCACAGGCAAAGTCAGGGGAGAAGCAAGGGGTCCAACAGGGAGAAGCTGCGTCTGCACCCTCCTCACAGCTCTGCGAACTCTGCCCCAAACACGGCCACAAAACCTCAACCCTTGAAAGCCCTTGAAACTCCACAAAGACAGGACAGGAGGACAGGAGACCTCCCAGATGGGCTGGATCAGAAGGAAGCTGTTGCCAGGAAAGAAATGATGCCGCCGCGGAGCCTCAAGCTGCACATGGTTTTGTTTTGTTTTTTTTTAATTTCAATTTTGTTTTCAGGTCTCAGCCGGCCAGGTTCAGGGCTTACTCCAAATCTGCTCAGGGCTCACTCCTGGTGCGGATTGGGGGAAGCACAAAAGGTGTTGGGGATTGAACCGAGGCTGGCCCCCTGCAGAACAAGTGCCCTGCCCACTGTTTCTCTCTAGGCCCCTCAAGCTGCAGCCAGAAGGTTTCTAAGGAATGGAAATGTGCTCTGCAGAAGGGCAGAGGTATGCACGTGGCTATATGTCGATCTATAGATATATAGATATATGTAACCCCTAGCTCTCGAATCCTACTTTTCATTTGTTTGGTTAGGGGACACACCTGGAAGTGATCAGGGCTTACTCCTATCTATGCAACTCAGGGATCACTCCTGGCAAGGCTCAGGGAGGGACCATGTGGGGTGGTAGGGACCAAATATGAGTCACACTGGGTAGACTGTCAGTGTGTCTGTCCGTCCAGCCCATCCCCAACCTACTTCTAAAACTGGAATAGCAAAGGGAAAAATTAAGACATAAGCAATGGTCAGGATCCCAGAGAGATTGTACAATGGGCAGCGCACAGGCAAAGCATGTTTACATGTGAGAGGCCTGTTCAATTCTTCAGTGTCCAGAGCCAGGAGCACAGAGCCAGGAGTAGCCCCAGGACACTGTCACATGTGTCCCCAAGACAAAACAAGAATGAAAAATATTAAACAAAAAAAAGGTCAAACCATTGACAGGTATCATCTTATTTTTATGGCTTTGTTTTTGTTTTGGGACCACACCTGAAGGAACCAGGGCTCACATGCTAAGAGGTACCCTAGCCGTTTGAGCCATGCTCCCGCCCCCTCAACCTTGCTAGTGGAATGACCATATTGTATCACAGTTGCCACAGTCACAGAGTCGCCAACAGGTGCTGACCTTCACAGCTTTGCAGGTGGGAGCTTGAACTTCAATAATAAAAAGAAGTTCAAACAGGAATTAGCCCCACTTAGGACTGATCTCAAAGAGACGAAGAGACGCCAGCAGCTGAGTAATCTTAGGAAGGCCCAGCCTTCGGTGGCCTTAGGAAGGCCTCCAGGCCAAGATCTCTGGACCAGAGACAGGATGCGGGCAGACTGAGCAGACTGAGTCCCCGCCTGGCCAAAGACCCAATGCTCCACCCAGCCACATCCAGCATCTGAAACTGCTGGAAAACGTCCCAGCTTCAAGACTGATCTCGGTCTTGACACTTTCAGTTGATCACCCCAGCTCCAAAGCCCCGAGTACGCAGCACCGCGTGTGCGGCTGCACAACACCTCCAGATTTCACACTGCTGACAGCCCAGGAGAAACAGGAAAATTAGATGGAAATTGAATAGAAGCCCACTGTGTTCAATGAGTGAAAACAGTAACACAGAAGGTCCAACTCACACCTAGCAGCTCAGTAAATCCTCAGCCATGATTTAGCAACACCATTATGAGGCATATGTTCAATTAATATGTCAATTAATAAATACCTGCTAAGGGAGCAGGCTAGGGGAGCAGGTGGGAAATAGGGACTCTGGTGGAGGAAAAGGCACACTGATGGAGGGATTGGTGCTGTAATATTCAAGTAAAACAATTTTATTGTGAACAACTTTGTAAATTGCAGTGTTTAAATAGTTTTATAGGGGCGGGAGCAATAGCACAGCAGGTAGGGTGGTTGCCTTGCACATGGCTGACCCAGGTTCGATTCCCCAGCATCCCATATGGTCCCTCCCAAGCACCACCAGAATTAATTCCTGGAGTGCGGAGCCAGGAATAACCCCTGAGTATTGCTGAGTGTGACCCAAATGTAAAAAAATAAATAGTTTTACAATTCTTTAAAAAGGAAAATGATCATACAAACAGTATCCTTTAAAAGGCAGAGATGGCCTTACTTATATGGGACACAATAGATTTCAAACAAGCAAGGGTAGTAAGACAGGAATGGGTATTATCTAATGATTTAAAGACACAAACATCAAGGAGACTTAACACGCACTATCACTGGCAGCAATGAAGGGAAATCAAATGTATAAAGTAACCACTAACAGGCCTAAAGAGGCACATTGATAGTGGCATAATAATAGTAGGAAACTAATAAACACTCTCAACACTTGATAGATCAGTCAGAGAGAAATCAATAAGGAAACAACACCCTTAAATGAGAATCTGGAAGAGCTGGGCTTAGTAGGCTTTCATAGGACTCTATATCCCAGTAACCAGAGACGGCGCAAGCTAGAGGAATAGAGACTAGAAGGTCAAGGGAAGTAAATGACAATGAAGTCATGAAAACTGAAATCATATCCAGTATTATTTCATATCGTAATGATATAAAGGTACAAATCAACCATAAAAAGAAAGATGGGGAAAACTCAAACAGTCATAGATCAATCAACATACTATTAAATATCTAATGAGTCAATAAGGAAATAAAAGATTTCTTAGAGGAAAATAAAAATGAAAACTCTGGCTCTCAAAATATATGGGACACACTAAAAGCAATACTGAGAGGGAAGTTAATAATAAAGCTTACCCTAGAAACAAGAAAAATCTCATATAAAGAATCCAACCTCACATCTTGAGGAAGCAAAAAGAAAAAAGAATGAAACCTCAAGTTAGTATAATGAAGAAAATATAATTTAGAGTGAAAATTAGAAAGACAATTATAAAAGATCAATAAAAACTCAAGCTGGCTCTTTCAAAGAAAAAGTGATAGGTAAGCTCTTAGCTAGATTCCTTTTCTTGTTTTTGTTTTGTTTTGAGGCTACAATGGGCTGTGCCCAGAGCTTATTCCTTGCTCTGGGCTCAGGTTTCACTAAATACTGAGATTACTCGTGCTCAGAGCTCAGGAGATCACATGTAATGCTGGGGATGAATGTATGTTGGCTATATACAAGGCAAGCATATTACCCACTGTATTATCTCTGAGGCCCCTAGATTCTTGAAGAAAAAGAGAAAACCCTAATAAGTACGAACATGAAAAAAGGAAGAAGTTACAATCATTACCACATAAATACAAAGTCTCACAAGAGATTACTATAAACAGCTTCACGAAAAGTAGTTATAAAGCAAAAATCAGGGACCACCGCAATAGTACAGTGGATAGAGCACTTGCCTTACAAGAGGTCAATCGTGTTGGATCCCTGGCATTTCATATGGTCCCCTGAGTCTACCAGCAGTGATCCAGAACAGGGCAACTACAAATAAGGAAATTAAAGAGTAACCAAAAGTCTCCTCCAAAACCAAACTCCCAGAGCCCAGTGATTTCACTCCTGAATCCTACTAAATGCCCAATGATAAATGATTATGTACCCTTCTCACATATGCAAAAAAAAAAAAAAAACCTGAGAAAAGGGGAATACTTTCAGTGTCTATCAGATTAACATTATTACTCTGACACCAAAAGTAGAGACATCACAATGAAAGAAAACTTCAGATCATTATCCTTTATGAACATCAGCACAAAGACCTTAGTGAACCAAATCCAATGATGCATTAAAAGGATCCGACACCATGCTCAAGTGGGATTTATTCCAGGGAAACAAAGATGGTTCAACATGCACAAATCAACTACTGTGATACACCGATCAGCAAATAGAAAGATAATAATCCTATGGCCATACCATAGATGCAGAGAAGGCGTCTTACAAGACTCAACATCTGTTTAAAATGTTTTAAAATCTCAACAACAGTACCCACAGTTTGCCTTTTACACAGTGGGCCCTGGTTCAATCCCACCCGCATACTGAACCCCTGGGCCCCATCAGGAGTCCTCCCTGGGCAAAGACAGGAGAAAGCCTAAGTATCACCAGGTGTGGCCCCAACCACCTCCTCCAAAAATAAAACCAATAAATAGCCATCAAACGTCACCTGAGACCCACCTGATCTCCACAGCGCCAGAGCTGGACTCTATCAAGTGGATATTCAGTGTGTGTGTGTGTTGGGGGTGAGAGGGGTGTTGGAGGGAGCAGCTTGAGGCAAAGTTATTCTTGACACAGAAAAAAAGAAATTTCTGACCTCCACCTAAGGTGCTAGGCTCTTTATCTCTCTCAGGAAAGAATTTCAGAAGATGAATGGAGCTGAAAAGATGTACTGGAGAAAATGAGACATCTGAGAAAGAGTGCAGTTTCCTTAGACAGAGCAGAGAGCCCTGGAACTCTAGAAGTAGGGAACACTTGGCAATGAATTTCAAGAAAGCATTTAATCCAAAATTATTTGGGAAGAAATTATCTAAAAAGGAATTACCCTGCCCCCAGCGCACTGTTCAAGAGGTCAGACCACGACACCCAAGATGTCAGGTTTGAACAAAGATTTAGTTCAAACCCAAAGACCAGAACCTCTCAGGAGACAACTCAGCAGGAATAAGGTCCTGAAAAGACTCCGTAAAGGAAGACACTTTGGAGTTCAAGTCCTCCTCCTTGCCAGTATCCAAGCAATGCCTCAGACCTGCACAGAGAGCACTCTCTAAAGGCAGCTTAGAATAGAACCACCATCGTCAACTCCGAAAACAATTCAGGATGCTCTTTTTAATGAAATGTTTTCATTCTCTCCATCTACTCCCAAAAATAATTTTTGAGAGAGAGAGAGAGAGAGAGAGAGATAACTCAGAACCTGACCTTGCAGATGCTGGCCACTACCTGACCTCTTGGGTCACCTGGCCATGCTCAACACTGACATATTGACTTTGCTATAGGTAAAGAGTCTTTGGGACAAGTCTCCTCTGAGCTGCCAAAAGCCATCTGCAGGCAACGTTTCAAAGACAGCAAAAATGTTCATGCTCTGAGCACTGGGAAGAAAATGTCTGGTTCCAGTTTGCTGCGTTCACAGACAGCTCCCAGGACTAATGTGCCAAGGCGGTGACTTCACAGCAGCTGGTCCATCCAGTGCACAGACAGGGAGGACCTAGATGATGGCAATGTCCTCCTGAAGCACCCACGTTAGGGCATCTTGTCCATCACGAGGGCTGAATCCAACACAAACAGTTCCCAGTTTCTCATCAGCATAGCTAGTGGCTGTACAGCAGGCGTGGGGGTCTGGGACAGGGCGAAAAGAGCATGACAACACTGGAAGCCATGGAGCGCTTTGGCTCAGGGATGGCCAGAACAGTAAGAAGACGACCTTTTCCTTCTGGGGATAAGTCCAGTCAACACGACTCATCTTTTAACCAGCAGGCCACTCCTGTAGCTCCGATGGGCCCCTCTTCACAGCCCTGGGCTCCGAGCATCCTAGAGGCCTTGTGCTCTCTCTGCAGTTCCTCAGGCTCCATAACTTCCTATCCCACCCTCCAAGTCTAGCAGGATTACAGAGTTGTTTAAGACTTTCAAATAAAAAATAAATTACTGTATCTCCTTAACCTAGGACCTGAAGGACCAAAGAGATAACACAGTGGATCCGGGGCTGCGTCTGGTCTCCCAAGCCCACCAAGAGTGGTGCGTGAGACGGAGTCAGGAGTAAGCCCTGAGCTCTGCTGGCTGTGCCACACAAACAGAAACAAGAAAAAGTCCAGCACTGCATGGGGGTCAGGACTGACTTCTCCTTTTCCTGTGAAGAGCATGAATTTGCCTCAGGTTGAGAATCATGACCTGGGGCCAGAGAGAGAGCACAGCCTGTAGGGCTTCTGCCTAGCACTCAGCTGACCGGGTTGGATCCCGGCATCCCATATGGTCCCCCAGGCACCGCCAAGAGTCATTCCTGAGTGCAGATCCAGCAGTAACCCCTGAGCATCACTACGTTTGACCCAAGAAGCCAAAAAAAAAAAAAAAAAACCATCATGGACCCCCCCGCCCCCTCCCAGAAATACAAGTGTTACCTTCCACCCTGCGCTAACCAAGTGGGTCTCTGTATGGCCTGAAGGCTGCTTAGCAAGGCTGGCAGGACCTTAGCGTCCAAGCTGGACAGCAGCACATGTAGTCTTTCCCAGTGGTGATCTCCCTGGGACTCACTTCCTTTACAATATCACACTAGCTAGGATTTGGAAACAACCCAAGCTTTCAACAGCAGGTGAGTGGATAAAGATCTGGTATATATGCAGAACGGAACACTGCACAGCCAGATGACTTTTGTTTTCTGTTTTGTTTTCTGCTTTTTTGGACCACACCTGGCATTGCTCATGAGTTACTCCTGGCCTTGTACTCAGGAACTACTCCTGGCCGTGTTCAGGAGACCCTAATGAGATGAGCCTTGTCTTTGCTAAAACCTGGAAGATGTGATACTAAATCAACTAAGTCAGAGGGAGGGTCTGGGAAGCCGGCTCGAAGGCGCAGTATGTGCGCTGCCTGCGTGCAGGGAGGCCTGGGTCCAATCCCTGGCACCACATGGACTGCCAGGAGCGATCTGAGTAGCACCAGGTGTGACCCAAAAACAAACAAAAGGGTCAGGAGAAAGACAAATACCATATGATCTCACTCACAAGGAGCAAAAGAAACAAAGCAAAAGGACAAACAATGTCCAATGAAAACAAACACTCTGACTGGTTCACAGAACTGAGATTACCAAGTACTGGGGCTGACTAACGGCTATGGGGGAATACTGGTGTTGTGGCGTGGTGGGTATGGCGGTAACACTGTAGTCTGAAGACACAAACATATGCACTCTCTTAAACCAATGTTACCTCAAAACAAAATAATCTTTTAATTATAAAGTTATAAAGAAATGCAACCCTACGGTAAAGTCCACATAACCTCAAATGCATAGCTAAGATTTCGTAACTCAGATTATTCTGCTTGATCTACAATTCCCTGCAAAGTATTTTCATACCTCAAAACAACTGAATTCTATTCTATACAATAAGAGGTACACTTTTTCAGACATCTTTGTATTTTATTTATTCTTCATGAAATAAGTATCTTACTCAGCAATTGCTTTGAGAACAGCATGATACCAATGAATGCATTTGTGTGTCTTTCCTTCATGTGTGTTGCTACTGCACATAATAAAGGCTGCAATGTCCTGGCTGGCCAAGGGCTCCAGACCTCGCCTCCAGGACAGCCCCACTGGCCACGACACCCCCCAGCCATTCCTCACCAGCTTTCAGTATTACTCAGGTGACACTTGGTAGGAATATTGAGATTAACCTCATATTCACGCCACAGAGCTCAATCAAAATAGCTAAACAGGAATTAGAGATAGGCAGACAGAGTATCTGAAAGTGCTTTGTGGGCTAGAGAGATTGAACAATAGGTAAAGAACTTGCCTTGCATGCAACCAATCTAGGTTTGACTCCAGGAACGACATATGAGTCCCACCATGAGTGATTCCTGAACACAGACACGGGAAGACCCGAGCACAGGCAGGTGCAGCCCACCCCTCACCGTCCACTAAAAGAATGCTCTAATTGTTATAAAATGTACAGCCCGGGGTGCTGCCTAGGGAACATTCAAAAAGGACGGCGGGGGAGGGGTCACTAAAATCATCACCAACACTGTCAGTAGCGTTTTGCCAGTGCTTCTCTCTGACCCGTGTCATTAATACAGAGTCTATGAAGCTAAGACTTCCTCAGGCCAATATAAACGTCCACCAATGTAATGCTGAGAGAAATTTCCAGGCTACTTATATACTCAAATAAACTGAAATTCAAGTCAGAAAGATTCTTTGATTTCAGACCCCACTGAGAATATTTTTCAGTCTATTGTTATTCTTTGACTTAAAAGTTATTCTGAATAAGCTAAACTAAATAAGGTTTTAGTTATTTAGTTTACAATTTAGGGAATTGTAGATCAAGCAGAATAATCTGAGTTATGAAATCTTATTATAAACTAAATAAGGTTTTAGTATTATGAATTCTACATTATCTTTAGATCAATATTCTAATTATATTAAAGTCTGAGACAGGTATTGGAAAGGAACTTCAAATTATATTAGAGCTACATTAAAAGGAAAGAGTCTAGCTCCTGACTTACACAGAAGACAGACACTGGGCACAAGAGGAGAATCCGGGGCAGGGAGATGGCTCGGAGGGTGAGAGTGAGTGAGGGTGCCTGGGAGCTCAGGGCCCTGCGTCAACTGCAGGCACCGCAGGTCTCTTGAGTATTTCTGGGTGTAGACCTATGACTCCCAGACTCAGGAGGCCTCTGGCCCCCACAATGAGAAATTCTGTGGTATGTGACCCAATACAAACCTCGCCATTTTATTTTAACAGCTACTTCTTGTCGTGATGACCGGGGACAGCACCCTTGACTGGAGGGCCTCGAGGATTCCCATGCGGTATGGCCTGAGGACCCTAAAGATCAGGACCATACTCAGGCATGTGGGTGGCACCAGGGATCGAACTTGCAGTCTCATGCCTGCAAGGCAGGTGCTTTACCACTGAGCTGGCCCAGACGCGGCCCTGACCATTTTAAAGGGGAAGATATCTAATGGCCTCTTCCACACACATGCAGATGCCACCCCACCCCCACCTCCACCCCACCGGATCCTTGGAATAGATCACTGAGGAGAGTTTAAGGAAGTCAATCTGACAGGTTGATCAGAGAAAAAGCTCCTCAGGAAGCAGACATCAATTAATAAACACACTTTCTGCTATTCCTTTAGAAGCAGCACAGGCGTGGCCCTAATATACTCAGGTACTTAATATAGAAGCGCTGGCGCTGCATTAATTACCAGTGTCTTTAGTCCCTCCTCGCCACAGAGCGCCACCGACAACACGTCAGTCTGGCCCAAGGCCAGCCTCACTCAGATAGGCCTGAGGAGAGAAAAGCACATTCTCTCCTCTAAAATCATTCTTCTTGGTTTCCTCTCCAGTTGAAAGCCTGACGATACCTGAAAACTCTGTGCCACAGGATAGTTCAGGATCACCCAAGTACTATCCTAGCTCAGAGGCCCTCATCTACCTTCTCCCCTTGCCCTCCGCTTTTGCTGTGGCTGTGTCGGGGGTGGTGTCTGTGCCAGAAATGGCCCCTCGCTGTAACGCCAAGACCACTGCCTCAGTGTGGCCAGTACACACTCATAATACGGGAGGACTCAGGGATCAGACCTGTGGCCACGTGCCTACAGGCATGAGCTCTGCCACTGAGCCACATTCCCAGGCCAAGAAAATTCGTGAACTTCATACAGGACAAGGAACATCAGGTTGGGGTCGGGCTGATAATGAAGCCTGCCTTTACCCCTGTATTCCAGAAGCTGCACCCCTCCCACCCCTACCCGCCTCAGCCCTGTCTTGCATTATTTATGAGGTGACCTTTTTCATCTCAATAGATCATAAAGGCCTTTGAGCACGGGGATTAAGTCTTATTCATTGTTGTATCTCCACCCTCCTGTGCCTACATGGGTTCTGTACACACTTGATACTCAGCATCCGAATGTTCAAAATAACACCATAAACTCATCATGGCAAGGAGAGTGTCATCCCTTCCCACTCATAAAAAAAAGGAGGGGTACTCAACAGCGAGAGAAATAAGCAGATGTGTTTATGAAGCTATTTTGACTGACATTTGTGAAACCTACAAAAAAAAATCTACAAACGCTATTCTTAGTCTCCTGGCAAGTTTACAAAATACGTGCTGCTTAAATTTCACATATTTGCCCTACTTAGATGAAAGAAAAGCTTGAGAATCTAGATACAAAAGCAGTCAGCATAGTTTCTCACAAGCACACCACCCGGCTCTGAAGCCTGGCTCTACTGCTTAGTCGCTGAGGAAACCTGGTCATTGCCTCCATTTCTTCATCCATAAAATGGACAATTAAAATAACAAACTTCAGGTCTCAAAAAATGGCACAATGGTGTAAGGCATTGTCTGGCAAGTGCCTGGTCGTGAGTTCAATCCCCTGTGCCACCACATGTATTCAAGTGCCCAGGGCAGTTCTGCTGTTTGTGAACCCTGTGTAGAAGGACCCCAAAGATGGCTACGTGGCTTCAAACACTTGCTTGGCGAGTGCGGGTTCTCAGCTCAAGCCTCAGCACCACCCACATGCACTGAGATGGTTCTGACATCCTGCTACTAGGAATCCCCAGTGAGAAAGGACAGAGAGCGCACAGTGGCTGAGAAAGCACCAGGGCAAGTATGAGCCCCTGGGCCTCCTTCTTGGTGCCTTTCATAAGCCACAGCAATGCCGGCAACCCATTGTCTATGTCACCAAAAAGGAAGACAATTTAAAAAAAAAACTTTTTTAAAGAAGTATCTACTTCACAGAAGTTATTCTAAGGATTGAATTATACAGCCAAAGCACCAACTGGGGGCCACACGCCAGCTTAAGCAACGGCTCCCTAGTCCATCACAAATGCACGGTGCTCACGGCACTCTACTGTGCAAGAGAAGGACAAGAACTGAGCACACGTCAGCGTGTTGCAGTTACAAACAATGCTACCCGGTTATCCAGTGCCTTTGCTCTTTAAGTGTGATGTCCTTCACTGCATTTTAGTTCAAAGCTAGTCTAGGAAACCTTAAAAACTCATCATCTTCAATCCCTTTCTGTTGCTTCCGTTCACTGAAGGGAACACCCAGAGTCTGTCTCTGTCTGTCTCTGCTCTCTCTTATCTTTCTCTCTCTCTCCCTCTCTCTCTCTCTCTCTCTCTCTCTCTCTCTCTCTCTCTCTCTCTCTCTCTCTCTCTCACACACACACACACACACACACACACACAACTCACAGGGGAAGCATCTTTTTGGAGCTATGGTGCTTACACACACCCTTTTCTTTTTCTTTTGCTTTCTTTCCTTTGTTTTCTTATTTTATTTTTTTGGGAATCACACCCAGCAATAAAGAGGGCTTGCACGTGGCTCTACATTCATGAGTTACTCCTAGTGGTGCTCAGGGGACAATATGAAATGCCGAGGATCAAATCCAGTTCAATCATGGGCAAGTCAAGTGCCAGCCCTGCCACACTCTCTCCCCACCCAGCTCACTATTAGCTGCAGTGCCTAAATACAGTCCTATTCCGCACTCCTCAAGGCTTGCTGCAGCAGTCTTATAGGCCAAGGGGCAACTAGTTTTGTGCTTGCAGAGCTCACTGGAGCTGCCCCTTTTTCATGGCAGCGCCCAGTCCACTAGAGTAGCCTCCCTGTGGTCCACACAGAGGGTGTGCTCTGGGGGGGAACTGGAAGTCTCTGACCTCATACTTGCAAGGCAAATGCTTGCTTGTTTGCTTGTTTCCTGCCTGCCTGCCTGTCTGCCTGCCTTCCTTTCTCTTTCTCCCTTCCTTTCTCTCTCTCTCCCCCCTCTACTCTCCTGCCCAGTCTTTCTGCCAAGGAACCATTCACTGGGCCATTACTTAATTTTTTGTTTTGTGTTTTGTTTGGGGTGGGGAAGTACACACCCAGCAATGCTCAGGGACCTTGCTGTACTAGGGATCAAAGCCTGGCCCCTGCATGCAAAGCATGAGCTCCAGCCTCTACGACATCCCTCACATCCATCCCCTCTTTTTAGTTAAGAAAATATGTGACTTAGGGAGAATTCACTCCGAGGCAGACAAGCTAATACTTCCCTGCTCTTCATAAATAAATCAGGCGCCAGCATTAATTACCCAAGAGCCATTTGCTTCTCGAGATCACTACAAGCAGGAAATCAATCTCTCTCAGCAGCACGCAAGGAAGAGTCTTCCAAATCTCCCTACACTTCCAATATTACGGGTTTTATAAAGTAATTCATGCAGTTTTCTAAAGCTTGATTTAATCATTTCATTTTAAAAAGTTCCTCAAGGGTGGGGGCAGAGCAGTAGTACAGGAGATAGGGCGTTGGCTTTGCAACACAGCAGACCTGAGTCGATCCTTAGCATCCTATATGTCCCCAGAGTACTTTCAGGAGTAATTCCTGAGTACAGAGCCAGAAGTAACCCCCTGAGCATCACCTGGTGTGACTCAAAAAGCAAATTTTTTTTTAATTTGTTTATTTTATTTATTTATTTATTTATTTTTTGCTTTTTGGGTCACACCGGCGATGCTCAGGGGTTACTCCTGGCTCTGCACTCAGGAATTACTCGCGCGGCGCTCGGGGGACCATATGGGACGCCGGGGATCGAACCCTAGGCCGGCACAGGCCGGCCGCTGCAAGGCAAACGCCCTACCGGCTGGGCTATCGCTCCGGCCCAAAAAGCAATTTTTTTAAAAAGTGCAGCAGGTAGGGCGATGCATGACACCAAGCTGTGTTCAATTCCCTGCATCCTGTAAGGTTTCCCAAGCACCACCAGGAGTAACTCACACCCAGCGATGACCAGGGGTTACTCCTGGCTCTTAGCTCAGGAACTACTCAAGCGGTGCTTGGGGACCATATTGGATGCCAGGGTTCGAACCCGGGTTGGTCGCATGTGAGGCAAACGTCCTACCTGCTGTACTATCGCTCCGGCCCCACCAGGAGTAACTCTTGCGTGCAGAGTCACGAGAGTAAGTAACCCCTGAGCACCAGTGGGTATGACCCAAAAAAATAAAGAAAGAAAAGCTCCTCAACGGTTCCTCATTAATTAGACGATGCTGCTCTTTCCTTGGGGAAACCGCTGTGGTGGCCAGAAAAGAAGTGAGGATGGTGGGAAAACTGGCGCAGTGTCTCCACATTGTGTATTTAAGACATCTGAAAGAGGAGAGAGACGTCCTCAACAGTGAAGAAACGACACGCCCACGAGATCGCGGCAACTCCGGGCGCTGTGCCTGGCGACAGTGCTCTTGGTGATGGGACAGCACTCACTGGCACTTGGATGGTGGGTACAGAGAGTGCAAAAGATACAGAGATTGAAAGTCGACTCCGGAAACTCTCTAATATGTCGGGAGCTGAGACACAGGCATTGCTGTGGCCCTCCCTGCTTAAGTCCCCAGCACCACAGGGTCCAAGCAGCTCCACAGCATTCTCAAGCCTGACCTGCCAGCCCACACGGCAAAGAATCACTGTGGGAAGCCTCCGAGCCCCCTGAGGGAATCTCACGAGGACCCCCCACACACACACACACAGCCCACACGGCAAAGAATCACTGTGGGAAGCCTCCGAGCCCCCTGAGGGAATCTCAAGAGGACCCCCCCCCACACACACACCAAGTAAATATACAGTTAACCCATGACAAATCCGTAAAATCAAATCAAATGTGTAAAGTCCTGGCCTTTCAATACACTTTCATATTTGCAACTTAGGTTTCAAGATGTAATCTATACCCCTAAATATATCAACACCAAGTTCTCTCGCTGGGGATGGCAAAACGCATTATAGAGAAGAAATTAACTTGTGGAAAATTCATTTTTTTCTTTTGGTCAATTGGCCAGGGACTTCATTATCAAATGGTGATACAAAAAGAAAGAAGCAAAGGTAGGAAGAGGAGAACAAAAACTAACAATACCTACCATGTATCGACTCTGCTTCACTCAAACAATGGCTGCGTGCCTTAAGTATCTTAACTTCAAAAGCCCAATTTTATTTCCCAAGAAACAGCTCGTAAAGCAAGAGTATATGAAAATATTTTCAGGGTAATTTTTAACTAGACATAGGGAAAATAATTAAGTGAAAAACTCATCAAAGATAAGTGTCAATTTGGGATATTGGAACACAAAAAAAATTAATATACCTTTTCTTTTCTAATTTTAATAATGAAGAAAGATAAAAGCAAGCCCACCAGGAGTTAAATAACTTTTCCAAGGTCCAGGGGTGTAACTCCACAGCAGAACATTTGCCCTTATTGTTAAGCCTTTAATCAATTTCTAGCACCATCAAGAAAGAAGTTTCCAGGGGCGGAGGCGATAGCCCAGCGGTAGGGCGTTTGCTTTACACGGCTGGCCTGTGCTGGCCGGGTTCGATCCCGGCATCCCATATGGTCCCCTGAGCACCGCCAGGGAGTGATTCCTGAGTGCAGAGCCAGAAGTAACCCCTGAGCACCGCTGGGTGTGACCCTAAAAGCAAAAAAAAAAAAAAAAAAAAAAGAAGGTTCCAGACTGGGAAGGTAATATTGGGGCTAATTATGGCCAACTCCAGTTCTATCCCCTGGCACTGCATCTGGTCCTGAGTCCTACCAGAAGTGATTCCAGGGCAGAGCCAGGAGTAGCCCCTGAGCACTGCTGATGTGAAGAGATCCACCTCTCGCTCCTCAAATTACCAAGTTTCTATAATTCATAAAACACTTACTATAAATAGGAATATAAACACAAGTTATGGGGCTGGAGCCATAGCACAACAGATAGGCCATTTGCCTTGCAAGTGGCCGACCAGATTCGATCCCTGGCATCCATATGGTCTCCCAAGCACTGTCAGGAGTAAGTCCTGAGTTCAGAGCTAGGAGTAACTTCTGAGCATTGCCGGGCGTGACGCAAAAAAGTAAAATAAATAAATAAATAAATAAATAAATAAATAAATAAAATTATATATTATATATATCTTATATCTTATAAACTTATAGCATATAATTTATATAATACTTGGGGAAGCAGGGTTTAGAATTTGAATTCAAGCCTGTCTCTCTATAAAGCCACACCCTTTCCACCACGCCAAAAATTATATGACCAGATATCGCTACTCATCTAAGCAGAGACAAAAATGTCTGGGGAGATGGGGAAGAGCCTTGGTTACTGGTCCGTTTCCTGAATCCTGGGCGAATGCTCACTGCATCCCTACTGAAACACGCAGGGGCCGGTGGACTCCACCAGCAGGGAGAAGCAGCAGGCCCACCACGTCCAGGCCGCCAGCAGGCCCCAGGCTACCTGTGCCAACAAGTGTGGTTTGCAGGTGAGGATGCAACAAGCGGAGCTCTCACATCTCCCAGGGCACTCGGGAAGTCACGCCCACTGGGAGAAGGGGACTTGACTGGAGGGACCTCAAGGGGAACTCCAGGGATCATGCAGGAAAAACTTGGGATGCCTGAAGTTTCCAAGAAAATGGCACATCAGATTCATCTCCAAGAATCAGTTGCCAAATGCCACACAGGAAGCAAGAGCTGGCTGGTGCACTGAGAAAACAGACCCAGAGAGCCGCTTCCTTCAGCGTAAAGGTCAGAAGGCGGGAGCGAAGGAACGAGCGGCCTTGGTATATTTCTGTCCTTGTGTTCATGCTTGAGCAGGGAGCATCTGCCGTGATTACTGCGTCTCAGGATAACATTTGAGATGATTCAAACCAAACTGCCCACTTTTCAAAACATGTTTGAAAACTCTTGCACAATATCACACACAGGAGAACAATCTCATTAACCTTGCGCTATGGGAGGCTTTGATGTGGTGACTCAACACTTCAGACGCGCCCCTGCCACTCTGAGCAATACTTGCATTGCAAAATCTGCTGTCCAGTTTCATCCCAAATGAATTTCAGAGCAACAGTTTTGGGCTTTGGGAGGAGGCAGGAGGGGCTCGGTTCCGTCCCCTGGTGTTCAGGAGCTACTCCTGGCTCTGTGTTTAGAGCACATAAGTAGTGTTGATACCAAATCAGGGCCAGTGCATGCTAGGCAAGCACCATAACCCCTGTACTGTCTGTCTGGTCACAAAGAGAAACGTTTAGAATGTGTCCACTTCATCTAGAGGCTGCGGTCAGTCAGCAGGGAGAAAGATGCTCTAGCTGTAGCTCCATGAGCAATTTATAGGCAGAGGGTCGCAGATGGTGCAGGACAAGCTCAGAGGCTGAGGGGGCAGGCGGGACAACAGTCCAAGCCACATCAGTGCCCTCTGTGTGTGCAGTAAAATACACGCAACATAAAAGTCACCACCTTTTGTGGTTGTTTCTTGGTTGGTGTTTGGCTTGGGGGCTATGCCCAGCAGTGCTCAGGGTCACTGCTTGCAGTGTTCAGGGGACCATGTGGTGCCAGGGATTGAATCGGAGTCTGTCATGCAAAGCAAAAACATTCAGCCAGTTGAACACTCTCTCTGGCCCACTATTAACTGTTTTCATTTGTTTGGCCTTACTGAAGTTTTACTGCATGAGAACACAGAGTGCAAAGTCCTGTTTTGCTTTGTTTTGTTTTGTTTTGTTTTTTGTTTTGTTTTGTTTTGTTTTGTTTTGTTTTGTTTTGTTTTGTTTTTGGGTCACACCCGGCAATGCTCAGGGGTTACACCTGGCTTTCTACTCAGGAATTACTAATGATGATGCTCGGGGGACGACATGGGATGCTGGGTATTGAACCCAGGTCCCCCTGTGCAAGGTAAGTGCCCTACTTGCTGTACTATCTCTCTGGCCCCTCAGAGAGCAACTCTTGGATATTCCCAAGTGACGAGGAAACACGGTGAATGTACCCAGGCTGTTCTAGACACTCCACACTTTGAAGACGTTAGCTATGAAGAAGCGTCCACATTAGCTGCTCATAAATCTGACTTAGATGCTTCACAGGAAATACATATATTTAAACATTTATATAAAGCTTTGTGAAACTTTGTTGGAAAAACTCATTATGAGACATATTTAACCCCTGCACTAACTTGCATTTTCACCAGAGTTTAACTATTTTGGCTAATTCAACACTACACCACTTTCGATATGGGGAGGGAGGGATGTATGTTTTGTTTTGTTTGAGGACCACAGCCAGTGGAACCCTGCCTCACTCTTGGCTCTGTGCTCAGGGATCACACCTGGCAGGTCTTGGAGTACAGGGGGTGGTCAAATCAGGGTTGGCCATATGCAATGCCAGCATCTTAACACCTGAACTTTCTTTCTGGTCCAGATACATAGGCTTCACTATCAGGATCCTGTCCACCCACACCGCTGGGCAGCCATTACCATTCCTTGTCATCCCCGTAAGTTAAACTCTGTACCCGGTAAACAACAGTCCCTGTCTCCCGCCCCCAGCCTCTGGCAACCACCAGTCCATTTAACCTGCCAATGACTACGAAGCTGCTCCTCGTCCCTCAGGGAAGCGGAATTACACACTACTTGTGGTTTTGAGTCTGGAATATTTCACTTTGCATAATGTCAAGGCAAGAGCCTTATCACCTATATGATGTGTCCATGTTCCTCAGCACTATTTTACTTTTCCACCAATAAACACACACCATTTATTTTTATAAATAACAGATTTCCTAATGAAGGTGGTTCTACGCATTTTATTAAACCCCTGACTCTTCACTTTTGCCTTTAAGATGAGTGTGTTGGTGGTCCCTTGAGCAGAAAATATATTAAAACTGCAATGAGACAGAGATATTAGTACAGGGGCTGGAGTGATAGCACAGCAGGTAGGGCATTTGCCTTGCACGCGGCCGACCGGGGTTTGATCTCCAGCATCCCATATGGTCCCCAGAGCACCGCCAGGAGTAATTCCTGAGAGAAGAGCCAAGAGTAACCCCTGAGCATCACTGGGTGTGACCCAAAAGCAAAAAAGAGAGAGAGAGAGAGAGAATATTAGTACAGACTCCGCTCAAGGCTGACACCCAATCTGTGGCGTGTTCACATGCTCTTTCTGTTTTTCTTATTTCTTGTTCATTGCAGCAAGATTCACAACGGCTAAGAACTGGAAAAAACCCAAGCATCCAAGAACATATACAAGGATAAAGAAACTGTAATATAGATGCACAGTGGAATATTACTCAGCTCTAAGGAAAAAGCAAATCATGCAATTAGACACTACATGGATGGATCTGGGGAGTACTGTACTGAGGGAAGGCGGTCAGGAGAGGGACAGACACCGTGAGCTCTCTCCTTCCTATGTGGGATATAAAGGATTGCAAAGAAACAACAGGTAACAGAACCTGAGAACTGGCCAAAGAACTGCGCTCACCCTGGCAGAGAGGTGGGGGAGGTGGGAGGACCATGAACAAAGGTGCAGGGAAATGGACACTCAGGTGGGGGCTGGAAAGCTGTCCATATAAAACCAATCATCAACAGAACGTAAATCATGGCACTTCAAATAATAAGCTAATAAAATAACAAATAAATAAAATAAGCTGGCTGGACTAGATAACCCCACAGGATCTCAGGTTTCTTCAAAATTGGAAAGGAGAATTAGATTAATTTACTGGGAAAACTCATGTCATTTTAGCACACAATGCCCAGCTATATCCACAGCACTGAAAGGCAACCTGGATAAGGTTGAAGGTAAAACACAGAGTGGAATCCAAGCACAAGGAGCAGGAATGGGAAAGCCTGAGGGAGCCTGGCCCAGTCTTCTACAGGGAGAGCACCCAGCAGGGCACAGGGCTTCCTCCTGACTCTGGGTTCAGGGATCACTCTTACCGGTGCTGAGGGACTATCTAAAATGGCAGAGATTCAACGCAGATCAGCCGTATGCGAGGCAAGTGCCCTACCCACTATTCCATCTCTCAGGCCTGCAGCTAGGGGAGGAAAAAAAGTATGTTTTTTCATTGCCTGATTTAAATGGCAGAGAAAACCTGTCATTCTCCCAAGATACCTGCCTTGCATCCAGATGTGGGGTGAATCTGTCTCGCTCCAAATACAGCAGATAAAGCTCTCGACAGAGTTGTATTTTCCAGACAGAGTATCTTGACGAAGTCATCAGGAGGACCATAGAATAAATACGTTTTTTTTATGAAGAGGCAAACAAATGCATGAAAGATGATTTCAAGGGGAAAATAAATTTCAAACAAAATTAAGGACTTCTGAACCCTCAGCCTAACATTATTTGAAAACTTAATGTATCCTAAAAAGGGAGGCTTGGGGGTCAGAGACAGAGAGAGGGGTTAAGGTACTCGCCTTGCGGACAACAGACCTTGGTTCAATCCCTGCCACCCCCATGGCTCCTCCGAGCACCACCAGGAGTGAGCCAAGAGCACAAAGTCAGAAGCACTGCCAGTGCGGTCCAAACACCCAAAAATAAACAAATAAGTAAAAACAGAGACCAAAGCAGTAGTATAGTGGGTAGAGTGCTTGCCTTGCATGTGCCCAAGCCAGTTTCAATACCTAGTACCAGTACGGTCCCCTGAGCACAACTAGACAACTAGGAATGACCCCGAAGCAGCAAGCCAGGAGGAAGGCCTGAGCACTGCTAGGAGTGACTCAAAACCAAAATTAATTAATAATTAATTAAAAGAGAGGATTATTATCAGTTCTTTCCAAGGATAACAAAATCCATAATATGGACAGAAACTTGTATCACTTGTATCACTTGTTTTCCCACTGTTCATCGATTTCCTCAAGCGGGCACCAGTCTCCATACGTCCTGTCACATGCTAGTGTAGCCCAAGAGCATCTGCTCGCTCCAGGAACATGTGAGAGCCTCAAACCATTCCTTCAGGTCATGGAATGAGGTCTACAATTGTACCTTGTTTTTGGCATATCAAATATGACATGTGTAGCTTGCCAGGCTCTGCCATGCAGGTGGGAATACTCTTGTAGTAGCCTCTCATCTCGTGCATTTATTGATGAACCGTGAGGCCGCTTTGCAGAGAAAGATCAGCTTCTCTGCTGGGTGGAGCTCTGATGAGCTATGGAGTCAGATGTTGAAAATGGCAGTCCCCATGGTGTGGGGGTTCCTCTGGCTTCTTGCAAGGCTCTGCTGGGATGGCGGGCCAGGGCTAGAACCCGCCTTCCCTTCTGGGTGCCTCATAATCAGCTGGGGATAGGGAGAGGCCAGTAGCAGCTCTGCCCCACGTATCTGAGTCTCTGGATCAGGAATACCTGGGCTTGAAGTAGATGACTATAGGGTGGGACTCTGATGAGCAGGGCTTGTGATCAGCTCTTCTGCTGGGTGGAGCTCTGACAAGCTGTGGAGTCGGATGTTGAAAATGCTGGCCCTCGTGGTGTGGGGGTTGCTCTTTCTTGCGAGGTTCTGCCGGGATGGTGGGCCAGGACTAGAACCCACCTTCCCTCCTGGGTGCCTCGCGATCAGTGGGGCACAGGGAGGCCAGTAGCAGCTCTGCCGCGTATATCTGAGTCTCACTTCTTTCCAAGGGTATCAAAATCCATCATATGGACAGAGACTAGCTCTGGTCTGTCTTTTTGTGGTAGAGTTGGAACATTATGCGCCTCTCACGGAAATGAAAATGGAAGCCTTCAGTGCCAGAGCAACAGGGAGGGCATTTGCCTTGTCCACAGCCCATCCTGGTTCTATTCCCAGCATCCCATATGGTCCCCGAGCACCACCACGAGTGATTTTTGAGTGCAGAAACAGGAGGGAGTAACTTGCCGGGTATGACCCAAAAAAGAAAAGAAAAGAAGGAAAAGAAAGAATTATGTAACCCTCTTTAAGATTATAGATTCAATGTCAAATTTCCCATGGGGTTTTACAGGATTAAAATAAACAATTCTAAAATTTCTATAGGATCAGGAAAGACACCAAATATCCAAAGCAATCACAGAGAAAAAATGCTGGAGAAACCTCGTTTCCAGACTTCAAAGTTATTACAAAGCAATAGTATCAAAACAGTATGGGATGGACAAAAAAGCAGACACATGTGTCAAAGGAACAAGATAGGAAATTCAGGAATAGACCCATGCACATACGATCAGTTAACTAATGAGAAAAGACCCAAGACTGCAGAATAGGAAAGGAGTATCTCTGGTAAATCATAACTGGGAAAGTCGGATATATGCCATATGCCAAAGAATGAAGTCGAACTGCTTTTTTAGACCAGAAACAAAAAATCTATTTCAAACAGTTAAATCCCATCACCATGTGCTCTTGTAGTACCACCCAGGAATGGCTCCCAAGCACAGAGCCAGGAGAAGGCCCCAGGCATGGCCCAAACCACACCCCCACAACAGAAAGTAAATCATGGCAACAGTAGGTAGAACGTTTGCCTTACACACGCTGGCCCACGTTCAGTGCCGACATCCTATATGGTCCCCTGAGCACTGCCAGTAATAATTCCTGAGTGCAGAGCTAGGAGAAACCCTAAGCACCTCCAAGTGTGACCAAAACAAACAAAAAAAGTAAATCAAGGGGTGGGGCTGGGAGGCTGAGGGGTTTCTATAGAGCGTAATGATCATAGTGAGGGTTACGGGGGGCTAAGGGTTTCTACAGAGCGTAATGATCATAGCGGGGTGACTGGGGCTCAGGGGTTTCTACAGAGCCGTAATGATCATAGCGGGGACGGGGCTGGGGTTTCTACAGAGCGTAATGATCATAGCTGGCCACATTATGCTGCATGCAAGGGACCAAGGTGGCCAGGGGACTAGCTTGAGAGGCTGGGCTAGAGACGCGCCTCCCCATACACAACGCCCCAAGTTCCATCTCCAGGGTTTTCCTGGCTTCCGCAAACGCCACTGGGTATGGCCTAGAGATAAGGTCACCTCTGCTTGTGGCCTCAAATGCCCTGAGCATCCACTGGCCCAAGTGGCAGCAGTCAGCGCCAGGCCGAGCTCTGCAATGGGTAACTATTCCCAAGCACAGCCAGTGTGGCCCTAAAATATACAAATATATCATTGTTTCACTGAGAGAGCAGTCACTGAACGTTCTTCTCAAAGTATTGAGAGATTAAGGAGTTAAGGCTTTGCATACACCAACCCGGTACCACATACAGTTTCTGAGCACCGTAAGTGATTCCTGAGCACGGAGCTTGAAGCAGCACAGGCCAGATGTGGCCTCAAAAATCACCCCCACAAAAAGCACCTAAAAATAAATGTGTTCCCAGTATGCATGATGATCTGCTACCTGTGCTTGCCGTGATGACCACTTCACAATACACAACACACACTATCACTATCACTATCTCCCGTTCATCATCGATTTGCTAGAGCAAATCGATGATGATCACACACACACATGTATCATTATCTTCAACATCTGAATTCTAATAAGTGCTACGTGGCAATTACACCTCAATAAAAAAATCATCACCTAAAACTCTGAGATCATGCACAGAACAGATAACAACCAAACTTAGTGTGCGACATTAATAAGGTGAGCAAACACAAAGGAAAGCATTCCGCTGGCCCTGCACCTGAAGTGCTAGCATTGATCATGTCTCAGTTCAAGGAAAGAATCCACTGACGCAGCCGACGGCCACGCCTCTGTTCTCTAAGGGGGTAGACCGTATACTGTGGGAACCTTAGAAGAGGATGCGCAGGAAAAGGCTCAGAGGTCACCAACATCGGGTGGAAGATGCCTGACCACCCCCCCCCCCCCAGAAAAAAAGGCGACGGATATAAAAAACAAGAACATGACCTTTGTGTCATTTTGTGTTGCTTTTTTTAAATTATTATTATATTACATAACTGATTTTAGAAACTGAATCCAACAAAGACAACTGCTGAGAAGCAGATTAAAACGAGGGAAGGAGCACGCCTGTCCCTCTACTGGCCACTCTGGGTAGTGGCAGCAGGATGTGAAGAGGCAGAAAAGCACCAAGGCTCCTAGTGACAGCAACTTTCTTGCGTGTCAGAAACCTCAGAGACCAGAGGCCAGTGCTAATGACCATACTCCATGTCCTCCTTTGTGGACTTAATGACCATGTTCTATTTCATCCCCTTTTACAAACCGGTGTTCCAAAGGCGATACCAATAGGACTCTGGTCTGAAAGGGCGATCCACGCGCTTTCCCTGTTCCCCTCCATTGCGGCTATGCCTCTTTGGGGGCCTGTTTCCACTCGGGGAGAAGCCTGAGCTCTCTCTCGCACCCATTTCCCCTCCTCTCCTCCTCACATCTTTATAAGCAAAATTTCATTCAATTAAAAAAACTGCCTTGCTTCACTAATAATGATAATAATGATAAAAAGAATAGCCTGGGCAGTCATTGAAAGAATCTATTCCCTACCCAGAACTCACTGAAACTGGCAGTATCCTGGCATTTTTCTAGTCCTTCGTGGAAAGGGGGTTACATTATTCAATAGCATATAACCCCTTGAAAGTCAAAATCATGGCAAAAAATAACACCAACAGGGGGGAACTAGTTTGGGAGGAAAGAGCTGCAGACTAGAATGGGCAAACCTTTACGGTGCTCTGAGGTTGTAATAAGGTGACAGCTCAGCTGAACTGCGTTTCTGTTATTCTACCACGTGAATCCTCTACTTTCTAACTACTTTTCAGATTTTCTTCCTATGATATCTTCCTGGTTTCCAAGTAGCCTTCAATCAAACATAAGAATCTTCTAAGACTCTAAGAATCTGGAGCCAGAGAGACAATACTTTACTAGAGACAGAGACACCTTACCACCCAGGTAAGGTGTGTTGGGTCTTACAGGAGCCCAGCTGGGTCTACGCCCTCCCCCATATGGTCCTCTGATCCCTGTCAGGAGTGATCGCTGCACTAAGCCGAGTAAGCACCAAAGGGTATGGTCCTAAAATAAGGCGAAACAAAAATTATCTGAGAACATCTGCATAGGCAGCCCCATACCCAGGCACTTATACCGTGTTAACTGGGGCACCTTCAGTTACAGAATCCTCAGTCACTTTAGCTCCATAAAATTCAAGCACACCCCATCAGAAACTTCCCACCTCAGCAATGCTGACTCTGATCGATGCCCCGAAGGATGAGCCGATGACAAAAGGCAGAACACGCTATTCACAAACTCAAGTCTACCTGGCCTGCTCTCATCTTCATCACCAAGTCACCCGCCTGGGTGTTTCTTTGTGCGTGGTACACACACACACACACACACACACAGAGAGAGTAGCTTGATCCAACCTCCTAATGCTTCTGCCCCTAGCAGCCAGCTGGATATCCACCTCATAGAAATTTGATATGAACTGAGTGTCAGGCCTAGCAATATAATAATAATAAATACTGACCATGAAAAACTGAGGGGCTGGAGCAATAGCCCAGCGGGTAGGGCATTTGTCTTGCATGCAGACGGCCTGTGCCAGCCCAGGGTTTGATCCCCCCGGCATCCCATATGGTCCCCAAGCACTGCCAGGAGTAATTCCTGAGTGCAGAGCCAGGAGAAAACCCTGAGCAATGCCGGGTGTGACCCAAAAGCAAAAAAAAAAAAAAAAAAAAAACTGAATGGCAGACAACTCTCCCTCCATAATATCAGTATCTAATGGTACAGAGACAAACTACCAGGCTGAGAGATAAAGAACAGGCAGGGCACTTGTTTTGCATACAGCCAACCAGGTTGGATCCAAGCACCACATCTGGTCCCTGATCCCCGGCCTACGTGATCCCTGAGTGCACAGCCAGGAGTAAGATCTGAGCACTGTTGGGTGTGGGCCAAAAATAAAAAGGGACAAACCAACAGAGATTAAAAAAAGCAAACATAATAAAGTGTTATCAGCCCTGTAACAGAGAAAGGAGAGGGAAATGGTGAGGGCAGAGAGAGGAGGTGGGGAGACGAAGGGAACACAGAGCACGCCTCGCTCTCCTCGCGGCAACCACTCTGGTGTGGTATTAGGTCCTCGCCGAGAACCAAGTGTGAGGCTCCTCTTCCCAGCACTGGCTTGAGTCCCAAGCTTCTCTCACATCATCTTAAAGAGGTTTAAAAATAAAGAAAAAATACCCTGAGCTGATGCGCTAGTTCAAGGGCTAGAGCACATGCCTGGAACGTTTAAGGAGCTAAACTCCAGCACCGCAAACCCTCGCTCTCGCTGTCTGTGTCCCCCTATAAAAATAAGCAGGGACCAGAGCGATAGCTCAGGAGCTAAAAGCACTTACTGACATGCAGTCTCCCTCTCTGATCCTTGCCACCACATATGACCCACCAGAGCTGCCAGGATGACTTCTGGTGTGGTCCCCAAAACACCCAGAAATGAGTAAGGGCTGGAAAGACAGTGTAGGCTGAGGTGCAGGCTTTGCATGTGGCCAATCTTGAGCAATCCCTGGCACCACAGGGTCCTGCAGTCTCAAGCGCAGCCCTGGGGCCTGGGTCTCCAGCCCAACCGCACTCTGGGTTCACACTCCTTAGAGACAGCGCCTGCACCCGTGTCAGCAGTCACACTCCCGTTGGCCGACAAATCAGCACAGACAGTGCTAGGGGGCGCTGGAGTGTTCAGGAGTGATCCCTTGTGGCTCTGGAGACCCTGTGTGTGGAACAGGAGATTCAAACTGCAATCAGTGGAATGCAAGGCTAGTGCCTTCCCCAGTGCTACCACTCCGGCCCTGATCTGACTGCTCTGAGAGGCTTCAGGGAGAATTCCGGCGCTCTCACCTTTCCTCTCACTCTTCATACCCAGGGCAGTTGTCTACTTCGGATACAATTGAGCCCACAAATCATGTTTACATCTCATAAGCCCAACTGAAAGTCAGAGGAGAAGCGGTCTTGGTGTTACCGCTCCTTACCAAGGACTTCCAACACCGTAGCAGTCCTGATTACAGTTACTTACCCTGCTAGTGCTCAGGGCTACTCCTGGCTCTGCACTAGGGATCACGGCAGACCACAGGTGGTGTGTTTGAGAATCAAACCCGAGGATGGCCACACGCTAAGCAAAGCACTCACTACTCCAGACCCCTCCAAGTACTTCACCATTACTGCTTCACTCCAGTCCTTCTCGTCTTCAAATGGATCCCACTTACACCGATTTTTTTTTCAAAATTGACTCACCATGAGATAGAGTTACAAGCGGTTCATGATCAGGCTTCAATCATACAGTGTTCCAGCACCTAATCCTCTACCAGTGTACATCTCCACCACCAATGTCCCCAGTTTCCTCCCACCACGCTGTTGCAGTGACTCCTTTAGGGCCGCATGATATGGCTCTCAATTTTCCCGCCTGCAAATCTACTTCGTAGATAAGGGCAGGGTCTAAATGTGGCTTAGTTTATCTGGACCATGTATGCTGTACTAGCTGGTATAAATATTCTCCCATGCTACCACAATCATCGTGGTAAGCCTTTTAAAACTGCATCGGATTCCTGAGATCTTCATCCGGATTTTTTTTTTTTTTTTTTTTTTTTTTTTTTTAAGTATTTTATTATACCACCGTGAGATATACAAATAAAAAGATATACAATTAAAAAGTTCATGTTTGGGTTTTGGTCATACAGTGTTTCAGCACCCGTCCCTCCACCAGTGCCCATCTCCCACCACCAACATCCCCGGTTCCCCTCCCCTTCCCCCAGCCCTGCTCCATGGCAGGTTCTTTATTTCTTTCCCTTTCTCTCTCTTTCTTTTCCTTCCCTTCCAGACTATGGATTACAGAACATACATTAAAAGGTTGTCATGTGTATCCTTTTGCCTCTATTTAATGCTCAGTTCTAGGTTGGCATTAGTACCCTCGACAATTATTAGCACCCTGTTCCATTTTCTGTCTTACCTAAACTCTGACTCCCACACGCTTGTGATAATCTCCACCTTTGACAAGACCTCCTGATATATGTTTCACTTGACCTTGGATATTGGTATCATAATATGTACATATATATTTATGCCATGCAAATAAATGCAGTCATTCTGTATCTGTCTCTCTCCTTCTGGCTAATTTCGCTCAACATAATCTTCTCCATGTCCATCCATTTATAGGCAAATTTTATAACTTCATTTTTCCTAACAGCTGCATAGTATTCCATTGTGTAGATGTACCAAAGCTTCTTTATCCAGTCATCGATTTTCGGGCACTCTGGTTGCTTCCAGATTCTGGCTATTGTGAATAATGCTGCTATGAACATAAAAGTAGGGATGGTGTTTCCGCTGCGTATTTTTGGTTTCCCAGAGTAGATTCCCAGGAGTGGTATGGCTGGGTCAAATGGGAGTTCAATTTCTAGTCTTTGGAGGAAAGTCCATATTGTTTTCCAGAAAGGCTGTACCAGCCGGCATTCCCACCAACAATGGATGAGTGTCCCCTTTTCCCCACATCCACGCCAGCACTTGTTGTTCTTGCTCTTTGAATATGTGCCAGTCTCTGTGGTGTAAAGTGGTATCTCATTGTTGTTTTGATTTGCATCTCTCTGATGATTAGTGATGATGAGCATTTTTTCATATGTTTTTTGGCCATTCGAATTTCTTCCTTGCTGAAGTTTCTGTTCATTTCTTCTCCCCATTTTTTGATGGGGTTGTTTGTTTTCTTCTTGTAAAGTTCTACCAGTGCCTGATATATCCTGGATATTAACCCTTATCAGATGGGTATTGGGTGAATATTCTTTCCCATTCTGTGGACTGCTTTTGTATCTTAGTCACTGTTTCTTTTGAGGTGCAGAAGCTTTTCAGTTTCATGTAGTCCCATATGTTTATCTTTTTCTTCTAGTTGCTTTGTTAGTGATGTTTCACCTTTGAAGATGCCTTTAGCTTCAATGTCGTGGAGGGTTTTTCCTATATTTTCTTCAATGTACTTTATGGATTCAAGTCTGATATTGAGATCTTTAATCCATTTTGATCTGATTTTTGTGCATGGTGTTAGACACAGGTCCAAATTCATTTTTTTACATGTTGCTGCCCAGTTTTCCCAACACCACTTGTTGAAGAGGCTTTCCTTACTCCATTTTAGACTCATTGCACCTTTATCAAAGATTAAATGATCATGTGTTTGAGGTTGGGTGTCAGGATACTCAATTCTATTCCATAGGTCCACAGGTCTGTTTTTATTCCAATACCATGCTGTTTTAATTACTACTGCCTTGTAGTACAGTTTGAAGTTGGGAAAGGTGATGCCTCCCATCTTCTTTTTTCCCGAGGATTGCTTTAGCTATCCTTGGGGGTTTATTGTTCCATACAAATTTCAGGAGCGCTTGGTCAATTTCTTTGAAGAATGTCATCGGTATCCTTATAGGGACTGCATTGAATCTGTACAGAGCTCTAGGGAGTATTACCATTTTGACAATGTTGATTCTCCCCATCCATGAACAGGGAATGTGTTTCCATTTCCTTGTGTCCTCTTTATCTCTTGGAGCAGTGTCTTGTAGTTTTCTTTGTACAGGTCCTTTACATACTTGGGTAAGTTGATTCCTAGGTATTTGATTTTCTGTGGCACAATTGTGAATGGAATTGTTTCCTTAATATCCCTTTCTTCTGTTTCGCTATTTGTATATAGGAAAGCCACTGACTTTTGGGTGTTGATTTTGTATCCTGCCACTCTACTATATGCGCCTATTGTTTCTAGGAGTTTTTTGGTAGAGAGTTTAGGGTTCTCTAGGTATAATATCATGTCATCTGCAAATAATGATAGCTTGACTTCTTCCTTGCCTATCTGGATGCCCTTGATGTCCTTTTTCTTCTCTGATTGCTATGGCAAGTACTTCCAGTACTATATTGAATAAAAGAGGTGAGAGGGGGCAACCTTGTCTTGTCCCTGATCTCAGGGGGGAAGGCTTTCAACTTTTCCCCCATTTAGAATGATGCTTGCTGTGGGCTTTTGGTAGATGGCTGTAACTATCTTGAGGAAAGTCCCTTCAATTCCCATTTTCTGGAGCGTTTTAATCATGAACGGGTGCTGGATCTTGTCAAATGCTTTTTCTGCGTCTATTGAAAGGATCATATGGTTTTTATTTTTTCTTTTATTGATATGATGTATTATGTTGATTGACTTGCGAATGTTGAACCATCCTTGCATTCCCGGGATGAATCCTAACTTGGTCATGATGTATAATCTTCTTGATGAGTCTTTGGATTCTGTTTGCTAGTATTTTGTTGAAGATCTTAGCATCCGTGTTCATCAGGGATATTGGTCTGTAGTTTTCTTTGTGTTGTCTCTCCCTGCTTTGGGTATCAGGGTGATATGTGCCTCGTAGAAGCTGTTTGGGAGTGTTTCTGTTTCTTCTATTTCCTGGAAGAGCTTGAAAAGGACTGGCAGTAGGTCCTCCTTAAAGGTTTGGTAGAGTTCACTAGGGAATCCGTCTGACCTGGGCTTTTGTGTTTGGGCAGACTTTTAATTACTGTTTCTATTTCCTCGATGGTGATAGGCTTATTCAGGTATTGGAGGTCTTCTTGTTTCAGCCGTGGGAGGTTATAGGACCTTCAGGAATTGATCCATTTCTTCTAGATTCTCATGTTTCACGGCATACAGGCTCTCAAAGTAATCTCTGATGATCTTTTGATTTCTGTGGTTTCTGTTGTGATGTCACCCCTTTTTATTTCTGATTCTGTTTATTTGGGTTCTCTTTCCCTGTCCTTACAAGTCTTGCCAATGGTTTGTCAATCTTGTTTATTTTTTTCAAAAACCAGCTCTTGGTTTCATTAATCTTTTGGATTGTTTTTTTTTGGTTTCCAACTCATTGATTTCCTCTCTAAGTTTTATTATTTCTTTTTTCTGCCTGGGTTGGGCTCCTTTTTGTTGGTCTTTTTTCTAATGTCTTCAGCTGTGTAGTCAGGTTATTTATGTGGGCCCTTTCTTGTTTCCTGATGAATGCTTGCAGAGCTATAAACTCCTCCTCTTAACACGGCTTTTGCCGTGTCCCACAAGTTCTTATAATTGGTGTCTTCATTTTCATTTGTTTCCAGAAATCTTTGGATTTCCTGTTTGATTTCTTCTATGACCCATTTGTTGTTCAGCAGTGAGCTGTTCAGTTTCCAGGTGTTTGGTTTGACTCCCTGTTTCTGTGTACGGTTAACTTCCATTTTCAGTGCATCATGGTCTCGAAAAGATAGCTGACACAATTTCTATCTTTTTTATTTTATTGAGGTATGCTTTGTGGCTCAGCATGTGGTCTATCTTGGAGAATGTTCCATGTGCACTAGAGAAAAATGTGTATTCAGCTTTTTTGGCATGAAAAGCCCTGTATATATCCACTAGCTCTCTTTCTTCCATTTCTTCCTTCAGGGCCAATATTTCCTTGGTGAGTTTCAGTCTTGTTGATCTATCCATCGTTGATAGAGCAGTGTTGGAAGTCTCCAACTATTATTGTGCTACTGTTAATGTCTTCTTTGAGGTCTCTTAGCAGTTGTTTTATGTATTTTGCTGACCCCCTCGTTGGGTGCATATATGTTTAGTAGTGTAACTTCTTCCTGGTGTACATACCCCTTAATTAATAAGAAATGGCCTTCGTTGTCCCTTCTAACCTTTTTCAGCCTGAAGTCTATATTATCTGATACTAATATGGCCACACCAGCCTTTTTTGAGGAGTTGTTTGCATGGAGAATGGTCTTCCAACCTTTGACTCTGAGTCTGTGTTTGTTCTGCTTATTCAGATGTGCTTCTTGTAGACAGCAGAATGTTGGGTCTAATTTTTAATCCATTTTGTCACTCTGTGTCTCTTAATTGGTGCATTTAGACCATTGACATTGAGAGAGATTATTGTCATCGGATTTTGTGCCATCTTTCTTTTGTGTTTGTTGTGCTTATGGGTTTGGTTACGCATAGAGTAGACCCTTCAGTCCTTCTTTTAAAGTTGGTTTTGAGTCCATGAAGTTCCTGAGTTGTTGCTTATCCATGAAGTTGTGTATCTTTCCTTCATATCTGAATGTGAGCCTGGCCGGGTAAAGAATTCTTGGTGAAGCCTGCAGTTCATTGAGCCTTTTCACAATATCCCACCATTGTTTTCGGCTCTGAGTGTTTCATCAGAGAAGTCTGCTGTAAATCTTAGAGATGTTCCTTTGTATGTGATTTCCTTCTTTGATCTTGCTGCTTTCAGTATTCTATCTTTATCTATAGGTTTTGTCATTTTAATTAAGATGTGTCTTGGAGTATTCTTGTTGGGGTTTTCTTTTAGCTGGTATCCTACGGGGCTCCTGGATCTTG
>JAJIBD010022773.1:0-80697 GCA_021461705.1 Cryptotis parvus
ACCTGGGCTTTTGTGTTTTAGGCAGACTTTTAATTACTGTTTCTATTTCCTCGATGGTGATAGGCTTATTCAGGTATTGGAGGTCTTCTTGTTTCAGCCTTGGGAGGTTATAGGACTTCAGGAATTGATCCATTTCTTCTAGATTCTCATGTTTCACGGCATACAGGCTCTCAAAGTAATCTCTGATGATCTTTTGGATTTCTGTGGTTTCTGTTGTGATGTCACCCTTTTTATTTCTGATTCTCTTTATTTGGGTTCTCTCTTTCCCTGTCCTTACAAGTCTTGCCAATGGTTTGTCAATCTTGTTTATTAAAAAAAAAAAAAAAACAGCTCTTGGTTTCATTAATCTTTTGTGTTTTTTTTTTTTTTTTTTTTTGGTTTCAAACTCATTGATTTCCCCTCTCTAAGTTTTATTATTTCCTTTTTCTGCCTGGGTTGGGCTCCTTTTGTTGGTCTTTTTCTAATGTCTTCAGCTGTGTAGTCAGGTTATTTATGTGAGCCCTTTCTTGTTTCCTGATGAATGCTTGCAGAGATATAAACTTCCCTCTTACCACGGCTTTTGTTGTGTCCCACAAGTTCTTATAGTTGGTGTCTTCATTTTCATTTGTTTCCAGAAATCTTTGGGTTTCCTGTTTGATTTCTTCTATGACCCATTTGTTGTTCAGGAGTGAGCTGTTCAGTTTCCAGGTGTTTGGTTTGACTCCCTGTTTCTGTGTATGGTTAACTTCCATTTCCAGTGCATCATGGTCTGAAAAGATAGCTGACACAATTTCTATCTTTTTTTAATTTTATTGAGGTATGCTTTGTGGCTCAGCGTGTGGCCTATCTTGGAGAATGTTCCATGTGCACTAGAGAAAAATGTGTATTCAGCTTTTTTGGCATGAAAAGCCCTGTATATATCCAATAGCTCTCTTTCTTCCATTTCTTCCTTTAGGGCCCGTATTTCCTTGGTGAGTTTCAGACTAGTTGATCTATCCATAGTTGATAGAGCAGTGTGGAAGTCTCCAACTATTATTGTGCTATTGTTAATGTCTTCTTTGAGGTCTCTTAGCAGTTGTTTTATGTATTTTGCTGCCCCTCCTTGGTTGCATATATGTTCAGTAGTGTAAATTCTTCCTGGTATACATACCCCTTAATTAATAAGAAATGGCCTTCTTTGTCCCTTCTAACCTTTTTTCAGACTGAAGTATATATTATATGATACTAATATGGCCACACCAGCCTTTTTGGAGGAGTTGTTTGCATGGAGAATGGTCTTCCAACCTGTGACTTTGAGTCTGTATTTGTTCTGTGTTTCTTGTAGACAGCAGAACGTTGGGTTCAATTTTTAATCCATTTTGTCACTCTGTGTCTCTTAATTGGTGCATTTAGACCATTGATAATAAGAGAGATTATTGTCATCAGACTTTTTGCCATCTTTCTGTTTGTGCTTGTTGTGCTTATGGGTTTGGTTCGTATTACAGTAGACCCTTCAGTCCTTCTTTTAAAAGTTGGTTTGAGTCCATGAAGTTCCTGAGTTGTTGCTTATCCATGAAGTTGTGTATGTTTCCTTCATATCTGAATGTGAGTCTGGCTAGGTAAAGAATTCTTGGTGAGGCCTGCAGTTCATTGAGACTTTTCACAATATCCCACCATTGTTTTCGGGCTTGGAGTGTTTCATCAGAGAAGTCTGCTGTAAATCTTAGAGATGTTCCTTTGTATGTGATTTCCTTCTTTGATCTTGCTGCTTTCAGTATTCTATCTCTATCTATAGTTTTTGTCATTTTAATTAAGATGTGTCTTGAAATATTCTTGTTGGGGTTTCTTTTAGCTGGTATCCTCACGGGGCCTCCTGGATCTTGAGGCAAGCATTCTTTTATTTTTTCTGCTTTTTGGAGTCACACCCGCAATGCTCAGGGGTTTCTCCTGGCTCTGCACTGAGGAATTACTCCTGGTGGTGCTCGGGGGATCATATGGGATGCCGGGGATAGAACCTGGGCCAGCATGAGCCGGCGGTACACGGCAAGCCCCCACAAGCTGGGCTATTGCTCCGGCCCTAAGGCAAGCATTCTTTAGTTCAGGGAACTTCTAAGCAATTATGGCTTTGACAGTTTCTTCTTCATCAGGGTTTTTTTTCTTGCCCTTCTGGGACCCCAATGATCCATATGTTGTTTCTTCTGGCTTCATCTCGATTATCACTTGTTGTCTGTTCGGTAATTATGAGTCTTTTTCTATCTTCTGGTGCTGTGTAGAGAATCTTTGGAACTCGTCTTCGAGATCACTAATTCTTTCTTCAGTAGCTATTGTTCTGTTATAATGGCCTTCCACTGTGTTTTTCATTTCATTAACCTCATTTTTAATATCTGTCATTTCCATTTGCATTTTCCTCACCTCTTCTCTTATACGTGAATTCCACCAAACCTTTAAAGAGGACCTACTGCCAGTCCTTTTCAAGCTTTTCCAGGAAATAGAAGAAACAGAAACACTCCCAAACAGCTTCTACGAGGCACATATCACCCTGATACCCAAAGCAGGGAAAGACAACACAAAGAAAGAAAACTACAGACCAATATCCCTGATGAAAACGGATGCTAAGATCTTCAACAAAATACTAGCAAACAGAATACAAAGACTCATCAAGAAGATTATACATCATGACCAAGTAGGATTCATCCCGGGAATACAAGGATAGTTCAACATTTGCAAGTCAATTAACATAATACATCATATCAATTAAAGAAAAAATAAAAACCATATGATCCTGTCAATAGATGCAGAGAAAGCATTTGACAAGATCCAGCACCCGTTCATGATTAAAACCCTCCAGAAAATGGGAATTGAAGGGACTTTCCTCAAGATAGTTACAGCCATCTACCAAAAGCCCACAGCAAGCATCATTCTAAATGGGAAAAATTTGAAAGCCTTCTTCCTGAGATCAGGGTCAAGACAAGGTTGCCCACTCTCACCTCTTTTATTCAATATAGTACTGGAAGTACTTGCCATAGCAATCAGAGAAGAAAAGGACATCAAGGACATCCAGATAGGCAAGGAAGAAGTCAAGCTATCATTATTTGCAGATGATATTATACCTGAGAGAACCTAAACTCTCTACCAAAAAACTCCTAGAAACAATAGACGACATAGGAGAGTGGCAGGATACAAAATCAACACCCAAAAGTCTGTGGCTTTCCTATATGCAAATAATGAAAGAGAAGAAAGGGATATTAAGGAAACTATTCCATTCACAATTGTGCCACAGAAAATCAAGTACCTAGGAATCAACTTACCCAAGTGTGTAAAGGACCTGTACGAAGAAAACTACAAGACACTGCTCCCAAGAGATAAAAGAGGACACACGGAAATGGAAACATATTCCCTGCTCATGGATGGGGAGAATCAACATTGTCAAAATGGTAATACTCCCTAGAGCTCTGTACAGATTCAATGCAGTCCCTCTAAGGATACTCATGACATTCTTCAAAGAAATTGATCAAACGCTCCTGAAATTTGTATGGAACAATAAACCCCCCAAGGATAGCTAAAGCAATCCTCGGGAAAAAGATGGGAGGCATCACCTTTCCCAACTTCAAACTGTACTACAAGGCAGTAGTAATTAAAACAGCATGGTATTGGAATAAAAACAGACCTGTGGACCTATGGAATAGAATTGAGTATCTTGACACCCAACCTCAAACACATGATCATTTAATCTTTGATAAAGGTGCAAAGAGTCCAAAATGGAGTAAGGAAAGCCTCTTAAACAAGTGGTGTTGGGAAAACTGTGCAGCGACATGTAAAAAAAAAGAATTTGGACCTGTGTCTAACACCATGCACAAAAATCAGATCAAAATGGATTAAAGATCTCAATATCTGACTTGAATCAATAAAGTACATTGAAGAAAATATAGGAAAAAACCCTCCACGACATTGAAGCTAAAGGCATCTTCAAAGGTGAAACATCACTAACAAAGCAACTAGAAGAAAAGATAAACATATGGGACTACATGAAACTAAAAAGCTTCTGCACCTCAAAAGGACCAGTGACTAAGATACAAAAGCAATACAGAGAATGGGAAAGTATATTCACCCAATACCCATCTGTTAAGGGGTTAATATCCAGGATATATCAGGCACTGGTAGAACTTTACAAGAAGAAAACAAACAACCCCATCAAAAAATGGGGAGATGAATATGAACAGAAACTTCAGCAAGGATGAAATCCAAATGGCCAAAATAACATATGAAAAAATGCTCATCATCACTAATCATCAGAGAGATGCAAAGCAAAAAAAACAATGAGATACCACTTTACACCACAGAGACTGGCACATATTAAAAAGAGCAAGAACAACAAGTGCTGGCATGGATGTGGGGGAAAGGGGACACTCATCCAATGTCGGTGGGAATGCCGGCTGGTACAGCCTTTCTGGAAAACAATATGGACATTCCTCCAAAGACTAGAAATTGACCTCCCCATTTGACCTAGCCATACCACTTCTGTGAATCTACTCTGGGAAACCAAAAATACGCAGCGGAAACACCATCCCTACTTTTTATGTTCATAGCAGCATTATTCACAATAGCCAGAATATGGAAGCAACCAGAGTGCCCAAAAATCGATGACTGGATAAAAGAAGATTTGTTACATCTACACAATGGAATACTATGCAGCTGTTAGGGAAAAGAAAATCATAAAATTTGCCTATAAATGGATGGATATGGAGATTATGTTGAGTGAATCTAGCCAGAAGGAGAGAGACAGATACAGAATGACTGCATTTATTTGCATAAAATAAATATATAGGTACATATTATGATACCAATATCCAAGGTCAAGTGAAACATATATCAGGAGGTCTTGTCAAATGTGGAAATTATCACAAACGTGTGGGAGTCAGAGGCTAGGTAAAACAGAAAATGGAACAGTGTGCTGACAATTTTCGAGGGTACTAATGCCCACCTAGAACTGAGCAATAAATAGAGGCAAAAAGGATACACATGACAACCCTTTAATGTATGTTCTGTAATCCATAGTCTGGAGGGAAGGAAAAGAGAAAGAGAGAGAAAGGGAAAGAAATAAAGAACCTGCCCTGGAGGCGGGCTGGGGGAGGGGGGGAACCCGGTAGTTGGTGGTTGGAGGGATCGGTGCTGGAACACTGTATGACGGGAACTCAAATATGAACTTTTTAATTGTATTATCTTTGTAATTTTCACGATCACAATCTTCCCATTGATCATCTATTTGCTAGAGCGGGCACCAGTAATATCTCCATATGTCCTGTCTCATGCCAGTAGAGCCAGGGGCATCGGCTTGCTACAGGAACATAAAGAGCCTCAAACCATTATATTAGGTCATGGGAATGACCTAATATAATTGTTACTGGAATTTGTCATATCATATACAACACGAGAAGCTTGCCAGGCTTGTCGAGCAGGAGGCAAACTCTTTTAAACACCTCCAAATAAAGCATTTATTGATGAACCGCGGCCACTTGCAGCGCGCTAGCCGGGCTGTGATGGGCTGGTCTGCTGGGTGGAGTTCTGACAAGAGGGAAGTCCAGAAGTCGAAAATGGTGGTGCCCGTGGAGTGAGGGAGGGGTGGTCTGGCTTGTTGTGAGACTCTGCTGAGGTGGTGGGCCAGGGCTAGAACCCGCCATGCCTCCCGACTGCTTCATGAACGGCTGTGCACAGGGAGAGCAAGGAACAGCTCTGCCCCATGTGTGAGAGTCTGTGGACCAGCATACCTGGGCCAAATTGATGAAAAAGCTGCGGCAGGGTGGGTGTCGGTGATCCGGGCTGTGTTGGGCTGGTCTGCTGGGTGGAGTTCTGACAAGAGGGAAGTCCAGAAGTCGAAAATGGCGGCGCCCGTGGAGTGAGGAGGGGTGGTCTGGCTTGTTGTGAGGCTCTGCTGAGGTGGTGGGCCAGGGCTAGAACCCCGCCATGCCTCCCGACTGCCTCATGAACGGCTGTGCACAGGGAGAGCAAGGAACAGCTCTGCCCCATGTGTGAGAGTCTGTGGACCAGCATACCTGGGCCGAATTGATGAAAAAAAGCTGCGGCAGGGTGGGTGTCGGTGATCCGGGCTGTGTTGGGCTGGTCTGCTGGGTGGAGTTCTGACAAGAGGGAAGTCCAGAAGTCGAAAATGGCGGCACCCGCAGAGTGAGGAGGGGTGGTCTGGCTTGTTGTGAGGTTTGTAATTTTAAAAATAAAAAATTAAAAAAATTTTAAAAAATTAGACCAGATAAGTAAAATAGATATCAAAGAGAAAAAAAAGATGTTTGAATCAAGAACTGACTTTTTTGAAAGAATAAGACTGAAAAAACCTTAGCAAGCCTACCTAAAATGGGTGGAGGCAGGGACTGGACGATAATACAAATATCTTCCAAACAGCCAGCTCAGGTTTGCACTCTAGCATTCGCTATGGTCCCTGGACCTGCCAGAAGTGATTCGTGATTTAGAGCCAGAAGAAAGCCATGAACACCAACTGTTGTGGCCCCCAAGCCAAAAAAAAAAAGCTAAAAAATACCCCCTAGTAACCTGAATTAGAAATGAAATGGAAGAAATGACAAAAATACAAAAATATCATAAAGGACTACAGTGAACGAAATATAAAGGACTACTTATGACATGAAATTGAAGAACTTATGAGAAGCAAGTTTTTTTGTAGAAACTCCCAAGATTGAATCAAGATAGTGGAATATTTGACAAGCACGCAAATTTTCAACAATAGTTCATATTGTTATACACAGAGCCTTTTCTTATCAAGAAAACTCACTTCACCTAATTCTTGGTGACACAAATGTTTATATTAGAAAGGGAAGGAGTTTTTATATTAGGCATTTGAAGGCTTAAATTTTTTGACCTCTATTTTACTAAAACAGAAAATCTTAGTAAAGGAGATAGTATTTCTAAAGTTATTAAACTCCAGTTAGTCTGTAGTTTTCTTTTTATAATGTTCATCTTCAACAACCATAATATCCATGAATTTCAGTCATAATTTGACATGTGGATGTGATGCATTAATTTTCAAGGGATTTAATAACTTTGAAAAAATTTTTATTAAGGAAAGAATTATTATAATAATTATCTTGGGTCCATTTACATACATTATCATACTTTATATACTTGTAAATGATCTCTTTTGTATCTCCTCGCAATTTTTTCAGGAAAGTGGTTTTGTCTGTACTTTTACAATAAGAAAATTAAATTTTCTCGAGTTTTAATTAGCTTATTTATTTGTGGCTGAGACCAAATTTATTTAAAAGTCTGTTTATATTGCCCATGATGTATTTAGTATGTTCTTCAGGGAAAGAAAGATTCAGATAATTGCTAGAATAATAAAAACAAAAAATTTGTTTGATTGAGGGGTACAAATTGTGATGACGCATATGGGATACTCCTGACTTGTTGTAGTCCAATGGTACTCAAGACACAGCCATGACCTGCTCTATGCAGGATAACTCTCCAGCCTGTTGAGCAATGAATCTAAGCCCCCAGATGAAAGTATTTTATAGTAGAGGAATCCGAATAAAGGGTTTAAGAAGAATGAATAAAATGTTGCACACTTGTGCATTGTCTTTAAGAGATGTCTATGCTGAAATGATATTGAAGTATGCAACTTTCCGGAAGATGGGATGATGAAAAAGATGCATCATTTATACACGTTTGGGAATATTTTTATAAAAATAAATGGTCCATTCATAAACACAACTTAAAAAACTTCAGGGTTGTTCAAAAAATAATGTATAAAAACTTTGAAATAACATTCAAGAGTCAAACATAATCTCTAATGTTTCTTCTTGGCACTCCTTTATTTGTTCTCAATATATATAGAAGTACATGTGAGTACTCATGCATATCAGAGAAGTCTGTTTTTTACATCCAAAATGGTACACATATTTCCTTGGTTCCCCTCTGCAAAGTGCTTTTGCCTCTGTGAAATTCTAATAAAAACACTTTATTTTAAGCACTATTCTCACACATAAGTGTTATCAGTGATCCACTACATTTGAGTATTTGGAAGATATTCAAAGCGTTTCCATTAATGATATCATTTGGGGGAGGGTTTGGGACATACTCTTCTGTGCTCAAGGATCATTACTGACAGATTTCATGGTATCATATGAGCTTTCAGAGATAGAAATGAACTTGGCCACATGCAAGTCAAGAACTTTACCTTCTGAACTATCTCTCTGGCTCCTCCATTGAAGTTATAAGAAAAAAGAGAAATGTTATATTTTATTTTAATAATAAAGGCCCTAATAGGAATCATATGGTATACAAAAAATTAAGTTATTTGAGAAACATTTAACAAATGAACTATCTCTGAAGATAAGATTAAAGGGAAGCAAGAAAGAAGAGAAAATTAATTTCTGTATTATTTTTATCATTTTAGTTTGGTGACATGTTGATAGTAGTATGAATTTTTTGATATCCACTGTTGTAGTTACCATACGTTACTACCACCAAGGTATCCAAGTTATTGCAACAATAAGCTAATATAATTTCTACTTCACCTCCTCATTGGGGACTACTCTCCCCAACCATTTGGTAATCTTAGTTTTGTAACTAAACACTAAGGCTTTGTCACTCTTTGATATTGCCTGTTTTTATGTCTTATTTATCTCCAAACTACAGATGAGTGAGGTCATCAACTTATTTAATAGGTGTCTTTCAGTTCCATCCAAGTTGCAGCAAACTGTAAGTTTGTTCTATCTTATAGTGTCATAGTAAACCATTGTGCATATATATCAGAACTTCTTTACCCATTAATCATTAGACATTTGGATTTTCTTCATATCTTGCCTATTGTGTTCAGTGCTAAAATGAAAATAGATGTGCTGATAGCTTTCAAATTAATGTTTTTGTGTTTTTAGAGTATAAACTATTAAGAGATATCATTGAATCATATGAAAGTTGTATTTAAACATTTGGAAAAATCATGCTATTTTTCTTAGTGGGTAAGCCAGATTACATTCTCACCAACAGTTAAATGAGTGCTTCTTTTACCCAAATCCCTGACAACACTGTTTCCAGTCTTTTTGATGGATGCCATTTTTCACTGGTGTGAGATGAGATCGTATTGTTTTGATTTGAATGTACTTAATGCTTAATGACAAGGAACACTTTCTCATATGTCAGCTAGCTACTGTATTTACTCCTTGGTGAACTATTTCTCTATCTCCCTTTATTTTTATCTAGTTCTTAGTTTTGTTTTGTTGACTTTGCTTATCATACATCTTAGCTATTAAGTTGATCTTAGCTTATCAACTTATTTTGTGAGCTCCACTTTCAATGGCAGAGGGCTCTCTTACTAATACAGCAGTCCAGGTCTATGCTATATCAGCTGTTCCTTCTATTAGGGAATTACTTTGGTGTCCATGTCTTTGTCCCATTTACATTAAAGTATCAATAACATTCAGTCTAAGCTCTCCATCTCCACAAAAAAAAGTGAAATTGGTGACTAGTGTAGTAGAATAAGGAGGAAGGGGAAGCTTCTGATATGTTTCTTTCCTCCTCCTGGCATAAATTCTCCAGTAAGAAGAAAGGAGAGTAAAAAGTATCTTCTTTTAAACCTCAGTGGAAACTTTCAGTTATGGAAAGGTCACTGTGTATTTGTTTAATGCAATCTTTGGGGAAAGGATGAGTTCCACAATGAGGCTATTTGTGAAACTCATTTCAAAATTCCTCTCCCATGAGAGAATGTGCACATTCCAAGGCTTGCTGTGACCAACTATTCCCGCTGCACTTCGCCCGTGAGCAATGGCTTGTTCTTGAAGGAGGCAGAATCTGCTCTGACCCAGCTATGTCCATTGAAGACCACAGTCCATGTTCTTCCTCCTTCCCATATTCCCAATCTGATACTGCAAATGTCTTTAAAATTACTTGTCAGCTCTCCCAAATTCTGAACTCCTGAAAGCCGTCCTAGCATACCCTGTGACTGGGAAGCCCCTGTCTGAAACCTCCCAAGATAAGCCTTCGGCAGATGCGGATTCACTCTTTGGGGATTTTCTTCCCTTTGCCCCAGGAAATGGGAAAATGGTTTTTACTTGTATTTTCCCATGAAATGAAAATTAACTTCTTCATCTATGCCCAAAAGATGCATCCTATGGTGAACTGGTTCTGCTCAACAGGTCCTGTTGCAAATTTCTCACTCAGCAGGATTCTCTGAAGTTAGACATTGGAAAACTCATAGTATCTTTTGTTTTAAGATTTTGGTATTAACTGTTTCTTTCAATTGAAATTTTTTTTTAATATTATATGCTTCCTGCAAGAAGATAAACTGACAGTTTCTATAGGGGAATTATAATTGTATCTGCTATTGGTTCAGAACTTTTACTTCAAAAAAGTTATGCTAAAGATAAACTTGTAAATACAAAAGCAATGATCATTATAAGCTTCATAATAGCAAAAGATTGAGTACAATGACATAAAAACAAACATATAAATATGTACATAATAATAAAATGAAACACACCCGCCACCCCAGCAGAGCCTTGCAACAAGCCAGACGACCCCCCCACTCCATGAGGGCCTCCATTTTCCACATCTGGACTTCTCTCTCATCAGAACTCCAACCAGCAGACCAGCCTATCACAGCCCAGCTCGCGTGGCCGCATAGCGGCTGTGCAGTTCATCAATAAATGCTGGACTTAGAGATGACTACAAGAGTATACTATCTGCACGGCAGAGCCTGGCAAGCTATCCGTGTGGTATTTGATATGCCAAATACCAGTAACAATTATAGACCTCATTCGGAATGGATTGAGGCTCTGTATGTTCCTGGAGCAAGCAGATGCCCTTGGGCTCTACTAGCATGAGACAGGACATATGGAGATGTTACTGGGGCCCGCTTGAGCAAATCAATGATGAATGGGAAGACAGTGATACAGTGATAAAATGAAACCAAGTGTTTAGTATTTAAATACATCAATATTTGTAAACAGCTCAATGATTCATTTTCAAGCAAAATTTATTAAACATATACTTTATATTTAGTGCTGTGATATTCCAGGCTACACTGAAGAGTGAATTTCAGGAGGCAGAATGATAGTACAGTGGGTAGAGCATATACCTGGCATGCAGCATGCCCATTCAACCTCCAGCATTTCATATAGTCTCCTGTGTCCATCAGGAGTGATCATTAAGAGTAGAACCAAGAATGAGCATCTTTTGGGTATGCCTTCCCAAAAAAAAGATTTTATTCTGAAATAGATTGTTTTATAGGATATAGTTTAGGTGAAAGCTAAAGATTAGGGTTGCCTTAGTCCAGCAGGTAGGGCAGTTGCCTTGCACATGACCAACCCGGGTTCCATCCCCAGAGTCCCACTAGTCCCCAAGCACTTCCAGGAGTTATTCCTGAAGTGCAGAACCAAAAGTAATCCCTGAGTATTGCTGAGTCTAAATCACTTGTATCACTTGTCATCCCATTATCATCAATTTGCTCAAGCAGGCACCAGTAGCATCTCCATATGTCCTGTCAAATGCTAGTAAAGCCCAAGGACATCTGCTTGCTCCAGGAACATAAAGAGCCTCAAACCATTCCATCAGGTCATAGGAATGAGGTCTATAATTGTTACTGGTTTTTTGGAATATCAAGTCCGACATGGGTAGACTGCCAGGCTCTGCCGTGTGTAGTCACCTCTGATCTCCAGCATGTATTGATGAACCCGCGGGCGCAAGCCAGGCTGTGATCAGTTCTTCTGCTGGGTGGAGTTCTGACTAGAGGGAAGTCTGGATGTGGAAAATGGCGGCCCTCGTGGTATGGGGTTCCTCTGGCTTCTTGTGAGGCTCTGCTGGGGTGGCAGTCCAGGGCTAGAACTTTCCATCTCTCCGGGCACCTTGTGATTGGTTGGGCACAGGGATTGCCGGTAGCAGCTCTGCCTCATGTCTGTGAGTCTCTGGATCAACATACCTGGGCCGGACTTGAAAAATACTGCTGCAGGGTGGGTTTCGACGAGCCAGGCTGTGATCAGCTCTTCTGCTGGGTGATGTTCTGATGAGAGGGAGTCTGGATATGGAAAATGGTGGCCCTCATGGTGTGTGTGTGTGTGGGGGGGGACTCTTCTGGATTCTTGCGAGGCTCTGCTGAGGTGGTCAGCCAGGGCTAGAACCCACCATCCCTCCCTGGCGCCTCGTGATCAGCTGGGCACAGAGAGAGCAGATAGCAGCTCTGTCCAATGTCTGTGAGTCTCTGGATCATAACCTGGGCTGGGCTTGAAAAAGACTGCTGCAGGGTGGGTCTCAATGAGCCGGGCTGTGATGTGCTCTTCAAGTCTAAATCAAAAAGCAAAATAAATCAAGATGAGATTAAGATCTAACTAGGGCATGTACTTCAACATATAAGGGAAATAAAATCTAAGTTCATATCACTTGATCACTTGACATCCTATTATTCATCGATTTGCTCAAGCGGGTGCCAGTAATATTTCCATTTGACCCTGTCACGTGCCAGTATAGCCCAATGGCATCTGGTTGCTTCAGGAATACGAAGAGCCTCAAACTGTTCATATATGATTTGTCAATTTATATAAACATAATATAATCTGTATACCGATATATAACTGAGTTAAAGTTTGTCTGACTTAAAATCATGGTGCTTTGCTCAAAGTTGAATAACAAGGATTAATTTTCTACTTCTTTTTTGTGCCATTAGAACATTTTTCAGTACAGAACTTGATACTGACTTTGCACACTCTTTCAACAGTCTCTTATATATTAGTCTTCTCTGACCCATAGTGAGCATCTCTGGACAGGTGCTCTGAGAGTCCATTTTAACCCTCGTGCTCTGGTATGCCACAACAGAAAAATATAAGCAGAGAGGTAAAAGGCGCATCCTTCTACCTGAGCAATAAGTGGAGCTTTATTAAGTGTCTGGGAAACAGTTGTTGTATCCTTTAATAATAATAATATATGTGTTATGATTTCTGAAGACCAAATAAAAAATTAAATGGTTAAGTATATTCAAGCCTCACATCTGCAAAGGAAATTTAAGTTATTGAATTTTTATCAAAAGTTATTGTGTGAAATTAAAGGAATCACTCACTTGCATAACCATACATTAAAGTCCCTTGGGCAGAGAGTGTGTATGTCCATTATCAGGTTGTACAAAAAGCTCAAGTCAGTAAATTCTCCTGATTTGCAGGTTGCTCTTCCAAAGATTCAGTTGGTCAGATATCTGTTCATGTGGACATCACTGCTATGCCAGGAACTGGAGAACATAAAGTCATTGTAAAAGGTATATTTCTGGTCCACATCGATTAAATATCCTTTATAATTTGACATCAATGTAATACAGATATATAAAATATTTTCTGTGATTCTATCTTTAAATGTGTTAAATGTGTGTTAAATTACTCTAGGGTATGCTTAGAAATCAGATTTTTTATTTAAAACTTAAAAAAATCAATGATTCAGAGATTTAACCCACATTATTAATTGGGGCAGAGATTAGGAGGTGACGCCTATTATGCTTAGAGGTTATTCCTTGTCTATGTTCAGAAGTAACCCCTGACAGTGCTCAGGGGGCCGGAATCTGGCGCTGGGATTGATCCAAGATCACAAACATGCAAGACAAGCACCTTGCCTCCTATAAAATTCCTCAGGCTCCTAACCCACATTGTTAAATATCTAAATGGTTTAAACAGATTGGTGAACATACTTCCAAACTTTACACATTGAATGTTTGTTGTTAATATCAATTATTGTATTGAATATTAGTGCCATGATTGACTCCATAACTTGTCAATTAAGTTTTATTATTGTTATATTAAGTCAATGTGTCTTATTATTTATAATACTCTGAACATTTTTATGTGATTTCTAGCAATTGGATTAATTTTTTTAGTAGGTGACGAAATATAATTGGTTTGTATTTTAAAAATACAATCTTGGTGCAAAAACAGAGTACAGTGAGTAAGGCACTTGCTTTACCTGTGACTGACCCAGTTTAATACCCAGAACCCTACATGATCCCTGAACACTTCCAGGAGTAATCCCTGACTGCAGAGACAGAAGTAAGCACTGAACATTGCTGGGTATAAACCAAATACCACATATATACATAGCAGCAACAATAATAATAAAAACACAATATTAATGTAGTAGTCATTTCAAAGATGGTTTATGTTAATAGCCCAATAGAACTATATTAAATTTTTTATATTTTATACTTATTATATTAAATATCTACTTTTATGCAAAATATTATACCCAAATATACTTTTAATTGCACTAATATATTTTTATTATAAAAGTAAATTACTGCAATATATAATGGATTAGACTCTGTATTGGTAATATAGATGATTGTTCATTTAAGGATATGATCATTAATATTAAATTTTTTTTGAAATATTATACCAGTATATATCAAATGCCCAAAGTCATGTTAGCATATTGTGTTGGTAGTTCCACTAAGAAGTTTCTTTACAGGTATCATCGATAAAAGATAAAGTTATTGATGGGAATATTAATGGGAGCAGTCAGTAGCATGAGGCGGGAGGAGGGATTATAGGACCAGAGAGATAGTACAGAAGCCAAAACACTTGCCTTGCATATGGCCAGCCCCAGATATATACAAAACCTTATGTGGTCCCCAGAAATACAATCACAAAGCCAGGAGCAAGCCCTGCTGAGTATGTCCGTCCCCACACACACAATAGATGAAACAAATCACAATAAGAATGTTCAAATGAATTGTTATAATGGCTTAAATTGGGTAACTGCCATAACATTTATCAGTATGTGATTGTCTAAATATAGAATCCAATAACACAAGCAGGAATTCATAGTGAATTATGGAGTTATGTATGATGAATATTAAAAAACTTTTTTAAAGTTTAATCACTGTGAGATACAGTTACAAATCTGTTTATAATTGGTTCCAATCATGCAATGTTCTATCACCCATCCTCCACCAGTGTACATTTCCCACCACCAATGTCCCCAGTTTCTCTCCACCACCAACCCCTCACCCCCAACCACTAGCCAGCCTATATGGCAGGCACTTTTTACCTCTCTTTCTCTCTCCCTTTTTAGGCATTGAAAAAGCCAACATTTTTAGACTGTAACCTATTGGTATGGATCAGACCCCATACATATTGAAAACATACATCAGAACATTAGTAACTTTTCAGGGTAATCAAGTTATAGAATTTATTGTAAACTATTTTTTAGTTTAGAGATAGTTCATAAAGTACTTATATTTTCAATACAGAAATTATCTTTGATTCTAAACAAACTTTATTAATGCATAATTTTATTATTTCCATTATAGTAAACTATTTTTACCAATGTCATATTGCTTAGAAAGGAAAATTCCATCAAGTACTTTGTAGGAAATTTTTTATTTTTTTTTATTCCAGGATGTTTTCCTGTAAATTGTTCTAAAGCTTTAGATAATGCAAGTTATGTCTTCACACATTCTTTTTTTAATTGAAGTAATGCCCAAAAGAAAAGGCAAATTTTTATGCTTTCTTACTAATACTTACTCATTTCCCTTTTCCTTTTGTTTTTTAGTGATTGCTATCAATGACCTAACCTGGCAGACAACAGCAATGTTTCGTCCCTTTGTGGAAGTTTGCATCCTAGGACCAAACCTCGGAGACAAGAAGAGAAAACAGGGCACAAAAACCAAGAGCAACACATGGTCACCGAAGTACAATGAGACATTTCCAGTTGTAAGTCATGAACCCAACAAATTTGATCAACCAGGCTGTCTAGTAGAAATTATACTAACTTTCTAGGGCTCACAAAAACTTTAATAATTTCTTATCACTGATACCACACAAATGAAGAATGTCAATGCTTTTAGTTTTCTGTAATTTCTTCCATCCACTTGATACCACTGCCTGCATATATCAGACAATAACACAGACACCAAGTATGTGAATAGGAGGCTGCTGCTCTGATGCATGTTACTTTCTTAAAATGAGGAGCTATGTACACTCATTTACATATCTAAATGAATAATATATCTCCGTGTAGAAAAATGACTATAGTGAAGCAAGAGCAAAATTTTATCATGTAATACTGAGCACCATGTAAAGAGTTAGGTGCCTCGGCCATAGTCCACCAGGTAGAGCATTTGCCTTCCTTACAGCCAACCCAGAATCCATCCCTGGTACCCAATATGATTCCCCAAGCACCACCATGAGTGATTACTGAGTGTAGCTCTTGGAGTAAACCTTGAGCACTACTAAATCTGGTCCCAAAGCAACCAACCAACCAAACAAACAAAATAATTAAAGTAGGATATTGTAAATGGAATAAAGACTAACTGCTTACACTGAATAAATGAATTAAGTTGACTGAGCTGTAACTTTAAATTGAAATCTGAAAAAAATAAACAAGGAAAATATTTTTTGTTTAAAAAATAAAACATATAACCTGCAATTCAGGAAAAAAAGTTGAAGGCATTTTACACCACTCATTATTGCTAGAATAAGATAGTGAATGTAGGGGCGGAGGCGATAGTCCAGCGGATAGGGCTTTTGCCTTGCACATGGTCGGCCCATGCCGGTCAGGTTCGATCCCGGCATCCCATATGGTCCCCGAGCACCGCCAGGGTAATTCCTGAGTGCAGAGCCAAGAGTAACCCCTGATCTGGGTGAGACCCAGAAAGCAAAAAAAAAAAAAAAAAAGATATTGAATGTAGGAATATGACTAGAACTTTTAAGAAACAATCTTCAGTAGGAAGGGAGTGAGACAAAATGAGTTTGATGAGATTGTCAGGGTTCACAGAATCAATGAAGTCTTGCAATCAAAGAATTGACCACATTGCAGACTAAGTTAAATAAGAAGTCTTGAAAGATTTGTTAAGGGAGCATAAACAATCTGCTTTACATATCTAAATGAGTAATATATTTCTGTTTTTTTTTTTGCTTTTTTGGGTCACACCCGGCAATGCTCAGGGGTTTCTCCTGCTCTGCACTCAGAAATTACTCCTGGCAGTACTTGGGGTCCATATGGGATGCCAGGGATCGAACCCCGCCAGCATGGGCATGTCGTGTGTAAGGCAAACGACCTACCCACTGGGCTATCGCCCCAGCCCCATGAGTAATATATTTCTGTGTAGAAAAATAATTATAGAGAAGCAAGACGAATGGTTAAAGGGAAGTCAGACCATTATTAGTAGTATAAGCATGAAATAATAGTGCACTGACCAGATTTCAGGAGGGAAACAAGTGTCAGTAGCAAAGAGATGGAAATATGTGGGGAAATTTTTGGGCTTGCCTTGGAAATAGATTTTATAAAACTTGCAGTGGACTGGAGGTAGGATGTAAGAGAGTATAAAATATGTTATCAAGAACATTCAATTTGGTATAATTCAAGACAGGTTTGTTTTAAACAGAATAGGTAGGAAATAGAGAGAATTCAAGAAACAGTGATGAGTTCTGGGACTCGTGAGGAGGTGCGTGTCTATGCCTAAGGGAAGAAGGACTGTCTCTCTACTCAGGAGAGAGAAAACTTCATGTGCTGTCTGAAGAGATCACCATAGTTTGAAACAGACTATTTGAGGCCAATCACAAATGAGGAGCAGGAAATTATGGCCTCACACTCAAGATTCTGATTCCCCTAAGAGGGCTCCCTTTTGTACAAATCCACTTAGAAGTCAAAGCATGGAAACTACACTCACTGATGAAGTTCTTACAAGTCAGCCTCCTATTGCAAAGAGAAATGACAAGATAGGAGAATAAATTCAACTGGGGCAAATGTCTCTGTCACCAAGAGCTTTAACTTTAGGTAGAGAGGTTTGGGGGATGAGCAGATTGGAACCCACTGAGAAGAGGGCATAAGAGCTCAGGGACAAAAAGGAATTTTTATTTAACTTGAATATACTTATTAGACATCCAAGAAGAGATGTAAAATATTAACTTCAGAATTCCCTGCATATAAAATACCAACATAAATTAGATAAACTAACTGATTTAGGGATAGATGGAGGAAGTGGCGGGGCGGGGGACATCCTGGTACTTACACCTAAACCTAAAAATAGTAACTTACTGGTTTGTTTGCTATGCACACGTCAACATTTTTAATCATTGTGATTTCCCATAGTAGTGACAGTTTTCTTGCATAGAGCATTCCAGCATGACACCTGTCCCGGAGTCTCCACCCTATCTCAGTGTCCCCTCCCTCTGCCGCCCTTGGTTCTATTCCCTGGCTTTGCTTGATTATATCCTGCAAACGAGAGTGTGACGCATCTGCACATTCCTGGCTAACTCCATTCTGTCTGGTCTTGCCACTTACGTACTCTTGACTTTCATCATCTCATCACCAATTAAAACAGCTATTCTTCCACATTTATCAATAGGTTATTCATATCATAATAGGTTACATTAGATTGACTGCATAATAGTCTTTGAAAATAAACCAGCTCACAAACTTTCACCTATTTACTTAACCTTATTACACAAGCACTTTAAAATGTCTTTCAAAAGTTATTAGAAATTGGGGCCGGAGCGATAGCCCAGCGGGTAGGGCGTTTGCCTTGCACGCAGCTGGTCCATGCCGGCCCGTGTTCAATCCCGGCACCCCATATGGTCCCCGAGCACCGCCAGGAGTAATTCCTGAGTGCAGAGCCAGGAGTAACCCCTGAGCATCGCCGGGTGTGACCCAAAAAAGCAAAAAAAAAAAGTTATTAGAAATTCATGAATTGCACAAAATACATATTATTCAATATTCTCCAACTCTTCAAGCTGTCAAGATTATAGTTCAGGAAAAAGGTGGCTTATTTTTGTTTGTTTGTTTTGGGGCCACACATGGCAGTGCTTAGAGCTTTCTCCTGGATCATTACTGGAAGGGGTCAGTGGAACACATGTGGAGACAAGGGTTTAACCCAGACAGTAGCATGCAAGGCCCTACCAACTATATTATAGCTCCATCCCTAGAAAAGGCAGATTTCTTTTTTTTTTTTTTTGGGTCACACCCGACAATGCTCAGGGGTTACTCCTGACTCTTTGCTCAGGAATTACTGCTGAAGATGCAGGAAGACCATATGGGATGCTGGGGATAGAACCCGGGTTGACCACATGCAAGGCAAGCGTCCTACCCACTATGCTATCGCTCCAGCCCCAAAAGGCAGAATTTTGATGTAGTTTTATTTACAAAGAAAATACATGGTTTATATATATTATCCTAATTTCTTCTTACCCAAGTTTTAACAATGTCAAAGAAATGTCAAAATACCTATGAAATACATAGTTTTGGTGTCAATGCTGCCTGGACATGACATATTGTGCAAAATATTAGATTAAAATATGTCATGTGATGAAAGAAATTAGGAAACTTCTATGTTACTGAGTAATAGAAATTCATTAGGGAGTCATTATCTAGCGATGAGTTAAAATAAAGGGCAGGTGAGGAATCTTAACATAGCAACACTCACACTAATTTTGTTTAGTTCTACACCAACATATTGTCTTGGGTTGATTTTAGTATAGACTATCCTCAGGCCTGCACCTGACAAGTCTAACTTTAGTGATAAGAAAGAATTGGCATTCAAGCGCCAGGCTCTGCTAGAACTAATTTACTTTGGACATTTGTATTCAGTTTAGTTTCCTAAAAATAGTACTTTGATGGAGTGAGAAATATTTTCCCTCACATCCAAGGAAAGGCTCCTAGATAAACTAACATATCTACAAATCTGAGAAGGAAAATGCAATAACTGACGTTAAAATGGCACAGAGAATTCTCCAAAAATCTCTTACCTTGAATCAGTTCCATTCTAATCCTATATCAGTGAGAAGACCATCCTATGATTCAGGATCTTTTAATATTTTAGTGTTGGTTTCTATCACTATGCTGGAAACCCAGTCAATAGTGTATACTCCGATTAATTCCCTATATCTAGATAGGAAAGGAGGAACTTTAAGTTGTATGTCCAAGGAATATCTATGTAAAGACTAAGTCAAACTTAAAAGGTATTTATCAGGATTAAAATATACTGCTATCCAATTTTTAATACACTGGTAAATACATACAACTTTAACAGAAATTTAGAAGTCATTGATGCCTAGGGAAGTAAGCTAAAATTTTCTGTTTTTAATCTGCACAGCATTCTGGGTAATGAAAACCGTCCAGGAGCTTATGAACTGCATCTCTCAGTGAAAGATTACTGCTTTGCACGAGAAGATCGAATCATTGGAATGACAGTCATTCAGCTACAGAACATAGCCGAAAAGGGGAGCTATGGGGCGTGGTATCCTCTTTTGAAAAATGTCTCTATGGATGAAACTGGTTTGACTATTCTTAGAATACTTTCTCAGAGAACAAGTGATGATGTGGCTAAAGAATTTGTAAGACTTAAATCTGAAATGAGATCTGCTGAAGAGAGTGCTTGAAACAAATACTGCAAGGTACCATCTTCAAAGTAAACTCTTTGACTATTGCATGCATGTGCAAATACATGGGAATGTTTGTTTCACTGTGTTTCAGTGTTTGCCAGTACTCAAGTATGATGTCTACAAGGTATGTGAAAATCCAATGAACTTTTATACCAATTCTGGTCCTTGAAAAATAAATGTTCCATGAAGTGCCAAAATTATATCAAGTAAAATATATTTTCTCTTTTGAAAAACCTGTTTTATTTCACAACCACTTTTTCCTCTATTTATTTCACTAAAAATAGTCTTTTGATTTTATTAGTTCTCTTTGTTAAATTAATTTATATTTCCATATTTCAAAATGTGTTTCTAAAATTTTATTTTATTTTAACTTATGTATGTAGATGTCTTACAAAACCTTTTTCTATCATAACAGAAATGCAGTTACATCTAGGAAGAGTTTGTAATTTTATAGTTGCAGATATATTGTGATGAATTTTGCATACAAATAAAATAGACAAGGTAGAAATATTTTATGCTGACCAGTTTCCAGCCTTTCTGAAATATCACTGTGAAGAAATGCTATTAAAGCAAACTTATACAAAGCAATGCTAGAGTTTGTTAATAATGTTTGATATACTAAAAACTTTGTTCTTTAAAACTGCCATGATCACATTGCATTTGCAAAAAAAAAGTAAGTTGACATATTTGTCATCTAGCATTTGTCTTGGCTTTACTCAATTTCATACTATAGACTATCAGTGGTTTAGAAAGGATTAAGGGGAAGTTAACTTCTTAAAATTACCTATGATGAGTATGTACACTGTTAAGTGTTCTCTGACAGTTATGACTATCTCCTTATTAACTCAGTTCTATAATCAATTAAATGCTTTTTTCATTTAAAAACTATTCAGCAATTTATAATGAATGCAGCATTATTATATATTGCACTGGAGCAAAAAGTCATGTCTCCCTCTATGTAGTGAAAAATGTAAAATATAGCCTGAGAAATATCTGTTTTCAAAGTTATGTTATTTATCAACTAAAAAACTGCATCTGACTCAATAGAAAAATAATATAGCATAAAAATATTACTAGGTTGGTTTTGGAATATGAAATAGTTTATGAATATTTGCAATCTCTCTGTTTTTATGGTTTGACTCTTTTGAGCCTGTGTCTAAATATTTGGCTGTAGAACAGTACATTGAATTGTAACTATGGTCATAACTAGTAGTGGACAGCATATAAATGCAGGAACAATAGCCTGTTTTGTGAACAACCTAGTAAGATATGGTATGAACAAAAATGAATAGTATCACGACTCTGAGAATCACTTTGTTTTACTGGGTACGAAAACATATTTTAGTGAAAACCCCTAATTCATGTTAAAATGTTAGAAACTTGCTTTGTTAACCACTTCTCCAATGCAGTTCTTTGGCACATGCATTAATAAATGGTTATAACCGAGCACATGAAATATTTAACTGTACCTTCTGCCTTTTTATTTTACTGATACAACATCATTTCATTATTTAGGAATAAAAATTTCAGAAATACTTCTCACTTTGTTTGTATTTAATATCCCTTAAAATTGGGGAAAATCTAGTTTTATTCATGAAAGAGAGATACATATGACATGATAAGGACATTGGAAATAAGAAAGCACAGAAATTCACAGCATCCACATATCTCTAAATGTTGAGCACATAAAGAAAATGTATTAACCAACATACAAACAGATACCATTAAATAAAAACTTGAATTATGAAAGGTTTTGCTATTTTATTGAAAATTTTATTCTAGATATACTTTATAATTATTTAAGAAAGTGGAACATATTAATGTCATGAAAAATAGTAGTTAGTTATGGTTTGAATTGATCACTCAAAATGAAAAAAAAATTAGCTAAGTATTTTTAAATATTTTAATTAAATCTATCTCTTCACTTTATATATAACATTTTAAACCAATGTGAATTGAGACTATTTACCACTATTATAAACTAAAGGTGTTAATTTTTAAATTCTTATAAATTCTGCTGTGTTTTTCTCCCAAGAAATAAGCATACATCTCCATAAGAATGTTTGTTGTGCTTTCCTGCCAAATAAGTAATCAATCTGAAGGGATTCTCTGTCACCTTTAAGCTCTATTCAATTGTGCAGAAATTTATCTAAGACCGAATAAAATGCATAAGGACAAAGCTCTGTCATTTGTCTACGATAGACTTGATATTAGAAGTTCTTGAAGATACACATTTAAATCAGCTTTGGGAGAAAATCATTTGCAACCATAGTTGAGTATTTAAAATTCAATGGAATTCTGACTATCGATTATTTAAGTAATCTCATGTCCACATCTGATTCATATACCCAGGATAATTTATATACTAAATTCTCTGTAAATTAGGCACATTTATAATTGAAATGGATGGCTATAATTTGCTCTTGTAAACAATCTTTGAAGCAAGGTTTAAATTCTTTTAAGTTTTTCATAATATGCACATGACTATATAAGTTCTCTCAGACCAGTGTATAGCTTTAATTTCTTTACTCGAAGAATGAGAAATAATTCCTACTTCTGCCAGACTCAGAAAACGTTAGCTAGATGTCTGCTTCTCTGTTATATAGCAGAATTCATGGGCACACAGGGAATACACTGCAGTCCCTGGCATTAACAGCATTTGTTCCCAGTTCTTTGTTTGGAACAGCTGGTCTCTGCTCCCTGACTCTAGCCCTGCACAATTCAGCCATTATGGCTCTTGTTCAAGATTTTGTTCATCCATGTCTGAACACTCCAATAATATAATAAGAATATATTTCTTGATAGGAAAATTATTACCAGTTTGATAGCTACAAAATAATTATACATTTGATAAACATTGACTTCTTTTAGTTTAATTATTGTTTTTTCTCCTTTTTAATAGTATATGAAATAATGGTTTATTTTGCAAGTAAATTAATTATTAGAAACAGAATATTTGCAAATATTGGAAAAGAATGACTACTAGTTAGTTCTGTTGAAGTACTTGCAATTCTTTTGTTTTTATTTTGCTTTTGTTTTTGGGTCACTCCCACTAAGGCTCAGGGCTTACTCCTGACTCTGCACTCAGGATTACTCCTGGCAGTGCTCAGGGGACCATATGGGATGCCAAGGATCAAACCTAGGTCTGCCACATGCAAGAGAAAACACCCTCCATGCTGTATAATTCTTTATCTGCTTATTTAATGAACTCTTTTTATTATTCTTAAGTTTTGAAAAACCTTTGCATATTTTATTTAAACATTCTTCTTTCAAGATATATTTGAAAATCCTCCATCACAGTCTATGACTATTCTTTTTATTTTCTAAAAAGATATTACTTTAATCAGAAACTGCTATATACACATTTCAATTAAAAGAATTTTTCTTGGATAATGTTTCCCCAACCATGATGAATTACTCCGATTATATTAACTGATTACTAACTAGGTAAGAGATTACATGAATCACCATGCACTTAGTTTCCTTAGCAACTGCAGTGTCATTTTCCTTGAATTTTCTCCCCACTCAGTCTAATATTTAATTGGTAGAAAATTTCAGGTTTTCATAAGAATAACATTGATTCTTCAAAAAATTCTTTATGGATTTTCCCTGACTTTGAAACCGTAAATCTTATTTTATTTTATTTTATTTATTTATTTATTTATTTATTTATTTATTTATTTATTTATTTGCTTTTGGGGTCACACCTGGCAATGCTCAGGGGTTTCTCCTGGCTCTGCACTCAGGGAATAACTCCTGGTGGTGCTCGGGGGGACCATATGGGATGCCAGGGATCGAACCCGGGCCGACAAGGCAAACGCCCTACCCATTGGGCTATCGCTCCGGCCCCTTTTTTTAAATATTTTATTATACCACTGGATCAGCATACCTGGGCGGTTTAAAGAGACTGCTGCAGGTGGATTCGATGAGCCGGGCTGTGATAGGCCGGTCTGCCTATCACAGCCTGGCTCATCGAGGTCCACCCTGCAACAGTCTTTTTATAGACCTCATTCCCATGACCTTATGGAATGGTTTGAGGCTCTTTATGTTCCTGGAGCAAGCAGGTGGGCTCTACTTGAGCTCAACCCTTGGGCTCTACTTGCATGAGACAGGACATATGGATATGTTACTGGTGCCCGCTCAAGCAAATCGTTGATGAATGGGAAGACAGTGACAGTGATTATACCACTGTGAGATATACAATTACGAAGATGTTCATGTTTGGGTTTTAATCATACAGTGTTCCAGCACCCATGCCTCCACAAGTGCCCATTTCCCACCATCAAAGCTCATAATATAAATAAACACATACTGAACTGATACTCTCTTCTTGCTGGGCTATGAGGAGAGTGGAAACATACCCTTTCCTCTGCCAAACCAAATAAACACTTTCACACCAAAACTCCAAGGGAAAAGACTTGGCCATAGTTTTAGTGTATTGTAATAAGGAACACAAAGTAGAACATGTTAAGATTCTTTCACTTACAATTCCTTAGTTGTTTCTCTGGGCTTACATGTTCTTAAATTCATATACTCAATATTCCAGAGACAGACATGGGGCAGAGCTGCTACTGGCTCTCACTGTGCCCAGCTACTCATGAGGCCCCCCTGGAGGGATGGCAGGTTCTAGCTCTGGCTCGCCACCCCAGCCTCACAACAAGCCAAACAACCCCCACTCCATGAGGACCTCCGTTTTCCACATTCGACTTCCTCCTCGTCAGAACTCCACCCAGCAGACCAGCCTATCACAGCCCGGCTCACGCGGCCGCTTGCGCCATGCGGTTCATCAATAAATGCTGGATTTTGAGATGACTACAAGAGTATGCGACCTGCACGGCAGAGCCTGGCAAGCTACCCGTGTCGTATTTGATATGCCAGATACCACTAACAATTATAGACCTCATTCCCATGACCTGATGGAATGGTTTTGAGGCTCTTTATGTCCCTGGAGCAAGCAGGTGCCCTTGGGCTCTACTTGCATGAGACAGGTCATATGAAGATGTTACTGGTGCCCGCTCGAACAAATCGATGATGAACAAGAAGACAGTGATACAGTGATACAGTGATGTATGTATGTATGTATATATATGTATGTATGTATATATGTATGTATTTATATATATATATATATTTATATATAATGAACAATGGGAAGACAGTGATACAGTGATAATACCAATATCCAAGGTCAGGCAAAACATGGATCAGGAGGTCTTGTCAAAGATGACTATTCTTTTTAAACTCCTAACAATGTTTCAGACAGCAAAAGTTTTTCATTTTTTGTACTGTCAAATTTATGTTCCTTTTATCAATTATAACCTTGCTTGCCATTTTATATAAGTTTTTTCTCAGTAGGTTAAAATGATTTTCCCCACATTTTAACATCAATTGATCACTTGACATCCCGTAATTCAATGATTTGCTCGAGCAGGCACCAGTAACATTTCCATTTGACCCTATCACGTGCCAGTGTAGCCCAATGGCATCTGGTTGCTTCAGGAATACGAAAAACCTCAAAGAATTTGTTCAGGGTCATGACAAAGAAGTCTGGCTTTTAGGCATTAGGGACAGAAACTAGGGACTACAATAACCAGCGTCTTAAGCGGATGCCCAGACACTGTACTGGAGACCTAGGTCCTTCCCAGGGAGCCCGCCTGTAGAGGCTCATGGGGGCCACAAGTTAATTGCTCCATATTGCATTGAACCAACATTTTGGACTCTGTTACTGGATTTCACAATAGCAGACTAACTACTTGAACCCCCACTCACAACACACATGCCCCTAAAGCACAGAAAAACATTCACAGAGTCAACCTGTAAATATCCATGAGAGAGGCAATGAGAAAGGAACTGGTGCCTGCATCCTTTACCTCTGGGAACTTTTCAATAAGGATGTCTTTACTGGCAATGAGAGAAGAGCAGTGCTCCAGAAGATTCCAGCTCCAAACCACCACAACATTATGGAGAAACAACACAGATCTTCTCCTCAAAGGATGGAAGAAGAAAAGAGCCCTGAAACATCAACTAGAAATACCCACATTCATGATCTCTCTGGCAAAGAATTCAGAGAAGAAAAGGTGAAAATGTTTAATGAGCCCAATAAAAAATGGAGCAGTTGTTCAATAAAATGCATGAGTAAACAAAATGGAGAACAAACATTTACCCGCATATTCTTTGCAGCATTATCCACAGTAGCAAAATTTAGAAACCCATGTGTCCCAAGAGTAGACGACTGAAGAAACCATGGTACATAATATACAAGGGAACATTATTCGCCATAAGAAATGATAGCCATGAAATTTGCTGCCACATGCAAGGATTTTAACGAGTATCATGCTGAGTGAAGTTAAGCGGGAGAGAGGGTGACACAAAATTATCTCTCTCATATGTGGGACATAATGGTAGAATAAAGAACAACCAAAGACCATGGAAACAAACATGAGAATAGGTATTCTTTAGGAATGTCACTTAAATATGGGGTGGGGAATAGAATCGGGAGAGGGCAAAGTCTGGTGAAAAGAAGTGTTCAGCAGGGAGAAGGAGGGGGTACTCAAAGTTGGTAAAATGTGTATGAAACCCTATCAGCAACAGTGCTGTACCACACTGATAAGGTGTATGTATGAAAACTGCCCCTCAAAACGCTGGGAGGCAAATTCAGTGCGGGAGGGGGTGAGCATTGGTAGAGGCAGGTGGACCCTGATGAAGGGATTTGTGTTGAAACATTGTATGCCTGAAATCCAATCATGAATAACTTTGTAATTTCACAGTGGCTACAAAATTAAAAAAATTAAAAATATTATTTAGTCTATTTTTACTCTTGCCTTTCACCTACTGGTAAACCTGTATTTGTTTTGGTTTTGGGCTCTACTCAGCAGTATTTTAAGGCTATTCCTAGTACTTTGCTTGAAGGTAACTCCCAGCTGTTCTTGGGAAACCATGTGGTACTGGGGTTCAAATTCAGGCACCCTGCATACAAGGAACACATACTTAGTTATTTGAGCTATATCCCTAGCCCCTTTATTATTTTTGAGACAGAACTTTACTTTCTTATGACGTCAATTTTGAATATTTTTGTGGGGTGAGGGTATACTTCAGGTACAGGTGCTTTACTCAGGGAACTCTGCAAGGAAAAAAAAAACCATGGTCTCTCTACATCTTCAGGCCTGATTTTGACATTTAAAATCTTTTGTTTTTTGGACACAATGATGGTGCTCAAGGTTTACTCCTGTCTGCATTCAGGGATTACTCATAGCAGTCTTGAGGGACCGTGTGGTATTAGGGATCTAACCTAAGTCAACAGCTGCAAGGAAAGTGCCCTGAATTATTGCCCCATTCCCTGATTTTGACATATTAAAAGAACATTTAACCAGCCGCGGTCCCTGACGCCCTGCTGACTCGCCAATGGTCCGAGGCTGGCTACAGTAGGAGGTGAGCGACAAGAAGCTGGAGCGAGCGGGGAGGTGGGGGGTCTTGCAGTAGGTCAGGCCCGAGCCGGAGCCCGCGCTGTGCTGGGTGGTCACAGTCAGGCTGCCCGTTGAAGAGAACTTGCTGGTGGAGGCCCTCGCCGCTTCAAATCCTAAACGCACCCAGGAGCCCCTCGCTCATAAGACGGTTGAGGTCGCACTTTGTCTCTTAATCGCCCTTGGTATTCCAGGATCTCCCGGCCTCGGCAGCTGTCAGGGGACCCACCGAGCCTCTCGGAATGCAACGCTTGTGATTCATGCTAAGCACCTCTTAAAAAGTGTTTCTCACAAGCTAATTTCACAGTCTTGGACACTTCACAAAGGCGGCCAAGTGCCTTGCAGTACTATCTATGATATGGTAGCAGTCATTTTCAAGTCCGGCCCAGGTATGCTGATCCTGAGACTCACAGACATGGGGCAGAGCTGCTACTTGCTCTTCCTATGCCCAGACGCTCATGAGGCACCCGGGAGGGATGGCGGGTTCTAGCCCTGGCCCATCACCACAGCAGAGTGTCGCAACAAGCCAGACAACCCCCCACTCCATGAGGGCCGCCATTTTCCACATCCGGACTTCCCTTTCGTCAGAATTCCACCCAGAAGAAGAGCCTATCATCGCCCGGCTCATCGGACCCACCCTGCAGCAGTCTTTTTTCAATCCAGCCCAGTTGTGCTGATCCAGAGACTCACAGACATGGGGCAGAGCTGCTACCAGCTCTCCCTGTGCCCAGATGCTCACAAGACACCCAGGAGGGATAGCGGGTTCTAGCCCTGGTCCACCACCCCAGCACAGCCTCGCAACAAGCCAGACTACCCCCAACTCCATGAGGGCCGCCGTTTTCCACATCTAGACTTCCCTCTTGTCAGAACTCCACCTATCAGATGAGCCTATCACTGTCAGCCTTGGCGCGGCAGCATGCATCTGTGCAGTTCATCAATAAATGCTGGATTTACAGGTGACTACAAGAGTATGCCACCCGTATGGCAGAGCCTGGCAAGCCTCCCATGTTTTATTTGATATGCCAAATACCAGTGACAATTATAGACCTCATTCCCATGACCTGATGGAATGGTTTGAGGCTCTTTATGTTCCTGGAGCAAGCAGATGCCCTTGAGCTCTACTAGCATGAGACAGGACATATGGAGCTGTTACTGGTGCCCACTCGAGCAAATTTATAATGAACAGGAAGACAGTGATACAGTGACTATTATTATTCACTGTCTTCTTGTCTTCCCATTGTCCATCAAGTGGGCACAAGTAATGTCTCCATTCGATGGGAATGAGATTCATTATTACCTGTTTTTGGCATATTGAATACACCATGGGTAGCTAGCCAAGCTCTGACGTGGCTCTGGGTTCATCCCAGGGGGCCCAGTATTTTTCTATACCAGGCCATCAACTATTCAGGGCCCACCAGGCAGTGCCTTGGGTATAGACAAGCCTGTCTGCTCTCTGCCACCTGCCGACACAGCTGGGCACCGCAACCACAACTGCAACACCTCGAGGCGCAGGCATATATTTAATATAGTAATTTTTTTTGTTTTTGTGTCACACCCAGCAATGATCAGGGTTTACTCCTGACTCTGCACTCAGAACTATGTTATTATTATTATTGACTCAGACTCTCTCTCAAGTTCTTCGCACAATCATGGAGGTGCTGAACCAGTTGGTTGTATTCTTCAATGATGTCGTCTATGATGGCATCTTCCCATGTTGCCACAATGGTGCCAGAATTCCCAGTTGATGGTCATTCTGGGAGTTCTCTTCCTAAATTTTGCAGCCTTTACTCCCCATGTGTGAAGTAGAATTTTGCATGAAGGAGATGGTGGTCTCATCCTGTTTGGAATTTTGTTACGACAGCATTGGTCAGACAAAACTGTCGATTGAATAAGATGTGGTCAATTTCATTGTAGAACTATCCACCAGGAGATTCCCATGTCCAACATTTCAATTCAGTCTTCTGGAACTGTGAACTTCCATGAATGGTCATGGTGGACATGATGAACTCAGATAGTCTCTCAACCTGTTCATTCCGTTCTAGGCCACGGGTCCTGATGTGGAATTCTTCAGCCAATCTTCTCGGTCCTATCTTGGCATTTAAATCACCAACTATGATCTTGTAGAAGGTGTGATCTTCTTTATAGAACTCTTCCAGTTCCATATAGAATTTTTCAATTTCTTCTCCCTTGTATGTGGATGTTGGTGCGTGGACAACGAAGATAGAAACTGTTGGCAGTGGGCCACATCTCTTCAACTATAATCTTCCTATCTGCTTTGTTAGCCATTCAAATGAATCACTGCTCAAAGCAAGGTTCATGTTGACAAGGACACCGCCATCTCCTATGCCTCTTTCATTGCATGTTCCGAGGAACAGTTCTTCTCCAGTGTAAAAAGGCGTGTGATGTGATTGATGCCTTCTTGTCTCAGTAGACCATTGATATCGTACTTGATCTTTCGAGCTTGCACCATCAGGTCCTCGATATATTCTTCTGATGCCAGCATATGTGCATTGAAAATACAGGCAGTCATTTTAGTTCTTCTTCATTTTGGCAGTCTAGTTTGGCCCTGAGATTTTATCAACCACTCCTTGTTCATCCTTCTTAGTGCTCCCATATTAAGGGTTCTTTCAGGGTCGGGGAAACAAGCATTGTTCTTACTCATTTGGCATATCGAATACCCATCGGAGAGCTTGCCAGGATCTGCCGTGTGGGTGGTTTACTCAGTAGTTTGACAAACTCTCTGAGAGGGGAGGGTAGAAGATTCTTGGTAATTTGGAGATAAATCCAATTTATCTTCAGCTCTACCACTGGGTAGAGCTGGTAGCTGCTCTGGCTGCTGTATCTGGGTCTGTGATTCAAGCATTCCTGGGCTTTAAATACTTTCTTCTGAAGGGTGCGTATCCAAAAGGTGGGTATCTGTAGGCAGGGTCTCTGGAAGACGGGCTGGAGATTGGCTGAGTCTCTTGGGTGAAATTCGGATGAGCCGTGGGGTGTGGGTGATGAAAATCACTGCCAGAATGCTGTAGGGATTCATTTGTGTTCTTATGAAGCTCTATTGGGAAAGTGGTGTCAGGTCGGAAGTTGCTCTCTGTCTTTGAGAGAGAAAGACACAAAAGGAAGCCTGTCTTCAAAAACTCTCTATCTTATTTGACAACATGGCAAGGCACAATCATCAGGCAACCAAATGCTAATGTCCAAACTTGGAAAGCAGTGCAGAGAAACCATAAAGGAAGACCTCAAAGAGAGAAGAGCAGAAATACTGGAAGATGCAGCAGAAGCCGGGAATAGCATTCACAATGCTCGCCTGTTCTTCACCTACTATAAGACCAAAATGACTGCCCTCTGACACCCTAATGGATTTATCACATATTCCAGAAAGGCAATGGAGATGATTATACATGTCTTCTATTCAGATCTCTTTGAAAGCCACATCCACCTGCCCACAACCAAATTCCGCAGGATGTATATGTTGTTCCCAATGTTCTCCCTTCTGAAATCCAACATGCTATTTGCTTGGAAAAGAAGAAAACAGCACCAGGCCCAGAAAAAGTCAGACCCGAACACCTGAAGAATCTGACGTCAATACTCATCACATGACACCTGTCTGAATGGCTTGGCTCCTCACATGATACCTGTCTGCATGCAAGGTGCCCTTCCAATGGAAAACCAGCAGGACAGTTCAACAGTTCAAGAAGGGAGACATCCACGACATTGGAAACTATCACCCCATCTGCCTGTTGTCCATCATCTACAAGCTCTTCACTAGAACATCCTGAACAGAATTGGCAGAATATTAGATGAAGGATGACCATGGAAGCAAGCTGACTTCTGAAAGGGTTCAGCACAATCAACCATATCTACACAGTAACCAAGTTCATTGAGGTTTGTAGGGAGTTCAAGATGCCACTCTGTCCCATGTTTATTGATTTAAAGAAGCTTTTTATTCAGTTGAGACTGAAGCGGTCATTGAAGCCCTAGCCAAACAGGGTATTCTAACCCAATACATCATGAACTGTATTACAGACTCACCACCAGAGTCTCACCATTCTACAAGGAAATGATCATTGATGTCAAAAGAGGGTATGGCAGGTTGATACCATTTCACCAAAACTCTTATGTGCCACCCTAGAGAACATCATGTGACAATTAGAATGGGAAGGAATTGGAGTGAAGATAGAAGGTCAGCAGCTACACCACCTCTGCTTCGCTGATCACATAGTTCTAATAACACCAAACATTAGCCAAGAGGCACAAATGTTGGCTGACTTTGACCGAGTATGTTGAAAGATAGGTCTTCAGCTGAATCTCAACAAAACTATGTTCATGAAAAATGAACTAGTTCCAGAGGTCCCATTCACTTTTAATGGAACAAACATCTCTGAATGCAGCAGTTATGCGTACCTAGGTCGAGAACTCAACATGATGAACAACCTAAAACCTGAGCTGTGCAGGATGAAGACAGTGGCATTGAACACCTTCAAGAGCATCAAAGAAATAGCTAAAAGAACAAAGAACCTCTAGCTTTGGGCACATCTCTTCAACTCCACTGTTCTCTCTGCATTAACACATGCCTCAGAGACCTGGGCCCTACGAAAAGCAGGATGAGAATGCTATTTGGTCTCCCAAAGAGGAATCGAAAGAGCTATGCTTTGAATATCATGCCTCACTCAAGTGAAAGAATGAATTCTGACTTCTGACCTCTGTAAACGATCCAGAGTCAGGAACGCTCTCTCATTTGCCAAGGCATCGAAAATGAGATGGGCTGGACATATAATGCTATTTGGAGATGACCGCTGGACTAGAACCATTACCTACTGGATCCCACGGGACATCAAAAGATCACATGGCTGCCCAACTACAATCTTGTCAGAATTCTTCATCAAGACCCTGAATGAAAGATTTGCAGCTGTTTGTATTACTTATCAGTGGACTACACTGGCACATGATAGGGTCAAATGGAAATGTTTACGGCTCCTGCTCAAGCTAATCAACAAATAGTGGGATGTCAAGTATCAAGTGATCAAGTGATTGACTAAGATACTTGGGGCTAGCTGCTACCAGCTCTCACTGTGCTCAGCTGATCATGAGGTTCCAGAGGGATGCTAGTTCTATCCCTGGCCCACTATCCCAAGAGTCTCACAAAAAGCCAGAGGAACCCTCACATCATGAGGGCCACCATTTTCAACATCTGACTCCACAGTTCATCAGAGCTCAACGCAACAGAAAAGTCAAAGTCTCCCCATTGCGGTTCATCAATATATGATTGAAATGAGAGCCTACCACTAGAATAAACCACCTGTACGACAGTGACTGGCAAGCTACTGTGTCGTATTTGATATGCCAAAAACCAGTAACAATTATAGACCTCATTCCCATGAACTGAAGGAATGGTCTGAGGCTCTTTTGAGGTACAGAAGCTTTTTAGTTTCATGTAGTCCCATACATTTATCTTTGCTTCCAATTGCTTTGTTAGTGGTGTTTCATCTTTGAAAATGCCTTTTGCTTCATGATTGTGGAGATTTTTCCTTTGTTTTGTTCTTTGTACTTTATGGATTCAGGTCTGAAATTGAGATTTTTAATTCATTTTTATCTTACTTTTATGCATGGTGTTAGATACATATCCAAATTCAGTTTTTTACAGGTAGCTGCCCAGTTTTCCCAACACCACTTGTTGATAAGGCTTTCCTTGGTCCGTTTCATATTTTTTTGCTCCTTTGTCAAATATTAAATGATCATGTACTTGAGGATGTGTGTCAGGATACTCAACTCTATTCCATAGGTCCACGGTCTGTTTTTACTCCAATATCATGCTGTTTTAATTCTACTGCTTTGTAGTGTAGTTTAAACTTGGGGAAGGTGAGGCTTCCCATCTTCTTTTCCTGAGGATTGCTTTAGCTATCCGTGGTCACCAAGAATTCCTTACCAGCTAGACTCTCATTAAGATAAAGGACAGACACACATCTTCATGGTTAAACAACAGTTCAGTAACTTCATAGACACTAAACCAACTAAAGAAAGACTGACATATTACTCTAAGACAAGACAAAACCCCAAAACACAACAAATTTATACAAAAGATGGCACACAATCGCATGATAACAGGCTCTCACAGCGCCAGTGGTCTAAATGCACCAGTTATGAGACACAGAGTGGCAAAATGAGTAAAAATATTAAACCTAACATTCTGCTGCTTCATGAAACACAGACTCAAAGACAAAGACTGGAAAGTAATCCTTTATGCAAACAACTCCTAAAAAAAGACAGGGCTGGCCATATTAGTATCCAACAACATAGACTTCAGGTTGAAAGAGTTTAGAAGGGACAGTCAAGGTCACTTCTTAGTAATCAAGGGTATGTATACCAGGAAGAAAGTACACTCCTAAACATATACACAACAAATGAGGGACCAGAAAAATACCTAAGACAACTGCTAATAGACTTCAAAGAAGACATTGACAGAAACAAAATTGTAGTTGGAGACTAACCCTTGATAGATCAACAAGACTGAAACTCACCAAGGAGATACTGGCCCTAAAGATAGAAATGGAAGAAAGAGGACTAGTAGATATATACAGGGCTTTCCATCCCCTAAAAGCTGAATACACATTTTTCTCAGTGCACAAGAAACTTTCTCCAAGATAGATCATATGCTGAGTCATAAAACATACTTCAATAAAATAAAGAAGATAGAAATTGTGTAGACTATTTTTCAGACCATGATGCACTGAAATTAGAAAATAATCAAACATATAAACAGAGAGTCAAACCAAACAAATTGATACTAAATTGCTCATTCCTGAACAACCAGTAGGTCATAGAAGAAATCAAACAGGAAATACAAAGAGTCCTGGAAACAAAGAAGAATGAGACACAATTATCAGACCTTGTGGGACACAGGTAAAGCAGTGTTAAAAAGAATGTTCATATCTGTGCAAGCATTCATCAGGAAAGAAGAAAGGTCCTACATAAACAATCTGACTTCACAGCTTAAGATCCTAGTAAGTGACCAACAAAAGGAGCCTAACTCAGGCAGAATGCAGTAAATAATAAAACTTAAGTGAAAATCACCCTACCCGCTGTGCTATCACTCCAGCCCCTGAAAAAAAATTTTGTTTCTTTTTGGGTCACACCTGTCAATGCTCAGGGTTTAATCTTGGCTCTGCACTCAGGAACTACTCCTGTGGGTGCTCAGGGAACCGTATGGGATGCTGGGGATAGAACCAAGGTTGGCTGTGTGCAAGGCAAATGCTCTGCCCGCTGTGCTATCACTCCAGACCCTTTTTTAAATTTTTTTTCCGAAAAAAAATTAACGGATGAAGCATCAGTATTTCAATGCTTGAGTAATAAAGTTGTATGCTGTTTTATTTGGTGAAAGTTAAAAAGCAAGGTGCCATTCTTTGTCTTTTTTATAGGGGTGGTACACAGAGACAGTTCTGGTGGCTCTCAGCAGTGCTTGGCTGACTGTGGCTCGCCTGGGAGCAAATGGGCAGATCACATGCAGGCAAGCACCTGTCCTCTAGAACTATTCTGAGGGAAGGCCCACACTTCAAGTTGTCCAGGGACCATTCCAGGTTCAGTTTTTGAGGTTCAGTCCTAGCAGTACTTGAGGGACCAAAAGGTACCAGGGAGCAGACCTGGTCCTCTTGGGTGCAGAGCACACTCTCCAGCATGCTGAGCTGTTTCTCTCTGGCTCCAAATCAGGGAGGGGCTCTTTTTTCTTTTTCTTTCTTTTGGATCACATCTGGCAATGCTCAGGGTTTACTCCTGGCTCTGCACTCAGGAATTACTCCTATTGGTGCTTGGGAGAGCATTTGGGATGCCAGGGATCAAACCCAGCTCAGGCCTGTGCAGACAAATGCCCTACCCACTGTGATATCACTCCTGCCCCTCAGGGAGGTATTCTAGATCAGACTTGCGAAGTGCTCTGAAGTTTTGTGGGTAGAGCCTCACAGAGAAGTGAAGTCACTGCCCCAGGGCCAGCCAGTTGGTGTGTGGTGGGGCTGGGATGGAACCTCTTGAAGTCTGAATCCTGAGCTCCAGAGACTCCTGAATAGTTACTAGGACCTAGATCTTGAGGTACTGACGTGGTGGTGGACTGGTGAAACAATTTACCAAATAGCTAGACCTCTAGTTAGGAGAGGAAAACAAGAGTCCAATGAATGATACACAGTCAGAGGGACAGTGGGAATCCTCCCTTTTCTCTTAGGTCTCTCCAAGGCCCACTTGGGAAGGAAGGTTAAGACATTGTTGCTTTCAGGGACTGGGGATCCTGGGAATCCACTGAGCCAGATGGAGAGTGAATGGCAGAACACAGGGAGGTCCTGGGAGCAAGTGACTGGAGGGGAGAGTGTAGTGCCATTCTGGAGGAAGCGAGCAGGGAGATACTAGAAAGAGGAGAGAGGGACCTATTATATTATATACTCTCATTTACATGTGTGATCTGTTTGCTCATCTTCCAGATCTTATTTGTATACAACAGTTGACATCATTGCACATGCCTTCCATGTGCATGTGTGATCTGATTGGACACCCAAGCCACAATCCCCCAACACCCTCACTTGCATAAGCAACCAGATTGGTGATTTCAATTGTTTACCCTTGGATAAATGCTGGACTTAGAAATGACTACAAGAGTATGCTACCTTCGCACGGCAGAGCCTGGCAAGCTACCCGTGTTGTATTTGATATGCCAAATACCAGTAACAATTATAGACCTCATTCCGGAATGGATTGAGGCTCTTTATGTTCCTGGAGCAAGCAGATGCCCTTGGGCTCTACTAGCATGAGACAGGACACATGGAGATGTTACTGGGGCCCACTCGAGCAAATCGATGATGAGCGGGAAGACAGTGATACAGTGATACAAGTGAAAATCAACAAGCTGGAAGTAAAAAAAAAAAATCCAAGAGATCAATGAAACCAAGAGTGGTTCTTTAAAAAAATAAACAAGATCATCAGACCACTTGTAAGACTCTCAAGACTCTCAAGGAAAAGCACAAAGAGAACCCAAATAAATAGAATCAGAAATATAAAGGGGGGACATCACAACAGAAACCACAGAAATTCAAAAGATCATCAGAGAACACTTTGAGAGTATGTATGCCATGAAACAATAGAACCTAGACAGTGGACAAATTCCTGAATTCCTATAGCCTCTCAAGGCTGTAAAAAGATTTGGATACTTGAACAGCCCTATCACCAGTGAGGAAATTGAAACAGTAATCAAATGTCTGCCCAAGCACAAAAAGCACAGGCCCTCATCGATTCACCAGTGAATTCTTCTGAACCTTTAAAGAGGACTTACTGCCTGTCATTTTCAAGCTCTTCCAGAAAATAAAGGAAAGAGAAACACTCCCAAATAGCTTCTATGAGGCACATATTATTACTGTAATACCCCAAACAGACAGAGACATCACTGAAAAAGAAAATTACAGAACAATCTCCCTGATGAATACAGATGCTAAGATCTTCAACAAAATACTAGCAGATGGAATCCAAAGACTCATCAAAACGATTATACACCATGACCAAGTAGAATTCATCCCTGTAATGCAAGGATGGTTCAACATTCACAAGTCAATCAACATAATACATCACACCGATACAAGAAAAATTATAAACCAGATGATCAGAACAACAGACTCAATGAAAGCATTTGACAAGACCTAACACCAGCTCATGATTAAAAAAAAACTCTCCATAAAATGGAAATTGAAGAAATTTTTTCTCAATATAGTCAAAGCAATCTACACCACAAGCCCACAGCTAGCATCATTCTCAACTGTGAAAAACTGAAATCCTTCCCTAAGATAGGAGACAAGACAAGGTTGCCCACTCTCACCACTTCTATTCAAATACTTCTGGAGGCACATGCCATAGCAATCTGGGAAGAAAAGGACATTAAGGGCATCCAGAAAGGCAAGGAAGAAGTCAAGCTATCACTAATTGAGGATGACATGATATTATACCTAGAGAACCCGAAAATCTCTAAGAAGAAACACCTAGAAACAATAGATTCCTATAGTAGAGTGGAAAGGTACAAAATCAATACCCAAAAGTCAATGGCTTTCCTATATACAAACAACAAAGGAGAAGAAGGCATATTAAGAAACAATTGGGGCCGAAGCAATAGCCCAGCAGTAGGGTGTTTGCCTTGCACGCAGGCAGGCCCAAGTCGGCCCAGGTTCGATCCCCGGCATTCCATTTGGTCCCCTGAACACCGCCAGGAGTAGTTCCTGACTTCTGAGCCAGGAGTAACCCCTGAGCGTCGCAGGGTGTGACCCAAAAAAAAAATTAAATTAAATTAAAAAAAATAAAGAAAAAATCCCATTCACAATTATGCCACAGAAAATCAAATACCTAGTGTTACAGCTTAAAACTAACTATTGAAAGGGGGGAATTGTTGCTTCCCCCTCAAGGAAGTTCCAAGGCCCCAGGCTCAAGGGACCTCCTGTGGATTCCAGAGCCTTAACATTACTTGGGTGCCAGGGGATAACCATGGCAGCAGATGCAGGGTCCTAGCTGGGTCCGGAGCAGTACTCACTGTCTGTGTCCGGGGCTGATACTGTCCCCCCTCTACCTGTCCTCAGAATAATGAACAAGGATAGAGGTTCCTGAAGGTTAGTCTTCAATGGTTACTTTGTTTTCATCTTGCTGCTCTCGGCAGGAACCTCTCCTGGACCTCTGTCTTTCTCCGTCAGCTTCTCCTACAGGCTGTTCTCTCTCTTTGGAGGGTTTCTATGCAGGCTCCTCTCATCCATTTCTCTTTCAGGCAGCTCTCTCTTTGGGTGTTTATGTGTAGCCTCCTCTTGTCGGGTTCTCCTGCAGACTGCTCTCTGTTTGGGGGCTCTGTGTGAGCTCTTCTCATTTTCAGATGTCTATGTTCAAGTCTTCATGTTTCTGTTCTTCTCCCAGGACCATACTTTCTGGTCCTCTCCTCTAGGACCCTTTTCCATAAGTCTTTTCAGCTCAGGGCTTTTCCTCTTAAGGGGTTCTTTTGTCTGGACTCCATGGCTATTCCCTATTTCCCTAGTTAGCTTATTTCATCTTTTGCTACTATGTCATTTGTCTCTGAATCCCTAACTATTTTTTTTTAGTTTCCTCTGTTGTTGGAGGACAGGTTTAGCTATTCTGGGCGTTTTGTTATTTTGCTCACTCCCAGCTTAATCTATTTAAGCCAAGGTTCATTCTAATGAGACCTCTCTTCTATGTAAACACTGCTAGAGGGTGTGGCGATTACAGAGTCACCTTGACTGAATAACTTCTGACTTATATATCTATTAAGACTTCTATGTTTTCTAGACTGGGCACAGCTCCTCTTTATACCCAATGCACCCAACGTGGGACAGTTAGAATTTACCAGGACACTACCATCCTGGCTACGTTGAGACTATAGGAAGACTATAGGAAGGATCATACTAGTTTGCTCTAAGCAGGCGAGTGTGACCCTTTCAGTACACGAGAACAGGATACTCAGAATCACCCTGGTGCAGATAATAATAAGAAGGACCTTGTGGGTACCATCAAGATTACATGAAGCTCATGAAATTAAGATGTATTAGTTTATATCAGCCCTCTCTCTCTCTCCAGTGTTTTTACATAAGAGATAATCTCGGGATTAGTCCTTGGCATAACCTTTGTTTATACCTGCAATAGGGTGTGGCACTACACTCTGTTTAGAGTTCTTTGTTGACATGACCCTCCCTGGATTACTTTCATGTATATAAGGGGACAATGTTGGACTGCCCGGAGCCCCCTTACCGGGAGGTCAGCTCCATGGGTTGCTTCCACAATGAGGCCGGCCTAGCAGTGCAGCTGTGGGTCTGAAGTGGATGTTCCTGGATCTCTTCCGGGGTTGCAATTTAGCTGAGTCTGACGTGGGTGGGTCTCTCTCTTCCGGGGCAACTGGCATGGAGGCGGAGGAAAGGGCAGGGCCCAAAACTCCACTCCGAGTCTGGCCAGCATGGTCTCTTCCCCGCTCATGAGAGCAAACCCTTGGAGCAATGTTGGACTCGGCCAGGGGATGGCTGAGCCCCTTACCGGGAGGTCAGCTCCATGGGTTGCTTCCACATGGGGCCGCCGCGAGCAGAGCAACTGTGGGTCTGAAGTGGATGGGTCTGGATCTCTTCGGGGTTGCAAATTAGCTAAGTCTGGCATAGGTGGGTCTCTCTCTTCCAGGGTTTGATCTCATGAGCGGGGAAGAGACCATGCTGGCCAGACTCGGAGTGGAATTTTGGGCCCTACCCTTTCCTCCGCCTCCATGCTAGTTGCCCCGGAAGAGAGAGACCTACCCATGCCAGAACCACATGTCACTTGGCGCCAGGCAGCTCTGCGCCCATGCAATATTTTTATAGGATATTGAATTTTGCATAAGGTTCTTCCCAATTTCTTTCACATTTGTACATAGTAAACAGTTATTGACTTGTTTTAACTGATACCAGTAAGCCTGGCAAGAAGTCAGAGCATACCACGCATCATGCAGTTAGTCATTCTCAACCTCCAGACTCCATAGTTCCTCAGAGCTCCATCCCAGAGAAAACCTGATCTTCCCCTTTAAGTTTCATCAGTAAATGCTTGGGTTGAGAGCCTTGTACTGAGACTATACCACCTACACAGTAAAGCCTGGCAAACTACCATGTTTTATTTACTTTTTATGCCAAAGACTAGTAACTATTATGGACCTCAGTTCCATAACCTGAAGAATGGTTTCGGGCTCCTCCTGTCCCTGTAGCAAGTAGATGCCCTTGGGTTGCACTTGCTTGTGACAGAACTAATGGAGATGTTACTAGTGCCCACTTGAGCAAATCGATGAACAGTGGGAAGACAGTGATACAGTGATATAAGGGGACTGACTTGAGGACCCTTTGGCCTTTAGCTTTCAGCTTTTGGCTCCTGTGGCTTTTGGCTCCCTGGCCTTTTGCTTTTGACTTTTTGGCTTTTTTGCTCTTTGGCCTTTTGCCTCTTCTTCTGGGTAGGGCTCATCTCGGGTGTGATCCTCTCTCTTTGGTGGGAGACTTAGGCTCTTTTGTATGGTCTAAGTTCAGACCAGAGCTAGAGTTTGTTCATTATATTGGAGTGCTGTGGAAGAGCTTTTGTACTATTAAAAGCCTTTTTTGGAACTGCACCGGACTCGTGAGTTTTCATCTGTTCTCCCTGCATCCTTGGAGGTAGAAGAGAACCTCTGTCCTGACACTGTCAGGGACCCCTGTGGTGTTCCCCGACACACTATTGTGGTCAAAGAAGGACCAGTAATTCCGCCCTTTCCTGATGAGGAGCCATCAATATAGTATACTGGAGCATGATTCATGAAGACTTAAAAATTGAGTCAATAAGTCCTTATTCTTTAAAATATTTAGCTGATTGGAGCCAAAACCGACAGTGGGTATTGTCAGACTTTGAAATGGTAGCCCATACTTGTCTGAACCAATCCAGTTCATGCAATGGCAAATGTGGTATGCAGATTGGGTTAACATGAATATTGACACTTTAAGAAACACAGAATCTGGCCATAATATAACTTTTGCCATGCTGAAAGGTGAAGGTTAATGGCAAAAAGAAAGAAAAACAGCGACATTACCTAAACCTGTTTTAAGATTTGTTCGGGAGACAGCATTAAAAACCTGCCATGGAGGAGGGCTGGGGGAGGGGGGGGAGGAACGGGGACGTTGGTGGTGGGAGATGGGCACTGGTGGTGGGATGGGTGCTGGAACACTGTATGACCAAAACCCAAATATGAACTTTTTAATTGTATATCTTTGTAATTGTAAAAATAAAAAAAATTTTTAAAAAAGCATGGGAAAAAGTAGAAGCGGACCCAGAATATCTAGGTAGCTGTACAAAAATTTACCAGGGTCCTAATGACCCATACTTTGATTTTGTTGGGAGGTTAAGTGAGACAATCCACAGAAAGGTTCAAGACCCATCCACTCAACAAATCCTAAAACGAACCTTAGCATATGAGAATGCTAATCAAAATTGTCGAGCAATACTATATAGTATTAAGGGAAAAGGAAGACCTCATGGGATATCTAAAGGCCTGTAGAAATGTTGGTTTGGCCTCCCATGGGAAATAGAATGCTATAGAGGCTTATCCCATACAGCAGGAGGATCGGGACAGGGGTGAAATGTCGAACAGCTTCAGGGAGAGAAACAATAAACAGTTTTTTAGGAAAAACTGTTTATCCTCAAAGGATAAACAGTGATCAAGGAAACTATGCTAATAATCACAACCCCACCCCTCGGAGGGCCCCACCTGGACCAAGCCAAAGGTGCAGGAAGGGAAAACATTGGGCTAGAGACTGTCAGTCTCAGGCTGCATCTGGACAGATAACTGCTATAACTGCAGAGGGAAGGGGCACACCCATAGAAATTGCCCATCTTCTAGAAATATCAATACAGGGCAACATCCTAATAATCCCTTTATGGGGAATATTACATGGACTCCCTCCCAGGTTCCACAAGCTCCGCAGGCTCAAATGACACCTATGCCTCCCTCAAATGCGGGAAACTGGGTGGGGCCAGCCCCAGGCCCAGCTGAATCCAGGGGCACCCTCATTCATCCCACCTGCCCAGTATCCTCCAAATCAGAACCCACAGAATTGCAATCAATAAATACTCTCCGGCCTACCACATCAGACAATGGCAGTCTTGACATTCTCTGCCCTAAGACTGTCACAATATACCCAAGTCAAGATCCATACATTCTAAAAACAGGGATAAAAAGGACCTGCTCCCCAGGTAGTATGGGTTTATTTCAGGGGAGCGATTGGCTTAAATTTAAGGGAATTAAGGTGCATTTTGGAGTTCTAGATCCTGAATCTCATGACGAGATAGTACTGTCAATCTCTGTGCCAACTAAATGGACTTTTGAAAAGGGGAACTGCTTGCTAGATTATTATTAATTTTTGAGGATCCATCTAGTCAGTCCAAACACCCTAGAGTTGGTGGCTTAAGCAGTACCAACCCTTCTGCCAACTTCATTGTTGGTTATACAGCCGCACAGAACCAAGCCCGCCAGCCACCTGCTAACTATCTAATTGGGTACACTACCAGGATTTCCGCAGGCCAAGCGGCCGATTATACCCGATCGAAATTTATAAAAGGAAAGTCAAAGGCGTGTTGGATACAGGGGCAGACATATCCATAATCTCGACCAAGTGTTGGCCCTCTGACTGAGCCCTAAAGAGAGTGTCCCATAGCCTGAGCGGGGTAGGCAATATCTCCTCTTCTCTTCTTCAACAGAGTGTGAGATGGCTGCCGTGTATTGGCCCTGAAGGGAACGTAACCATGGTCCAGCCTTATATAGCCCCTATGCCTTTAAATTTATGGGGTCGAGACATGCTGGAGCAGTGGGGAGCAGTGATTCACATACCTCGTCCAATCCCCCATCGGTCACCTGTTCTAGCTCTCCTTAATAAGCATAACTCAGGGAGTAACCCTTTTTAATTGGGGCTGCTGTGGTTAGCGCCCACCACCTATCCATATTCAGTGGAAATCTGAAAAACCTATATGGACACCACAGTGGCCCCTCAATATACAAAAGTTAGAGGCGCTGACAAATCTAGTGGAAGAACAGTTGAATTTAGGGCATATTGAGCCATCATTTTCAGAATGGAATTCCCCAGTTTTTGTGATACAGAAAAAACAGGCAAATGTCGGTTGCTGATTGACTAAGGAATGTCAATTCCACAATGATCCCCATGGGAGCCCTGCAACCTGGGCTCCCCCCCAGCAGCTATTCCTAAAGATTGGCCACTAATTATCATAGACTTAAAGACTGCTTACAACATACCTATCCACCCAGATGATCGTAAAAGGTTAGCATTTTCAGTTCCTTCCATCAATCATAAAGGTCCGTTATGTAGGTTTCAATGGACAGTATTACCACAAGGAATGACTAACCAACAATGTGTCAACACTTTGTTGATGAAGTTTTGAGACCTACTCATGTTAAATTTCCCAGTGCATACATCATCCACTACATGGACGATATCTTGCTAGCCTGTAATAATTTCAAAGATCTACAAAATTTGTATAGTGAAGTAATGACAGTTTTACCTGAGGCTGGTTTACAAGTAGCTACAGAAAAAAATCCAGATGCAGCCTCCATATGAATATTTGGGCTATGCTCTTGCCCGCACTACAGTGCGTCCTCAAAAAGTTTCCGTTAGTCAAAAAAAGGCTCAAAACCTTGAATGATTTTCAAAAACTGCTGGGAGATATCAACTGGGTGCGCCCCTCCCTTGGGATTCCTAACTGTGAGCTCAGTAACTTGTTCCACACCCTTGAAGGTGATCCTGCTTTAAATAGCCCAAGGCAACTAACTCCAAAAACTCAGAAGGAATTAGACTTTTTCATGGATCGGCTTCAAAAATCTTACCTCTCCAGATTTAATCCCGGAGAAAAGGTATGTTTATTGATCTTCAACACTCCCAAGTCTCCAACTGCTGCTATAGCCCAATTACCTGGACCATTAGAATGGGTTTACTTACATAACAAGCTGAATCGTACTGCTACACCTTACCTTGAGATGATAGCCAACCTAATAATTAAGGGAAGATCAAGAACCCAAGTATTACTTGGACATGATCCTCATGTAATTGTACTACCTGACCCTAAAAAATAAATTAAAGCTGTTTTTACGACTCAGTAAAATCCTTCAAAGTGTTTTAGCATATTTTTCAGGAGAAATATCTTATTACCCAGCTGGAAAAACCTGGGAATTTCTGAAAAGGACACCTTTTGTAATTTCCACCATTGTCCGTTCCTCACCTATTCCTGATGCTCCAGTATACTATATTGATGACTCCTCATCAGGAAAGGGCGGAATTACTGGTCCTTCATTGACCACAACAGTGCACTTGATCACTTGATCACTTGAACCCGTTATTCATCGATTTGCTCGAGCGGGCACCAGTAACATTTCCATTGGACCCTATCACGTGCCAATGTAGCCCAATGGCATCTGGTTGATTCAGGAATATGAAGAGCCTCAAACCGTTCCTTCAAGGTCTTAACAAGGAAGTCTGACCATCTTGTAGGTGGGCGGCCACTTGATCTTTTGACATCCCGTGGGATCCAGTCGGTAACAGCTCTAGTCCAGCGGTTGTCTCCAAATCGCATTACATGTCCAGCCCATCTGATTTTCGATGCCTTGGCAAACGAGACAGCGTCCCTGATTCTGGAATAGCGGCGGAGGTCAGAACTCCGGATTCCTTCACTCACTTGAGTGAGGCGTGATATTCCAAGCATAGTTCTTTCGATGCCTCTCTGGGAGACCCAAATAGCATTCTCATCCTGCTTTCGTAGGGTCCAGGTCTCTGAGGCGTATGTTAATGCAGGGAGAATGGGGGAATCGAAGAGATGTGCCCCGAGCTGGAGGTTCTTTGTCCTTTTAGCTTGCTAAACAGTGCAGAGACCACAACAGTGCACACAAATTATAAATCTGCTCAGCAAGTGGAACTCGCCACCCTGATACATTTACTATCCCATGTATCTGGCCCATGTAATGTGGTGAGTGATTCTGCATATGTAGTTGGTTTATTTCCTGGAATTGTCACTGCTTCATTAAATGCCCGTTATCCCATAATTCAGGAGCTACTCCAGAAACTGCAAGAAATCCTCCAAAAAAAACATTCCCTATATATATTTCACATATCCGGTCACACTCTGGCCTCCCTGGGCCAATGGTTTGAGGAAATGCAGCAGCAGATCTCTTGTTAGTACCTGTATTCAAATCAGCTGAGGAAGAGCACCAAACTCTGCATACAAATGCTTGCCGCCTTCATGTACTTCATGGTATCCCTTGGAGCCAAGCTAAACAAATTGTCCGTAATTGTCCTCTCTGTGCTCCCTTACATTGTACATCTCATGTAGCTGGAGCTAATCCTCGAGGTTTACAGACAAACCAATTGTGGCAGTGGACGTAACGCATACTAACTTATTCCCAAACAAACCTTTCCTTCATGTGGTCATTGATACGTATTCTCAGTTTATATGGGCTGTTCCTACGACTTCTGAAAGAGCCACATCTGTTTGCTCCTTTTTTATTTCAGTACTTCTCTGTCATGGGTATTCCCCATACCATAAAAACAGATAATGGACCTTCTTACACCAGCAAAACTTTCAAATCCTTTTGCGAAGAGTGGCAGATCAAGCATATTACAGGAATTCCATATAATCCACAAGGACAAAGAATTGTTGAACATGCTCACAGAATGCTTAAAACTCAGTTATTGAAGCAATGAAAAACAAGTATTCCTCCAATGGATTATTTATCTTTAACATTATTCACCTTAAATTTCTTAAATTTACCTTAGGGGCGAAATGTACACAGCTGCTGAAAAACATTTTCAAGAAGATATACAGGCTCAGAAACCAATCAATTCACCTATCTGGGTGAAATTGATGGTAAATGGCTAACAGGTAGCCTCCTCATTTGAGGAAAGGATATGCCTATATTTCAACGGATGGCAACCCTGCCAAGAAGCTTTGGGTCCCATTACATCTTGTTAAAACTCAAGTTCTCCAAGATTCAGGAAATGCCTAAATTCTTCCAAAATAAGTTGCAGAAAGACGTCGCAAACTACTGTTGAAACCATTTACACTTAGTTCACTTATAATAAAAATCTTGCCTTGCAGCCTATTGATGTAATGACTGAAGATAAACTCTTTCTTTAAAAAATAAAAGGGGGTGGAAAAAGCTGAGCTCTGGAAATAGTGTTCTATATCAAAATGGTTTAACAATTAATGAGTTTTCTAATATTTGTTTATAGATATTTAAAATTTAAAAAAAATTACAGGGAAGAGAATTTGGCTGCTACAGATTCTCTCTACAGGTGCTTAATAATCCGGACTCTTACCACAATGCTCATTACAAAAAGGTTTGCTAAGTTAATGAACAAATCTTCTCTAATGCTTCTGTTCACAGGAATGGACACTCTCTCACCATCGTATTTGCCAGCTTTATATTCATGAGAAGTATATTTATTTGTGACCATTCTCACAAATAAATATTCTTGCAGGTATGCTACCTGCACGGCAGAGTCTGGCAAGCTACCCGTGTTGTATTTGATATGCCAAATACCAGTAACAATTATAGACCTCATTCCGGAATGGATTGAGGCTCTTTATGTTCCTGGAGCAAGCAGATGCCCTTGGGCTCTACTAACATGAGACAGGACATATGGAGATGTTACTGGGGCCCGCTCGAGCAAATCGATGATGAACGGGAAGACAGTGATACAGTGATATCCATAAAGTGCTTGAATCATTAGCATTTATCACCCTAGATGGGTCATATATACAGCTGTAATATACTGATCAATCCAATTTGTATGTGTGTGAGTGCATGTGTGGTGGCCACCATTTTGTTTTGTGAATAATCTTGTGTCTATGTTATGTCTAAACTACTGCCTTCTCAACTGGATTCATCAGCTCCTTCACTGACCTGTTAGACTCCTCAATTTTGATTCATCAATTCTCATACTTATCTCACTGCTCTACCTGCGTTGGAGTTTCTTTATGTTCTTCTCTTCATACCAGACTTGGATTCCTGCCAAACCCCTCATGAACTCTATTTGTGACTAATTATGAAAAGTGTTTTTGTCTCACCTAAAATTAAGTTATAGGTATGGTTACCAGTGCCAGTGTTCCCTTGCTGAAGATGCCTTGCGAAATGCCTGTACTGCTGTTCCAGAGACCTATTCCAGTGCTTGAGAAGTTTGTTCCAGTGCTCCTGAAACCTGATCCAGTGTCCCTGATAATACATCGAGTCCCTGATGATTGCTCTCCCAAGACTCATTCCTGTCTTCACTGTTGCTGCTTCTTCAGAATCAGTTCGTACCTTATTCCAGAGACGTGAGTTCATGGGAAATTGACTCTCACTAATTTAGGACAATACAGGCTGTAGTCAGTTATGACCAAGCAGCCAGAGACATTTTACTATGAACTTTACTCCATTCAGAATGAATTATGACATTGGGACAACATATGATATTACCTTATAATTGGAATTGTTCCTTTTCTGTATCACTCCCCTGTACGTATTATTTAGAATACTTGTATTTTTATATTTGTGTAAACAAAAAGGGAGACTCTGTGATGCCCTGCTGCTGGTGGTCCTAATACTCAGTAGCTCTGAAGCTCTGTAGCCCTGTAGCTTTGATGCCAGCCCCCTACTCGGGCACCAGGCCTTGTGGCTCTGGTGCTGGCCCTCAGGCCTAGGCATCAGGAGAATCTTCTCCTCTCTGGTGCTGGCCATACATAGCAGGGACCAGGGCCCCCCATGTTCTAGGTGCTGGCCAGGCACCAGAGGCCATTGCTCTCTCAGTCCGGAAGCCCCCAATCTCAGTGCTCTCCTGAGACCCCCTATTTATAGTCTCCGCAGGTTGAGAACCCTGTCATCAACTGTCTTAATAGATCTTGGGAGTTACTGTGCCTTGAATATCCCACAAATAGGAATCAATTTAAATAGGAATGTAAAGAACTTGTACAGGGGACAGGAGTGATAGCACAGCGGGGAGGGCATTTGCCTTGTGCGCAGCTGACCCGGGTTCAATCCCGGCATCCCATATGGTCCCCTGAGCACCGCCAGGAGTAATTCCTGAGTGCAGAGCCAGGAGTAACCCCTGAGCATTGCCGGGTGTGACCCAAACAGAAAAAACAAAACAAAACAAAAAAGAACTTGTACAAAGAAAATTACAAAATGCTGCTTCAAGAAATAAAAGAGGACACAAAAAATGGAGACATATTGCCTGCTTGTGGATAGGGAGAATTAACATTGTAAAAATGGTGATACTCCCTAGACCTTTAAACAGATTCAGTGTGATGCCTATAAGGATACCCATTAAACACCACTGACAAAGCCAATGAAGCAAAGAAAAACAAATGGGATTATGTGAAACTGAAAAACCCCGCACCTCAAATTAAAAGGTTACCAAGATACAAAGACAGCCGACATAATGAGAAAGAATATTTGCTCAGTACCTATATGATGCTCTTCCGGTGCCTGCCCACCTGTCCTGGCGGCCTTTCTCCTTAGAGGAAGTTGTCTCCCGGGTTTCTTTGCAGAGAAACCTTTGTAGTATCCTAGTCAATAGCATTATTGCTGAATTATGAAGAGTATTTCCAGAAGTTTTAGGACCAAAATGGACCATGGAAAAGATGAAGAGATTTGAAATATGTACATACTGATGAAGGTTAGATGTGACAAAAGAAGCCATGGAACTAGAACAGAGTGTCAAAAAAAATCACGGAGGATGTCTCTACAAGAGAGAAAGAGAGCTTCCCTGATTACAAGAATAAATAAAGGAAACAGTCACAATGTCAGTGCCTGAGTCTATCTTTGCAAGTTTCTGACTAATTCCAGAGACTCAGATTCATCTCATGCTGGCTTAATGCTCCACTTTCACCAGAATATCAAACTCTGAATTAACAGGAGAAAGCTATCAAGCGATCTGTCACAGGGACACGCACTTGCTGTGGCCAACTAATTTGCTTTACAAAGGATAAAAGCTCAGGAAATAAATTGTTGGGTTTATGGCAGTTACATGTTTAGATTTTGAAGAGAGCAGCGAACCATTTTGCATAATGACTGCATCATTTTTCAGTGCCGACATCATTGTATGAGGAATCTTATTCCTCTATATACTCCCCCCCAAAAAAAAAATAAAAAGGATCATTCCTACCAGCTCTCCCTGTGCTCAGCTGATCACCCAGGAGGGATGGTGGGTCCTAGGCCTGGCCTACCACCTCAGCAGAGCCTCGCAAGAAGCCAGAGGAACCCCCCACACCATGAGGGCTGCCATTTTCCACATCTGGGCTCCCCTCTCGTTAGAGCTCCACCCAGCAGAAGAGCTGATCTCAGCCTGGCTAGTGTGGCTGCAAGGGGTCACACGGTTCATCAATAAATGCTCTAGATTAGAGGTGACTACAAGAGCATCCCAGGCACAGAGCAGAGCCTGGCAAGCTACTGTGTCATATTTGATATGCCAAAAACCAGTAACAATTATAGACCTCATTCCCATGACCTGATGGAATATTTTGAGGGCCTTTATGTTCCTGTTGCAAGCAGATGCCCTTGAGCTCTACTAGCATGATACAGGACATATGGAGATGTTACTTGTGCCCTCTCGAGTAAATCGATGATCAATGGGAGGACAAGTGATACAAGAGATACCTATATGATAAGGGGTTAACATCAAAGACATACAGGGCACTGGTAAAACTGTACAAGAAAAAATCCAACCCCATTATGAAATAGTGAGAAGAAATGAACAGAAATTTCCAAAACAATTTGAATTGTCAAAAGGCATTTGAAAAAGTGCTCCTTATCATTAATCATCAGAGAGATGAAAGTCATAACAACAATGAGATATTACCTCACACTACAGACACTGGCACATATTCAAAATAGTGAGAACCACTAGTGCTGTCATGGATGTGGGGAGAAAGGGACTCTCATTCATTATTGGTGGGAATGCTGACTGGTACAGAATTTTTGGAAAACAATATGGACTTTCGTCCAAAAACTAGATATTGAGCTCCCATTTGAGCCAGCAATACCGCTACAGTAATATACCATGGAGACCCAAAACACACGAAACATGATCTGCACTTCTATATTCATCACAGCACAATTTATAATAGCCAGAATCTGGAAACAACCTGAGTGCCCAAGAATAGAAGACTGGCTAAAGAAATTATGATACATATACACAATGCAGCTGTTAGGAAAAATGAAGTTATGAAATTTACCTGTACATGTCATGGACATGGAGAGTATCTTGCTAAGTGAAATTAGTCAAAAGGACAGACATAGAATGACTGCATTATTTTTGGGATATAAATATAAACAGTGTTCTATTAAGTGTTGAAAATGGAATGCCAGATTATAATTAATCATGAATGTAGGCAAAAGGGATAACATGTTAACCCCTAAATGTATGTATGCAAGGCACCATGTGTAACAGAAGGAAAAAGATAAATACAGAGACGGGACAGGGGTTAAAGGAAAAGTGCCCACTATAGTGGCCAGTGCAGGCTGGGGGAGAGGGGAGGAAATTTGGAGACACTTGTGGTGGGAAATGGACACTGGTGAAGGGATGGGTGCTGGAACACTGTATGACTGAAACCCAGTCATAAACATCTTTGTAATTACATCTCATGGCGGTATAATAAAAAAGTAATCTTTTATTATAGAATGTGATATACTGGTTAGCTATTTGTTTATTCATTTAAATGATTTTTGTTATGCATCCAAATTTTTCCATAATACAAAATGTGTTAGAAGGGTTGTTTTTGTCTTTGTAACACTCCTATTTCATCATATATTCATTGATCAAATATATCGGGTCCATCAATTTCTTTAAAAAAATATCTCCTTTTTTCCCCCAATGATATTAGGGAACAACAATGTCTTGAAATAAGACATTGTTGTTCCCTATGTTGATCTTTTAAAATCAGCAATTTTTAAAGATTCTTTTGATATTTCAGTAGTTTATAATTTTATTAAAAATTTAACTATTTGGATTTTTCTTGGAATTTATTGAACCTGTTATTTAATTTGAAGAGGATGAACAGCCAAGCGGTTCTCATATTCTTCAATATAATGCATGTATTACTGACCTGTTTATTGACTTTTTTTTAAGTCAAGAAAATTTTATGTTTTAGTAAACATTATTACCAAACATGTTTTTGTGTTTGCATGGATGATACTGCAAGCGACACATGTTCTTGTTGCTTTGTTTTGGGACTCTGAGCAGTACTCAGGGTCTACTGGTTCAGGAAACCCTATAGGCAAAGGATAGAGCCTGGAGCTTCTGCATGTGGACAGTCCTTTTATCTATTTTCCTGTTTTTACACTATTTGAGAATAAAATTCATATTCAAATGATTCCTTTCTTATACAGAAAAACTCATTTTTTATTTGAATGGGTACATTGAAATCTCAAACTCACTATGTAGGACTTCTTTATAGATGTCTTAAAATTTATGATGTCAAACTGAAATATTTTATTCTTCTCCAATCCATATGCATGCTATTTCAATACTCACTGTAAAGTCTAAGGCTTCTAGTACAGTGCTGAATAGGAAAGGTAATCTTGCCTTTTTCTCAATCTCAGAGGTAAACCATCTTTTATTTTACGAAGTTAACTATAAGTACCTCTTTGTCTTCTCTTTATTTCCCTCTATCTTTCTCTCTCTCTCTCTCTCTCTCTCTGTCTCTCTCTCCTTTGCAATGCAGACCCTGAGGGTTATTATGTATGTCCCTTTACTAACTTTAAATACTCAGTTCTAGTCTAGCATTACTATTTCCAACTATGATTGGCACTGGTCCCTAATATACTTACCCTCCACGCCCCCACACTCATACATTATAGATTCCATACATTGACACATCCTTCTGGTGCCAGTTTTCCCTAGCTTGGATATTTGTCTGATACCATATTTTTTTTCTATCCCATGAATGAAGTCATTCTATATCTGTGCTTTTCCTTCTGACTCATTCCACAGACTGGGGAGAAAATAAAAATAATTTTCAGAATTAAAAAGAAGTTACCTATAGGTATTCTTAACACTTTATCATCTTAAATACTTTCTCTTCTACTTTGCTGAGAGTTCCAGTCAGAGAGCCCAATGATATCAGAAAACAAGTTCCCTTCTACCTCCAAAGCCGATGAGGAATGGATGAAAACTCAGGAGTCTGGCACAGTTTTAAAAGTTTTTACTCTCACAGGTTCTGGTATACAATTCAGTAAACTGGAAAACCCCAGACTTTAGGTTCCTGGCTGGGCCCCCAGCCATGTGTAGGTTTAGAATCCGAGGTTGAGATGAGTGCCACCATGTGCTAAGACCAAACAGGGAAGAGAATGGAGAGGCGAAGAGGCAGAGAGCAAGGAGGAAGACGAGAGAAAAGGTGAAAAGATGAAATGGTGCAAAAGAAAGCAGGCTACAACTTTTTGTAACTTTTCAGCCCAGAAAGGCCCACATCAAGGGAAAGCAGTTAGGGTCAACCCCCTCAGGTAACTTCTCCCAGGACCTCACCTATTTCCATTGAAATGTTAATATTCTCCCAGCCAAGACTGCAGGCCCTTGCTAGATGGGGAAAAGGGCATCTGAGATGAACTGTATCTCAGAATACAAAGCCATGTAATGGATATTCTACAGCCAATATATATTTCTCAAAGCCTTCATAAGATTCCCTTTACTTCATATTTGTTTTGGGTATTAGCCTTTAGACGTAATAGAGAGCATGCTTGCTTGCTTGGAAGCAAACAGCATTTCTCTCTGATCTAATTATTTAGAGATCCAACGTGGCCAGGTAAATATACTGGTAAGATCTATCTAGTCTCACGAGGATGATTGTGGTAGCATGAGAAAAAAATATTTATACCAGCTAACATAGAATACATGGTAAGATATTCTGCCACATAAAGTCGCAGATGCAAACTGTTTTCTTGCCTCTTTCTACAAAATGGCCTGTAGGGGGTTGCTCCAGGCAAGGTGCAGAGGCTCTGGGCAATAGTGTACTGCAACAAGTTTCCATCAAGAATGACTTTTGGATTTTCTCTAATACTTTTGAATCAATTCAGATATTCAGATATAATTTTCTCTCTGATCTGTTGATTAAATTAACTAGATTTATTGTTCTCATTATTGCGGGAAATTTTGCATTTCTAAGATAGCCAAATTAGATCTATTATATCCAAAATAAGTCTTTTTTAAAAATATTTTTATTGAATCATTCTTACATGCAGTTACAAATTGTTTGTGATTGGGTTTTGTCATACAACGTTCCAGCAACTGTTCCTTCACCAGGTTACATATCCCACCATGATTTCCCTGTTTCCCTCCTTCTTCCCCTCCCCAGCCAGCCACTATGGCAGGTATTTTGGCAGGTACCTTCTCGCTCTCTTTCTACTTTTGGTGTTATGGTTTGCACCACTGGTTCTGAAACGACAGCATGCTTGTCCCTTTATTTCAGCTCCCAATTCTTATCCAGTGATCATTTTTAGATATTATGGTCATAGTGGTCCCTTCTCTATCCTAACTGTCCTCCCTTACCACCACCATCACTTGTGGCAAGCTTCCAATTGTGGATCATTCCTCTTGTTTCTACTGTCCTTGGGTATTAGTCTCATGCTGTGTTTTTATATTCCACAAATGAGTATAATCATTCTCTGTTTCTCTTCTTTTGACTCATTTCACTCAGCATGATAATCTCCATGTCCATCAATTTGTAAGCAAATTTCATGGCTTCATTTTTTTGTGGTGGCAGTAGTTCATTGTGTAGATGTACCATAGTTTCTTTAACCAATTGTTGTTTTGGGGCATCCAGATTGTTTCAAGATTCTGGCAATTGTGAATAGTGCTGTAATGAAAAAATAAGTGCAGATGGTGTTTCTGCTGTGTTTTGTGTCCCTGCAGGGTATAGTCCCAGGAGTGCTATTGCTGGGTCAGGTAGAAGCTCTACATATTTTCTAATTTCTAATTTTTTTGGGGAATGCCCATATTGTTTTCCAAAAGCTGGACCAGTCAGCATTCCCACCAACAATTAATGAAAGTCCCTTTAGACCTGCACTTGCACCAGTGCTGGTTGGACTTGTTCTTTGTGATGTTTGCCAATCTCTAGTGTGAGATGATATCTCATCATTGTTTTGATTTGTATCTCCCTGATGATTAGCAATTCTTTTCATATGTTCTTGGCCATTTTTATTTCTTCATTGATGAAGTTTCTGTGATTTCTTCTCCCCAATTTTTTGGATGAGAGCTGGATTTTTATTCTTGTACAGTGCCTTATATATCTTTGATATTAACCCCTTATCATATAGGTATTGGGTAAAAAATATTTTCCCATCCTATAGCCCGTCTTTGTATCTTAGTCATCATTTCTTTTATACTGTTAAATTAATTCTGCTTATTTATTTTTATAATATTTAAACCTTAAAAATTAATCTATATTCATAAACATCTATATTTAAATATCAATACACATATGTATAGATATTATATTTTCTCATAATGTTTATTTCTTGTTTTGGAGTTAGGGTACTTATGGCTTTCTGAAATTAATTGGAATTTTCTCTTGTGTTTTCTGGTTGAAATTATAAAAAATTATTCTTTGTTGTGTAGTTTATTGAATTAAATAATGATAACCATTAAGTTTTTCATCTTTAGAAGTTTTAAATAATTTCTGCTACTTTAATAATCACTTGATCACTTGAATCCCGTTATTCATCGATTTGCTCGAGCGGGCGCCAGTAACATTTCCATTGGACCCTATCACGTGCCAATGTAGCCCAATGGCATCTGGTTGATTCAGGAATATGAAGAACCTCAAACCGTTCCTTCAGGGTCTTGACAAGGAAGTCTGACCATCTTGTAGGTGGGCGGCCACGTGATCTTTTGACATCCCATGGGATCCAGTCGGTAATGGCTCTAGTTCAGCGGTTGTCTCCAAATCGCATTACATGTCCAGCCCATCTGATTTTCGATGCCTTGGCAAACGAGACAGCATCCCTGATTCTGGAATAGTGACAGAGGTCAGAACTCTGGATTCCTTCTCTCACTTGAGTGAGGCGTGATATTCCAAGCATAGCTCTTTCAATTCCTCTCTGGGAGACCCGAATAGCATTCTCATCCTGCTTTCCTAGGGCCCAGGTCTCTGAGGCATATGTTAATGCAGGGAGAATGGTGGAGTCAAAGAGATGTGCCCGGAGCCGGAGTTTCTTTGTCCTTTTAGCTATTTCTTCGATGCCTTTGAAGGCATTCCATGCCGCTCTCTTCCTCCTGCGCAGCTCAGGTTTTAGGTCTTTCATCATGTTGATTTCTCGACCTAGGTACACATAACTGCTGCATTCAGAGATGTTTGTTCAATTGAGAGTGAATGGGGCCTCAGGAACTAGTTCATTCTTCATGAACATAGTTTTCTTTAGATTCAGCTGTAGACCTATCTTTTCACATTCTACTACTTTAATGAATATAAAATATTTTGAATTTTTTAAAGTATGTATTGATTCTAAGTCTTTTTTAGTTTGTACATTTTAAAGCACTCCATTTGATTAAGCAAAAAATGAATGGGCTTAAAGTTCTTATAGTATACTTATTTTTAAAACAATCTGATTGTGAATATTAATTTTGGAAATCTTTGTATGGAAATTACATTCTTAAAACAGTCTTTTCTTATAACTGCAATGCAGACTTGCTTAGTTAAAAACGTTCTTATACAAAATATAGAAACACACATGCTACCTCAAACAAAAAGGAAATGGGTGGGAAAAGAGCAAAATAGGTAGTTTCAAAGAAAAAGTCCAGGGGTATTGCAGAAATCTACAGTAAGAATGTGCTTGAGAAGCCGGAGTAATAGTACAGAAGTTTGGGCTCTTGCCCTGCACGAATGAACCTGGATTCCATCCAAGGCACCACATACAGTCCCCTGAGATAGCCAAGATAATCACTGAGAGCAGAGCCAGCAGTAAACCCTGAACACTGCAGGGTGTGGCCCCAAAACCAAGGGGAGGTAAGGATTGATGGGGGAGGAGGAGGTGGGGAGAGTGCCCAAGGAGGGTCCTGACTAACTCTGCTCTCTCAAAGATACTGGAAACAAGTTTGTGAGAGTGTGGCATATAGGAATTCCTAGTCACTGTTGGTAAGAATGTCATTTCATCCTACCTCTATGGAAAATATCATGGAGATTTCTGAATTAAGAATAGAGTTTAAATTTGAGCCATTTATTCCATTTCTAGCATATATCCAAACATAGAGAAGCATTCATTAAAAATGATGTGTGCACACCAATGTTCTTCTATGCTCTTAGAATAGCCAGGATATGGGAAGCACCTAAAGTTTCCAACAACTTAAATGATAAAGAAGTTGTGCTATTTATACACAAAGCAATGCTACTTGATCACAAGAAAACATAAATCTATGCAGTAATAGCAACTTGGATGGTATTGGAGCATATCATGTTGACAAAATAAGTCAGAAACAAAATAATAAATATAGAATGATTTCACTCATCTGAGGCACCTAAAGAACACATAGAGGGTATGGACAATATCAATTGATAACAAATTCTGGGCACTGGAAAACAGACCTAGAATACTAGTTTGGGAATGAAGGTGTGGAAGAAGATGAGGTGGCACATCCTTAAAACAAGGGCATAGGTGGAGAGTCCAGGGAATGTTGGCAGAATAAGGTGCACCAAAAATGTAATTGCGGCTGGGCGATAGCCCCAGGTAGGCGTTTGCCTTGCATTGGCTGGCCTGTGCCCCGGGTTCGACACCTGGCATCCCCATATGGTCCCCCAAGCACCCCAGGAGTGATTCCTGAGTGCAGAGCCAGGAGTAACCCCTGAGCACTGCCGGGGTGACCCAAAAAGAAAAAAAACAAAAAAATGTAATTGTCAATCAACAAACAATGATGGAAAGGCTAGAGGGAAGGAAAATTCAAACCCAGAGGTGAAATTATGACAGATTAGAGGGTCATGGGACTTTAATAATGGTGTCCAGTGACTTTTTACTTCAATTATCTGAACTTCAATACTGCTTAAGAATGTTGCCTAAAGTATGTTTTTGAAAAAATCAGAAGTTGTATAACACTATATAAAGTATTTTCCATTAGTTGGTTTTGTATATAACTTATTCAGGGTACTTAGGAGAGATGCTAGGGAAGAACCCAGCCTCCTGAATCCAAAATATGTCTCAGGCTTATGGAAATAACTCTCCATTCCTTTATGTATAAGTTATTCATATAGTTTAGTGTTTATATGTTGCTGTATATATAGAAAATTATGCAGCAAACCATGGTAGATAGTTACAGGAATGGAGGAGGGGGAAAACACTTTTATTTTTCACCTTCTTATTTTAATTATGATGAGCAGATATATTGGTAATGAAGACCAGTGAAGATGTGAAGATTGATTTTTACAAAAATGCATTTAAATATAAATGTACTTTAGAGGAAAGTGATATCTCAGGAGAAAGATCTCTTATGAGTGACAGAGAAAGTTCGATCAGAGGTGAGAGGCACAAATGGCAACCAAAAGATTTCAGGCACCAGGATCGGAGGGAAAATGGCTGAATCCCCATTTACAATGACCATTAGATACGGTTTATGGAAGAGTTGCACATGGTTAGTTAGTTACTTATATCTATTCAAATCATGAAAACAGGTCCTTTTCTTTTTCTGTGTTTCTCTCCATAAACTAGACTATATTTTAAATAAATTTAATTTGCAGAATTTATCATGACTGGAGGTGGTTTTCTTTTCCTTGGGAGAAACTTTATTTCTCACTTTAAAAAGAAATGTGCATTCAACTACACTGGTTATTCAATATAGAAGACAAATATATTTCAGCTTCTTTCATTATTCATTTGTACATAGAGACAATATTCATTCTAAATTTAAATTATATTAAAGAAATTTTAATATAATAAAATGCACCACCCTAAGTATAAAGTTTGATGGCCTAGGATAAACTTTATACTCATGCATCAACACCATTATGAAGATATGGAACATTCCATGAGCCCCACAGTCCCTCACACTCTTCCATAATCAGTCCTACCATCCTTATTCTTTGCATAAGTCCCATTAAGTGCTCTAACTACAAATTGTGTCCTATAAATTTTATACAGGTATAACACAAACAGTATGTATATTTTGAATGAAAGTTTAAAATTAATCCATTAATCCATTTTTGTTATGAATAAAACTGCCCATTTTCATTCACTTGAATTACTTGTCTTCCTATTGTTCATTGATTTGCTTGAGAAGGCACCACTAACATCTCCATATGTCCTGTCATGTGCTAGTGAAGCCCAAAAGCATCTGCTCACTCCAGGAACACAAAGAACCTCAAACCATTCATTCAGTTCACGGGAATGAAGTCTATAATTGTTACTGGCTTTTGGCATATCAAATACGACAGGGGTAGCTTGCCAGGCTCTGCTGTACAGGTAGTATACTCTTGGTAGTAGGCTCTCAGTTCGTAAATTTACTGATGAACTGTGTGGCCGCTTTGTGACCACACACAACAGGGTGAAATGGACTTTTTCTCTTGGGTGGAGCTCTGACAGGCTGTGGAGTCCGGATGTTGAAAATGGTGGCCCCTCATGGTGTGGAGGTTCCTCTGGCTTCCTGCGAGGCTTTATTGGGATGGAAGGCCAGGGCTAACACCTGCCTTCCATCCCAGATGCCTCATGATCAGCTGAGCACAGGAGAGCTGGTAGAAGCTCTGCCCCATGAATATAAATCCATGGAGATGTATTTCTTTATACCAGCTCTCTCACTCTCTTCCAGTGTTTTGCCATGAGATAATGTCAGAGAAAGGGATTTGTCCCTAGCATAATCATTTGTTTAGACTTGAAACAATGTCTACACCTAGAAGCTGATTGATTGATCTTTGTTGACAGAACCCTCCCTGAAGATTAGGATTACTTTTGAATATATTAGGTGACTGACTTGAGGACCCACTTTGGTGGGAGATTTGGGCCCTCATGCATGGTCTACATTCTAACCAAGAGCTAGAGGTCTGGCTTATCCCATTATTTAGGATTGTAGCTGTGGTACTTGTCTTAGTAAAAGCCTTTTAGAACTTTGCTGGACTCCTGAGTTTTCATCCACACCCCTCTAGCTTTGGAGGTAGAAGGGGATTTGTTTACTGATATCGTTGGGAACCCCAATAGCTCCCTAATAAGAAAGGGGCTGAGCACCCTGCCCAGTAGGTAGGGTGCTTTCCTGGCATGCAGCCAACCCATGTTCCATCTCTGGGACCTCATATGGTCCCTCAAGCCAGTCAGGAGTGATTCCTGAGTGCAGGATCATGAGTTAAGGCTTGAGCACTGTTGGGTGTGCCCAAAAGCAAAACAAAAAACAAAAAAACACTAAAAAAGAAGCCTTTGCCACCATGTTATAATTCCTCGTTTTCATTTTCTATTCTACTTTATCTGTCTATAACATAATGCTCTACCCCAACCAAAACTGCTTTCATAAACAGCAAAAAGGACATACTCTGCAAAACCATGATCTAATGGATAAAAGAACCCTACTGCTTCAGAGTCATCCCCCTGCTGCCTCCCCTAGACCAACCACCATGCAACCACATTCCACCAGCAGGAAGGCACTACAGCACTCACGGGAACCATCGCTTAGATATAAAACAACCACCATGTTCTCCAGCACTCCAAGGACTCACACTCCAAAGACTCAGAAGCTGAAGATATGAGAAGCAGAAGCTGAAGATATGAGGTGATTATACATAAAATGTGGGTGGACAGGGGCCGGAGCAATAGTATAGCAGGGAGGGTACTTTGCCTTGCATGCGGCCAGCCCAGGTTCGATCCCCAACATCCTAGAGGCTCCACCAAGCACCACAAGGAATAACCACTGAGCATAGCTGGATGTGACCAAAAAAATGTGGGTGAGCAGATTAACCCCTGCTTGAGGTTGCAAGAGACTCAAGGGGACAGTTTTTTTTACAGATTCCACAGACTGGAAACCCATTTTTGGAAACCCATTTACCCAGTTTGGAAACCCATTTTCATTATTGAATGTTGGGTGACACACCCTACTTTAAGCTTAGCTTCACTTAGCTTGCAGCCCCTCCCAGCTCTGCTAGGGAGCTTTGAATCAGCTCTGGCAATTGTAAAGCCAAAAGACCCACCTGAATTGCTGCATTTCAATAGAGTTGTTTATCTGTATTCATCTCTAGATAGCCCAGCCCAAGATGGGCTGAGTTGGGACATTTTGGCGGATTTCTATCTATAAAATAAGCTGGTAGAAGAGAGAAGGCCTCTTTTTCCATTTTGGCTTCCCTTGCCATTTTTCCTCTCTCCATTCTCTCCGTTCTCTGTTGGGCTTTAATATGTGGTGGCAACCATCTTGGCCGACACGTGGCTGAGGTCCAGCTGGGAACCCAAAATCTGGGGTTTCTTCTGTTCCTGGATTGTATATCAAAATCTGTGATAGTAAAGTCTTTTTAAAATTGTGCCAGATTACTGAGTTTTCATCCATCCCCCTGCAGCTTCAGAGGTAGAAGGAAACTCGCTTCCTTGTATTGTTGGGGACCCAGAGGCTCCCCAAACAATTGAATAGTATTCCATAGCATGAAACTGATTGATTCTTTCACAAGCTGGTACAAGTAAATTGTTTCCTGTTTTGAACTAATATAGACTGTCGGGAACGCCGCTGGGTCCCCGACAGTGTCAGGACAGAGGTTGTCTTCTACCTCCGAGGACGCCGGGAGAAAGATGAAAACTCACGAGTCCAGTGCAGTTCCAAAAATGGCTTTTAATAGTACAAAAGCTCTTCCAGAGCAATCCAATATAATGAACAAACTCTAGCTCTGGTCCGAACTTAGACCATACAAAAGAGCCTAAGTCTCCCACCAAAGAGAGAGGATCTCACCCGAGCTGAGTCCTACCCAGAAGAAGGAGCAAAGGCCAAAGAGCAAAAGGCCAAAAAGCCGCAGGAGCCAAAAAGCTGAAGGCTGAGGAACCAAAAGGCAAAAGGGTTAAAGGTGAAGGGGCCTCAAGTCAGCCCCTTATATACACCAAAGTAATCCAACGGGAGGTTGTCATGCCAACAAAGAACCCTAAACAGAGTGTAGTGCCACACCCTATTGTAGGTATAAACAAAGGTTACACCAAGGACTAATCCCGAGATTATCTCTTATGTAAAAACACTGGGAGAGAGGGGGCTGATATAAAAGTAATACATCTTAACTTCATGAGCTTCATGTAATCTAGATGGTACCCACAAGGTCCTTATTATTATCTGCACCAGGGTGATTCTGAGTATCTTGTTCTCATGTACTGAAAGGGTCATACTCGCCTGCTTAGAGCAAACTAGTATGATCCTTCCTATAGTCTACCTTTAGTCTCAGCGTAGCCAGGGTGGTAGTCTCCTGGTAAATTCTAACTGTCCCACGTTGGGTGCAGTGGGTATAAAGAGGAGCTGTGCCCAATCTAGAAAACATAGAAGTCTTAGTAGATGTATAAGTCAGAAGTTATTCAATCAAGGTGACTTCTGTAACTGCCACACCCTCTAGCAGTGTTTATATAGAAGAGAGATCTCATTAGGAATGAACATTGGCTTAAATAAGATTAAGCTGGGAGTGAGCAAAACAACAAAACTCCCAGATTAGCTAAACATGTCCTCCAACAATAGACAATGCTATGAATATTTGGGAACATGGTTCATGTGGTTACATCTTTTATATTTTGTTTAAAATTACTAAAAGTGGAATTACATTGCTAACTCAAAAGGAATGATTATTTATTTGAAAAATGTTGTGAGTATCCTTATAAGTATTCCCAAAAAGCGTTGAATTTGTATAATGCTTTTGGTAATATAACTATTTTAACCATGTTGATCCTTCCAATTCATGAGCAAGGGGATGTGTTTCCATTTTCTCATGTCCTCTTTTAATTCTTGGAGTAGTGTTTGGAATTTTCTTTGTGTAAGTCCTTTACCATTTTAATTAAACTGAATCTGAGGTACTTGATTTTCCAAGGCACAATTGTGAATGGGATTGTTTTTTGAATCTCTCTCTCTTTCTCTTTCTTTATTTGTATATATGAAAACCATAGACTTGTGTATTTATTTATAACTGCCACTTTACTACATAATTCTATTGTTTCTAGGAGCCCTTTGGTAGATCCCTTGGAATTTTCTAAATATAGTATCGTCACATTTGCAAACAGTGAAAGCTTGACCTCTTCCTTTCCTATCTGAATGCCCTTGATATATTTTTCTTGACTAATCTCAATGACATGTACTGAAATTCATATGGAATAACAAACTGCCACAAATAGCTAAAGTGAAAAAGAAGATGGGAATTATTACCTTCCCCACCTTCAAACTATACTACAAAGCAATATTAATTAAAACAACATGGTATTGGAATAAAGACAAACCCACATAACAAAAGAAACAAAGTTGAATATCCTAACACGGGCTTTCAAATATATAATCACCTACTCTTTTATAAAGGTATAAGACATATGAAGTGGAACAAGGAAAGTTGTTGAAAGCATGCCCTAATGAGCTCTGGGTCTCTGCAAGCCCAGAGCATTTACATCTGCTTAAGAGTCATTTGCATTTTTGCCTTGAAGCTCTCTTGTAGATCACAATGGGAGATTGGGGGTGGAATTGGAAAAAGACAGTTTGATTTTGTAACTCTTTTTTTTTTTTTGCTCTTTTTGGGTCACACCCAGCAATGCTCAGGGTCTCTCCTGGCTCTGCACTTAGGAATTACTCCCGGCAGTGCTTGAGGGACCATATGGATGCCGGAGATCAAACCGGACTGGCATGGACCGGCCGGCCGCATGCAAGGCAAACTCCCTACCTGTAGGACTATCTCTCCGCCCCCTGATTTTGTAACTCTTTAAATGGCAGAATATTCTTACCATGAATTCTATGTTAGCTAGTCAAAAAATTTCTCTCATAACTGCCATGGATCCTCTCCACTGGACTAGACATATTCCAGGATGGATCTGGCTGTGTTTTAATCTTCCTTTAAGTGTATAGCTCTGCTAATATCTAGGAGGGCAGAATGCTAAGTTTGTCTCCAGGTAAGCAAGCATAACTCTCAGTAATTCTAAAAGGTAGAGCATGCAATATCATAGACATGGGCCTTGTGAAAGTTTGGAGACTGTTATAGATACAGGCCTTGTGAGAGTTTGGACCTGTGAAAGCTAGCAGTACAGTGTTCATGGTTAAGATATTATGTGTTTCCCCATGTATTAAATCCTGAGTTACATTTCATCTCAGGTATCCTCTCCCCATCTTTACAAGTCTCCTGTGTGGGAACCTGAACGGCAGAAAGTTGGCACTGGAAAATCAGCATTTGTAAGGCCTGGGCTAGGTGAATGCATGTGGGATTGCATGAGAAAACTGGTTTTGGTACCCAGACAGCCTGACCCACCAAGGGCTGTCTTGTAGATTTGGTGGGCTCTGGGGTGATAAAAGGTCCTGGGAAGAAGATAACATCCATTTTGGTAGAGGATCTCAGCCTGCGAACATGATCAGAGGTTTGGCCATAAGCTAGAGGTTTGGGAGTTTCCCCATCTTGGATTGTATTAGCAGTATTTGTTCTGGTAGTATACCAATTAATTATTGGTGATAAGAAAAGGTCTTTGGAAATTTGCTGAACTCGTGAATTCTGTCGATCTGCCACCAGCTTGGAAATAAAAGGAACCTGTCCCCTCCTTATTGTTGGGGGCCCCAAGTGTTCCCCAGCAGAAAGTCTCTTCAACAAATGGTGCTGGAAAAATTGGACAGCTGCATGCAAGAAAATTAACTCAGACTCTTCCTATCACCAGGCACAAAAATCACATTAAAGATACATGGAGGAAAACATTGACGGAACTCTCCATGACATTGAAGCTAAAAGCATCTTCAAAAATGAAACACCATTGAATAAAAAAGCTGAAGCAAAGATAAATTTCAGAAAAGAAGTTTCTACACTTCAAAAGAAAGTGACCAAAGTCAAGGCAGCCCACAGATTGGAAACTATTATTTACCCAATAACCATATGATAAGGGGTTAATTAAGACACTGATAGAAATTTAGAAAGGTCATCCAACCCCATCAAAGAATTGGGACAAGAAATGAACAGAAACTTCTTCAGAGAAGAAGTACAAATGGCCAAAAAGACATGAAAAAATACTCTACATTTGCTAATCACCAGGGAGATGCAAAACAAAACAACAATGAAATATCATTTCACACCACAGAGTCTGGAACACACCTAAAAGAAGGAGTGCTGGCATGGACATGGAGAGAAAGAGACCCTCCTTCAGTGTTGATGGGAATACCAACTTGTTCAGCCTTTCGGAAAACAATATGGGCATTCACAAAAAAGCTAGTAATTGAACTTCTATACAACTGAGTAATAGTTGTATTACTATTTCTAATAGTCATATTACTAATACGACTAATATTGACTAATATTAACTATTTCTAATAGTCATATTACTAATATTGTATTAGTCATATTACTAATACGATAAATCTTACTAATATCACTTTCTGGGAATATACCCCAGAACTTAAAAAAACACAGCAGAAACACCATAATGATTTTTATGTTCATTGCAGCACGATTTTCAATAACCAGACTTTGGAAACAACCTGAGTGCCCAAGAACAGATAAAGAAAGCATGGTACATCTACACTATGGAATACTCTGCAGCTATTAAGAAAAAATGAAGACATGAAATTTGCTTATAAATGGATGGACATGGAGAGTATCATTCTGAGTTAAATGAGTCAGGAGAGGGAGAGCCACAGAATGATTTTATTCATTTGTGGGATGAAAAAATCATAATATGAAACCAATATCCAAGTAGTAGAACAGGGTCAGGAGGTATGGTCCACGGATGAAAGGTTTCTTCAGCTATTTGGAGTAGATAATTGGGATAGGGAAGGAATCACTATGACAAAGATAATTGTAGATGATCATTCTATATAAGAACTGTGTGCTGAAAGTAGGTAAAGGAACAAAGGTAACCTCTCAGTATCCACATTACAAACCATAATGCCCAACAGGAAAGAGAAAAGAGAGAGAGAGAAGGAAAGTGCCTGCCATAGAGACAATCTGTAGGGTGGGAGGATTAGAGGGTGACAGGAGGGTAAAAGGGCACATTGGTGATTAGAAAATGTACACAGGTGAGGCACGGAGTGATAGTCCTGTGGTTAGGGCGTTTTTTTTTGCATGTAGCCAACCCAGGTTCAATCCCTGGCATCCCATATGTACCCTGAGCACTTCCAGGAGTAATTCCTGAGCATCGCTGGGTAGACCCAAAAAGTAAAAAAAAAAGAAAAGAAAAAAAGAAAACGTACACAGGTGAGGGATGAGTGTTGGAGAACTGAATGATTGAAACCCAATAGTGAGCAGCCTTCTAACTGTATCACACGACTATTCAATAAAGATTGATTGACTAGTTAATTAATTAATTAATAATCAAAGAGTAATAGTAAAAGAACAGTTCAGAAAAGGTAGAGTCAATGACCAAAAAGATGATGAAAGATCCTGTGGTAAGCAACAGGAGAAATAGGGAATCACTTGTATCACTTGTCTACCTGTTGTTCATCGATTTGTTCAAGCAGGTACCAGTAATATCTCCATACGTCCTGTTGCAAGCGAGTGTACCCTAGGGGCATCTGCTTGCTCCAGGAACAGGAAAAGCCTCAAACCATTCTTTCTCATGGGAATGAGGTCGATAATAGTTACTGTTTTTGTTTTTGGCATATCAAATAAAACATGGGTAGCTTGCCAGGCTCTGCGGTATAGGTGGTATACTCTCAGTAAGGCTCTCATCTCAAGCATTTACTGATGAAACTCAATGGGGAAAGATCAGGTTTTCTTTTGTGTGGAGGAGCTCTGAGGAGCTGTGGAGTCTGGATGTTGAGAATGACTGACCTCATGGGTGGGGGGTTGCTCTGGCTTCCTGCTAGGCGCACTGGGATGACGGGTCACAACTAGATCTTGCCTAGTACTGTATACAGTGTATAAACGTGAAAGATACTGGGAATGACCTGATCCTAACAGCTAGTACTATTTAAGATTGTTGCGTGGCCGATGGAGCTGTGGGTCTGGCATGTCTCTCTTCTGGGGTAGGTGATGTGGAGGAAAGGACGGAAGAGCCCAAATCCCTCTCCAAGTCCTGCCAGCCTGGCCCCTCCCCCCGCACATGTGAGTGAACCCTTGGAGCAATGTTGGACTCCATTGTAGAAAGGTGTAGAAAGCAGGGGTTATTGAGGGCTGATCGCACCTTGAGGGGCCCTGTGAGAGCACAGCTGTGAGTGGGGGTGGTGCCCTTGTAGTCAGAAGATCCAGAGAGAGTTTCAATCCAGAGAACACAGGGTCCTTCATCTTTGAGCAAAACTGCTGGCCCGAAGCAAATGGAACATTTGCTGGTGCTTCCAGGCTCCTTTAGTGCATTCCGAGGACTCAAGTAGGATCTGTAACACTGAGTATGTGCACTGCATGCGGCAACGCCTTTGAATCCAGCTCGTCCTTGCGCTACCATGAGCGGATCCACACCAGGGAGAAATCTTCCGGTGCGGTGAATGTGGCTGAGCCTTCAGCCAGAGTGCTTCCCTCATCCAGCACGAGCACATCTACAGTTTCGTTGAAACTAATGAAAATTTCAAAAAAGGTTCAGTCAACTTGATATCAGGCAAAGGAAATGGAAAGGAAGAGGAAATAAATTTCTTCTCTCTCTCCCACTATTTGACTGTCTCTTTGGGGTTCCTCCTATTGGACTATCTGAATCCAAAATAATAGGCAAAGAAACCTAGTTTACGCAATCCATAGAAATCAACCTCTATAGGATAGAGAAGGAAAGAAATAAAGGGGGAAGAAGAGAACAGGAAGTATTAGGTGAACAGGCATTAGAGCCTCAGTTACATCAGTGATATGAGTTAGGGTAAAGCCTATTCCCAAATCACAGACTTAAAGAAACTGAAAACATGAAATCTAAGCTGCAACAACTGATACTTCATAATGCGCTTGTCAAGTTGACAGGCAGGGATGTGGTGCGGTTAGGGTGGGAGGGAAAATGGGAATACTGGTAAAGGGAAGGTGACACTGTGGTGGGATTGATGTTGAATTATTGTAGGAATATAAACAACTTTGTAAGTGACAGTTATTTAATAAAATTTTTTAATTGAAAAAGAAATCAGTCTCTGTGATATAGAGCAGGATAGCTGGAAAACAAAAGTTTGAGAAGCAATTTGAGAATATTTAACAGGGACACCAGGCTATTCTGAAGCTTTGAAGGAAAATAAAGACAATACTTCCATAGGTATACTTTTTGCTAAATTGATACCCACAAACAAGAGATAATGTTTCATTTAACATGCACCTGTTTTTTTTCCTTTCCTGACTTTGTTTTCAGCGTTCTTTTCATCCTGGTGACTGACAGAAGATCCGTAATGAAACCCTGAGTGACATTTACTCCTTCTTTAAAAGTTGCTTCACTCCACTCTGTATGTTTTTTTTTTAATTCCCCTGATAGAGTGCACCATTCGTGGAGGTACTGCAATACCAGGTCGATGTGTGGAATGGATGGAGCAAGCTCCTGTTCCATTTCCTAGTCCCATTTAATATATTGTCCTCGGGATATATCAGATATCAAACTGATAAGAACAGATACTATACTTGATTTAGCCAAAAGGCCGAGAAGTGATCTGTACAGCTTTTTTTTCTAAAATCACTACAAAAAAAAAAAAGGCAGACAATGATAACCAAATGACCATAGTTGGTTATATGGGTGTTTATACAATACCAGGTATTGTATAAATACCTGTGTTTATGTATAAAGTACAACAGAATAACGATATTGTGTTGTATTATTATTTTCAGGTCATAAATAAGCAGGATTAACTGAGTCCATGAACATTTTTTCTTTATCATGGATTCATATATATTACAAAATGAAAAACTTCTCAGGTTGCTACCAGCAGACACCCAGTCTTGCTGGTGTGCACTATCTCCACGCTTTATTTTCCATTATTAAAGCCATGATGTCCAGTCCATCCAGCCTGCTGATAACTATATGTCTTTCTGGGAACCACTGGACTGCTGTGCAATTAGAAGACTATTTGTAGCTGCTGCAATCAAGTGATGAGTATTAATCAATCCTGGCCTTGCTTTAAAATAGAAGGGTACTAAATAACCACCAGAAGTTAAATCCAATTCTATCTTGGAATAGTTCCCTTACAACTGTTTTACTCTTCTCACTGGTTTTAGAAACTTTAAGAAATCAATATTGAGCTCCTACCATCACTTATTTAGAGGCGGCGGCGTCCAGCGTTCCTTGACACCGCCCGCAACCAAAAAAAAAAAATGAGGTCTGATTAATTTGAGTCTACTATAAACTTAGGACTTGGGAAATCTTTTAGGAACTGCTTTCTTTCCTTAATAATAATCGTTCTCATTGGAAGAACTTCTAGCACAGGTATAAACTGTTTTAAGCTCTGTGGCACTCTGTTAATTTTCATGATAGATGTAGATGAGCACTAGAAGCAGCATCTTCATCTTATGAGACTAAGATTTAGCAAGATTGTATACTTTGTTCCCAGATCTTTTATCTGGTAAATTGGTAGAGCACTATGGAATTAGAATACAGGTTGTCGGACTGTTACACCTAGCCACCATGTATTAAGGACCTAACAAAACAAAACTTATGGCAGAATCCTCCTCACAGCTTTGGATTCACTATATGCAGGAATACATATATGAGGTAACAGCTTTTGCCAAACATTAATTACTGGTATTCGCTATAATGAAACCTTTATAACTTTTCATGATTATTGAACTTCCTGAAAGTAAAAATTAAATTTTTATATATCTGTCTAAGATATTTTTTGTTGTTGGGTTTCTTCTTGGTTTATATTTTTTCTTCTCAGCAAATTTGGCAACTCTTACTTGTGGATATCCTAAAGTTTTGCATTGGCTTAGCTGGAGAAGGATTGTGTACAGTCGCTAACTGTGAGAAAGAGGATGTCAAATCATATTTGAGAAAGAGGATATCAAATCATATTTCTCTCAATGCATTGCTTTTTAGTAAGAGGCACAATATTATGAAAAAAGTTAATTTTAGGGTAATTGACAATATATTACAAAGAATCATGGAGTTTAGGAAGGAATTCAATTGAAATTATAATTGAAAGACAAGGCTATTTATTGTCACAGTAATAAATTCTATTAGTATTTATATGCTTTTAATTGGAATAAGTTGTCACAGGATTTAGGAACCTAACATAAGGGAAAAAACATTAACTGGCAACAGTAAATAAGAATAATACACCAGTATGACTCCATATATAAAATAAATTAGTATGGGATTAACTTCAGAACATTTCACAATCCTTTTTGGTATTTTGGGTCACATCTGGCCATGCTGAAGTTGACTAGCCCTGTGACTTACTTCTGACAGTGCTCAGGAGACTATATGGAACACCAGGGAAAAACCCAGGTTGCCACATGCAAGACAAAATGCCCTAACTCCTGTACTATCAATCTGGCCCCTCACAGATAATATTTTAAAACCATATAGCATTTGAATGTTAATGTCAAATGTCACATGGTTTTAATAAATTCAAAAGGAGATAAGTACCTTTACAGAGATTTTTGAATTAAAAAGCATTGTCGTTTATGTCAGATTACTAGAAAGCAGGGCAGAAAAACTGAACTAGTTATTTTAGTTAAAATGTTCAAAAAGTACCCTCAAAGAAGTAATTTTCCATTGCACCAGAACTTCCTTTGGAAAATCATTTTTCTTGTATTTAGCTTTCCCCTCCACTTTAAAAACATGAATAGGTTTGAATACCCAAAAACAGTGTTCTGTGTCCAACAAAAAAAAAAAAATAGTAAAATCCTGCTTCAACTGAAACATAAGAGCAAAGCATACCTTATCAATATTGGTCATGACATCCAACAACAGTAATAGGCATGATTGATCAAGAAAGACCCTGACTGATAGTGTCCAGGTGAGCAGGGCAGGACGCTGCCCACACTGCCTTCAGGTAGACTTTACATTAACATTTGATGTCACATGTAGATATATATGTAACTTTTTTCTGTAGTTAACATTTAAGACATTTAACATTTAAGACATGGGGCAGAGCTGCTACCTGCTCTCCCTGTGCCCAGCTGCTCTAGAGGCGCCCGGGAGGCATGGCGGGTTCTAGCCCTGGCCTGCCACCCCAGCTGAGCCTCCCAACAAGCCAGACCACCCTCCCCCACTCCATGGGGCCCGCCATTTTCCACATCGGACTTCCCTCTCGTCCACAACTCCACCCAGCAGACCAGACTATCACACCCGGGCTCCTGCGCCGCTAGCGGCTGCGCAGTTTATCAATAAATGCTTTATTTAGAGGTGACTACAACAGTATGCCACCTGCGACCTGGCAAGCTGCTCGTGTAGTATTTGATATGCCAAATACCAGTAACATTTACATTAGGTCATTCCCGTGACCTAATATAATTGTTTGAGGCTCTTTATGTTCCTGGAGCAAGCGGATGCCTTTGGGTTCTACTCCCATGAGACAGGACATATGGAGATATTACTGGTGCCCGCTCTAGCAAATAGATGCTTAATGGGAAGATAGTGATAGTGAGAACATTTAAGGCTATTTGTAGGTAATAAGTAAATGGTATAAGAGGAATGGATTAGGGTAGATGACTTAGTTCCTCTCCCAAGCTATAAATTTACCATTTGAGGAAGTACTGATAGCCTCTTTATTTTTCACACATTTGAAAAAAAAACACTCATCCCAAACAAGAAACTCAATGAATAAAGCTGTAATTTATATCACAGTCTCTGAGTTCAATGTCTGAGATATCAGGTATAAAAAATACTCTGATTTATCTGATAAGTAAATAAAATAATTATTGTTTTTTACTAAAAATTGTATTTCTGGTTAAGCCTGAGTGTTCTATCCCTTATTCTTATTTATATGCCATTTTTAAAGCAATATATGGAACTAAATGAAAATATAATCAATTTAATGCATACTTGGGGAGCTATTTCCCCAAATAAAGCATTTAGAAGTACAATTTAAACAATAAAAAAAATATGAGCATAAAGAATATGCAAATCTAGGAAGAGCAATAAAACAAATGATTAAATAATCAGCATAGTCACTGCAATAATGGGTAATCCTAGGTGAAAAGTCTTACTAATTTTTTTCAGTGAAAAGTAAAGTGTCTACAAGAGTCTGATAGAGGGCAGACAATGTATCAGTTAATTATCTCAAATCAATGTATTAAATCATAGAAATAAAAACTCCATGTAGTCCTATTTCAAAGTAGCTTTATCCACTGTAGCTCAATAAAAATACATATTAGTGCCCTCAATAACTAACTTCTCTTTCTTTTTCCATATTTCTTTTTGTGGTGGTAGCTGTCTCCCAAGAGGTAGTCGGGAGACTGAAGCTATTAGTTCACTGTGAAGGTTGATGACCTTCACAGTGAACCTAACTAGCTTCAGTGCTCTGGTGCTGCAGTACCAGGAATTACCCAAGACACTGACCTGAAGGTGCTTGGGGGCTTCCAGTGTTATACCTGGATGTGATGCTTGGGGGACTATGTGGTGCAGAGGCTCAAACTAGCATTGACTGAATGCCTTAATTCTATACTATCTTTTCCTATTTTTACCATAATTTGTAATAGCTATTAATTAACTTGTTTCTAAATAGTTAAATATAATGACCCTTTCAGTACACAAGAACAAGAAACTCAGAATCACCCTGGCGCAGATAATAATAAGAAGGACCTTGGGGGTACCATCTAGATTACATGAAGCTCATGAAGTTAAGATGTATTACTTTTATATCCGCCCTCTCTCTCTCTCTCTCTCTCTCTCCAGTGTTTTACATAAGAGATTATCTTTGTAGAAAGGATTAGACCTTGGCATAACCTTTGTTTATACCTGCAACAGGGTGTGGCACTACACTCTGTTTAGAGCTCTTTGTTGACATGACCCTCCCGATTGGATTACTTTGGTGTATATAAGGGGCTGACTTGAGGCCCCTTCACCTTTGCCTTTTTGGCCTTTTTAGCTTTCGGCTTTTGGCTCCTCAGCCTTTCGGCCTTTTGCTTTTGGCTTTTTTGCCCTTTGGCCTTTTGCTCCTTCTGGGTAGGACTCAGCTCAGGTGAGATCCTTTCTCTTTTTGTGGGAGACTTAGGCTCTTTTGTATGGTCTAAGTTCAGGCCAGAGCTAAAGTTTATTCATTATATTGGAGTGCTGTGGAAGAGCTTTTGTACTATTAAAAGCCTTTTTGGAACTGGACCCGGCCGGCGTGAGTTTTCATCTCTTCTTCCGGCGTCCTTGGAGGTAGAAGAGAACTTCAGTCCTGACATTGTCGGGGGACCCGGCGGCCATTCCCGATATCTGGAGTCCCTGGGTGGGCACGACGGACATCGTCTGGCCTAATCATCATCGGACAGAGATCATCTGCATCCAAACCGTGAGTAAAATGATGGATTTCTCGTGGTATAGATAGGTTGTATCTTTTATTGGGTCAGAATCATACATAGCCCAGTCAATGAAGTTCCTTTCTGAGAATTACTCTATCTTTTCACAAATCATCTGGGTCATTGCGATTCTTAAACTGTACCTTTGTGTAAGGACAATGTTTAATAGAGAGGGAAGAAAGTAATAGATTGAATGCAATCTTAAGGCAAGAGGTTTACTCAGCGATTAAAGAAATAAGTGAGAATCATAAAATTACAGGTAGACTGGTCTTAAAGCTTGAGGACAGAGTTAGTAAACAGAGTTTAAAATTTAAAAAGAAATTAGAAGAACAGGATATAAAATTCAAATAAAAATTAGAAGAACAGGAAAGTAAAATTATTAAACAGGATTTAAAATTTGAAGTAAAGTTTGAAGAGCAGAAGAAGGATATCAGTAAGATAAGCACTATCTTAGAGGGAGAAATCGATAAACAGAGAGAATAGACAGACAGAAAGAGGAGGTTTGGAAGTTAGACATAAGATTGAAAGAACAAAAGGAGGAAATATATAAGAAACTTGGAAACTTAAACCAAGAAATGGATGTGTTGCAAAGGGAGATTTCTGATTTCATAACTTCCAATCAGGACCTAGCGCATACCCAATACTGAGGCGTGAACCAACTAAAAGCCATTCGAAAACATGCCCCCAAGGCTGTAGCCATGAAAAAGGTGTATACATTCCCAGCGAAAAAATCTAAAAGAGTTCTAATGTGTCTGATAACTTAGAGGAGGAACAGGGAAACCCAGAGAAGGCAAATTCTCAATCTGAAAATCTCCCCAGAGTTAATACCTTCAAGGGGAAGATGCTCCTCTGACAGATACTACATGCTCAGATGAGGAAGAAGGGGAGGAACAGGTTAGCTCATGCAAGCCCCAAGAGCCTTGCAGTTCCTGTGGTTGTCAATCTAATAATAACCAAAGAGCAAAGCCCAGCAATCTTTCTTATGACCAATCTAAAGGTAAAGTAAAACCAATTCATGAAGACTTAAAAATTGAGTCAATAACCCCGTTTAGGAAGGCTTGCGACAAGTTTGGAATATCAAGTCCTTATTCTTTAAAATGTTTATCTGATTGGAGCCAAAATAAACAGTGGGTATTGTCAGACTTTGAAATGGTAGCCCGTACTTGTCTGAACCAATCACAGTTCATGCAATGGCAAATGTGGTATGCAGATGGGGTTAACATGAATATTGACACTTTAAGAGATACAGAATCTGGCCATAATATAACTTTTGCCCTCCTGAAAGGTTAAGGTGAATGGCAAAAGAAAGAAAAACAAGCAACATTACCTGAACCTGTTTTAAGATTTGTTTGGGAGACAGCATTAAAAGCATGGGAAAAAGTAGGTTCCGACCCAGAATATCTAGGTAGCTGTACAAAAATTTACAAGGGTCCCTAATGAACCATACTTTGATTTTGTTGGGAGATTAAGTGAGACAATCCACAGACAGGTTCAAGACCCATCCACTCAACAAATCCTAAAACAAACCTTAGCATATGAGAACGCTAACCAAAATTGTCGAGCAATACTATATAGTATTAAGGAAAAGGGAAGACCTCATGGGATATCTAAAGGCCTGTAGAAATGTTGGTTTGGCCTGCCATGGGACACAGATGCTATAGAGGCTTATCCCATACAGCTGGATGATCAGGAGAGGGGTGAAATGTCAAGCAGCTTCAGGGGAGAAACAATAATCCTCAAAGGATAAACAGTTACCAGCAAAACTAATGCTAATAATCACAACCCCACCCCCTCGGAGGGCCCCACCTGGACCATGCCCAAGGTGCAGTAGGGGAAAATATTGGGCCAGAGACTGTCAGTCTCGGAGATGAAGTCAGCCTCAGGCTTCATCTGGACAGATAACCTGCTATAACTCTGGAGGGAAGGGGCACACCCGTAGAGATTGCCCATCTCCTAAAACTATCAATACAGGACAACATTCTAATAATCCCTTTATGGGAAATATTACATGGACTCCTTCCCAGGTTCCACAAGCTCCGCAGGCTCAAATGACACCTATGCCTCCCTCAAATGTGGGAAACTGGGTGGGGAGGCCAGCCCCAGGCCCAGATGAATCCAGGGGCACCCTCATTCATCCCACCTGCCCAGTATCCTCTAAATCAGCACCCACAGAATTGCAATCAATACTCTCCAGCCTACCACATCAGACAATGGCAGTCTTGACATTCTCTGCCCTAAGACTGTCACAATATACCCAAATCAAGATCCTTACATGCTAAAAACAGGGATAAAAGGACCTGCTCCCCAGGTAGTATGGGTTTAATTCAGGGAGCGATTGGCTTAAATTTAAAGGGAATTAAGGTGCATTTCGGACTTCTGGATCCTGAATCTCATGATGAGATAGTACTGTCAATCTCTGTACCAACTAAATGGACTTTTGAAAAGGGGAACCACTTGCTAGACTATTATTAATTTTTGAGGATCCATCTAGTCAGTCCAAACACCCTAGAGCTGGTGGCTTAAACAGTACCAACCCTTCTGCCAACTTAATTGTTGATTATACAGCCGCACAGAACCAAGCCCACCAGCCACCTGCTAACTATCTAATTGGTTACACTACCAGGATTTCGCAGGCCAAGCGGCCAATTATACCCAGTGAAATTTATAAAAGGGAAATTCAAAGGCATGTTGGACACAGGGGCAGACATGACCATAATCTCCACCAAGTTTTGGCCCTCTAACTGGGCCCCTAAAGAGAGTGTCCCATAGCCTGAGCGGGGTAGGCAATATCTCCTCTTCTCTTCTCCAACAGAGTGCGAGATGGCTGCCGTGTATTGGCCCTGAAGGGAACGAAGCCATGGTCCAGCCTTATATAGCCCCTATGCCTTTAAATTTATGGCGTTGAGACATGCTGAGCAGTGGGGAGTGTCGGGGCGCTCCGCGGGTCCCGACAGTGCCGGGAAGCGAAGTTCCTTCTACCTCGGCCCCGGCGAGGAATGGATGAAAACACAGGAATCTGATGCAGTTTTAAAAGGCTTTACTTATCACAGGTTCAGGCATACAAATCAGCAAAAGGAAAAGCCCGGTGCTTAGGATTCCAGGCTAGAACCCCAGCCACGTGTAAGCCAAGATGGCGACCACCACGTAAAGGTTTTGTAAAAGGAGAAAAAAAGGCTTCCAAGGTGAATGAGTGCTCACAAGGAGAGATCCCACAAAGAAGAAGGCTCGGAGAGTGGGAACCGGCTAGTTTATATCCCTGTAACTCAGACCTTCCTTCCACTTGTTATGGAAAGCAGGGAGGGTCCAATGCCCTTAGGTAATCCCTCCCTGCATCTCACCTAGGGCCCTTTACTATGCTAATGTTTTGAGCCGAAATCTGCCTGGGAATGCCTTTGTAGTGTAGAGAAGGGGGTTTCTGAGATGGCATGTCTCTGTACCAAAGACTAATACTACTAATGTCAGTTAAATATTTCTCCAAGCCTTCACAAGTCTCTTCTACTTCATTGTAGTTTTATATTTTAGTTGCCTTTGAATATATCAGGGAGCCATGCTTGTTTGCTTGGAAGCAAACAGCATTTCTCTCTGGTCTAATTACTTAGGGGTCCAGCGTGGCCAGGCCAATATGCTGGTAAGATCTAGCTAGTCCCACGATAATTGTGGTAGCATGGGAGAATATTTATACCAGCTAGTACTGCATACATGGTCGGATAAACTGCCACATTTAGACTACCCCCTTATCTAAGGAGTGATTTCGGGAGGCACTCCAGAGCAGATGCAGCGGCCCTTAGGAGTCCTGCAACAGGGAGCAGTAATTCACATACCTCGTGTGATCCCCCATCGGGCACCTGTCCCAGCTCTCCCTAAAAAGCATAACTCAGGGAGTAACCCTTTTTTATGGGGCCGCTGCAGTTGGCGCCCACCACCTATCCATATTCAGTGGAAATCTGAAAAACCTATATGGACACCACAGTGGCCCCTCAATATCAAAAAGTCAGAGGCGCTTGACAAATCTAGTGAAAGAACAGTTGAATTTAGGACATATTGAGCCATCGTTTTCAGAATGGAATTCCCCAGTTTTTGTGATACAGAAAAAAATCAGGCAAATGGAGGTTGCTGATTGACTAAGGAATGTCAATTCCACAATGATCCCCATGGGAGCCCTGCAACCTGGGCTCCCCCCCAGCAGCTATTCCTAAAGATTGGCCACTAATTATCATAGTGTAAAAGATTGTTTCTACAACATATCTATCCATCCAGATGATCGTAAAGGTTTGCATTTTCAGTTCCATCCATCAATCATAAAGGTCCTTTATGTAGGTTTCAATGAACAGTATTACCACAAGGAATGACTAACTCACCAACAATGTGTCAACACTTTGTTTGAAGTTTTGAGACCTACTCGTGTTAAATTTCCCAGTGCATACATCATCCACTACATGGACGATATCTTGCTAGCCTGTAATAATTCCAAAGATCTCCAAAATTTGTATAATGAAGTAATGACAGTTTTACCCGAGGCTGGTTTACAAGTAGCTACGGGAAAAAAATCCAGATGCAGCCTCCATATGAATGTTTGGGCTATGCTCTTGACCGCACTTACAGTGCATCCTCAAAAAATTTCCATTAGTCAAAAAAGGATCAAAACCTTGAAAGATTTTCAAAAACTGCTGGGAGATATCAACTGGGTGCGCCCCTCCCTTGGGATTCCTAACTGTGAGCTCAGTAACTTGTTCCACAACCTTGAAGGTGATCCTGCTTTGAATAGCCCAAGGCAACTAACTCCTAAAGCTCAAAAGGAATTAGACTTTTTCATGGATTGGCTTCAAAATCTTACCTCTCCAGATTTAATCCCGGAGAAAAGGTATGGTTATTGGTCTTCAACACTCCCGAGTCTCCAACTGCTGCTATAGCCCAATTATCTGGACCATTAGAATGGGTTTATTTACATAACAAGCAGAATCGTACTGCTACACCTTACCTTGAGATGATAGCCAACCTTATAATTAATGAAAGATCAAGAACCCTAGTATTACTTGGATATGATCCTCATGTAATTATACTACCCGACCCTAAAAAAGAAATTGAAGCTGTTTTACCACTCAGTGAAATCCTTCAAAGAGCTTTAGCAGATTTTTCAGGGAGAAATATCTTATCAGTACCCAGCTGGAAAACCTGGGAATTTCTGAAAAGGACATGCTTTGAAATTTCCGCCATTGTCCATTCGTCACCTATTCCTGATGCTACAGTATACTGTATTGTTGGCTCCTCATCAGGAAAGAGCGGAATTACTGGTCCTTCTTTGACCACAACAGTGTGTTGGGGGAACACCGCAGGGGTCCCCGACAGTGTCAGAACAGAGGTTCTCTTCTACCTCTGAGGATGCCAGGAGAAGAGATGAAAACTCACGAGTCGGTGCAGTTCTAAAAAAGGCTTTTAATAGTACAAATCTCTTCCACAGCACTCCAATATAATGAACAAACTTTAGCTCTGGTCCAAACTTAGACTATACAAAGGAGCCTAAGTCTCCCACCAAAGAGAGAGGATCTCACCCGAGCTGAGTCCTACCCAGAAGAAGGAGGAAAAGGCCAAAGAACACAGAGCCAAAAGCCAAAAGCAAAAGGCGGAGGAGCCAAAAGCCACAGGAGCCAAAAAGCTGAAAGCTAAAAGGCCCAAAGGCAAAAAGTTGAAGGGGCCTCATGTCAGCCCCTTATTTACACCAAAAGTAATCTGATTTGTGACAGGGAGGTCATGTCAACAAAGAACCCTAAACAGAGTGTAGTGCCACACCCTATTGCAGGTATAAACAAAGGTTATGCCAAGACTAATCCCGAGATTATCTTTTATGTAAAACACTGGAGAGAGGGGCTGGTATAAAGTAATACATCTTAACTTCATGAGCTTCATGTAATCTAGATGGTACCCACACGGTCCTTCTTATTATCTGCACCAGGGTGATTCTGGGTATCTTGTTCTCATGTACTGAAAGGGTCACACTTGCCTTCTTAGAGCAAACTAGTATGATCTTTCCTATAGTCTTCCTATAGTCTCAGCGTAGCCAGGGTAGTAGTCTCCTGGTAAATTCTAACTGTCCCACGCTGGGTGCAGTGGGTATAAAGAGGAGTTGTGCCCAATCTAGAAGCATAGAAGTCTTAGTAGATGTATAAGTCAGAAGTTATTCAATCAAGGTGACTTCTGTAACTGCCACACCCTCTAGCACTGTTTACATAGAAGAGAGGTTTCATTAGAATGAACCTTGACTTAACTAGATTAAGCTGGGAGTGGGCAAAACAACAAGACTCCCAGAATAGCTAAACATGTCCTCCAACAACAGTGCATGCAAATTATAAAACTGCTCATCACGTGGAACTCACAACCCTGATACATTTACTATCCCATATATCTGACCCATGTAATGTGGTGAGTGATTCGGCATATGTAATTGGTTTATTTCCTGGAATTGTCACTGCTTCATTAAATGCTCATTATCCCATAATTCAGGAGCTACTCCAGAAACTGCAAAGAAATCCCTCAAAAAAAGAACATTCCCTTATATATTACACATATCCGGTCACACTCTGGGCTCCCGTGCCGATGGTTCGAGAAATGCAGCAGCAGCAGATCTCTTGGCAGCACCTGTATTCAAATCAGCTGAGGAAGAGCACCAAACTCTGCATACAAATGCTCGCCGCCTTCATGTATATCATGGTATCCCTTGAGACAAGCTAAACAAATTATCTGTAATTGTCCTGTCTGTGCTCCCTTACATTGTACATCCTCATGTAGTTGGAGCTAATCCTCGAGATTTACAGACAAATCAATTGTGGCAGATAGACTTAACGGATACTACCTTATTCCCAAACAACCCTTTCCTTCATGTGGATACGTATTCTCAGTTCATATGGGCTGTTCCAATGACTTCTGAAAGAGCCAAATCTGTTTGCTCCTTTTTTTCTAGTGCTTCTCTGTCATGGGTATTCCCATACCATAAAAACAGATAATGGTCCTGTTTACACCAGAAAAAACCTTCAAGTCATTTATGAAGAGTGGCAGATCAAACATATTACAGGAATTCCATATAATCTGTTGCAGGACTCCTAGGGCTGCTGCATCTGCTCTGAATTGCCGCCTGCAAATCACTTCGTAGATAAGGGGGTAGTCTAAATGTGGCAGTTTATCTGATCATGTATGCTGTACTAGCTGGTATAAAATATTCTCCCATGCTACCACAATCATCTGGGACTAGCTAGATCTTACCAGCATATTTGCCTGGCCACGTTGGACCCCTAAGTAATTAGACCAGAGAGAAATGCTGTTTGCTTCCAAGCAAACAAGCATGGTTCCCTGATATACTCAAAGGCAACCAAAATAAAACCACAATGAAGTAGAAGAGACTCAGAAGGCTTGGAGAAATATTTAACTGGCATTAGTATTAGTCTTTGGTACAGAGACATGCCATCTCAGAAACCCCCTTGTATACCCTATAAAGGTATTTCCAGGCAGATCTTGGCTCAAAACATTAGCATACAAAATGACCTAGGTGAGATGCAGGGAGGGATTACCAAGGGCATTGGACCCTCCCTGCTTTCCATAACAGTGGAGGAAGGTCTGAATTGCAGGGGTATAAACTAGCCTGTTTCCTCTTCCGGCTTCTTTTGGGCTTTCTTTTGTGAGCACTCACCCTTCTTGAAGTCTTGTCTTCCTTTTTACAAGGCCTTTACACGTGGTGGCCGCCATCTTGGCCTACACGTGGCTGGGGTTCTAGCCTGGAATCCTAAGCACTGGGCTTTTCCTTTTGCCGATTTGTATGCCTGAACCTGTGATAAGTAAACCCCTTTTAAAACTGCATCAGAGTCCTATTTTCATCCATTCCCGCCGGTTCGAGGTAGAAAGGAACTTGCTTCCTGGCACTGCGGGGACCC